>JAAALK010000082.1:4620316-5036191 GCA_019279435.1 Zizania palustris
AGCCCGCGCCGGGGACTGGACAGGGGGCGCGCCTCGCCGAAGCGACGCCGCGCCCCAGAACCGCTTCCTCGCTCGGGCCTATTTCGGCGGGGGGCTCCGCGGGTTCCTTCGAGAGCAGGGCCGCGGATAGCTTGGACCGCGGGGGGCCTAGACGACCCGCTTGGCGCCATCGAGAAGAGCGCCGACAAAGAGGCAGAGCTGGCCGCGGCGGCGGCGGGCTCTCCGATGAAGTCCATCGACAACCTCTTCTACCGCTCGAGCCCGTCGAATCATCTCCAGCCCCCGGATTGCCCCGGCGACGCTGCGGACGCAGGTATAATAACTTAGCCACACTTCTCCATGCGCAAGGGGCTTTTCCACTTTTAACTCTTGTTCGCTCGCGCAGACACACCGGCCGGAGGTGTGGAACCAGTCGCCCCCTACCCCGCAGATGCTCCGGACGCGAGGTCCGGAGCCCCTGTCGCCGCGAGGAGGGCCTCGGGTTCGCAGGACGAGGCCGAGTCCAGAAGCGTCGAAAGGGCCCCTCGGGAGTCCGCCGGAGACGCTGAGACCCGGCCTCGGCCTCCCACCGATCATCGAGCCGCGCAAGGCTCCATGCCGCTCCTGCGCCCCTTCTTGGCGGACGGCGAGGACTTTGCGTCCAAGGTGGCCCCGGTCCACGACTATTACTTGCAGCTACGCGAGGCTCCGGTGATAGGTGAGCTGGGGCTATCAGATGGCCTGGACCTCGGGAGGGCCATCGAGACGGCAGCGGGCCAGGTACTTTCTTCGGACACATTCGACGCTCCCCTAGCTCCTCTTCTGACCATCTTTTTCGTACACAGGTGGTGGCACTGGCGCAGGGGCAGCTGTCTGCCTTGCTTTCCGAATGCCAACATCACGAGGCATACGCCGCGGAGCTCGCGACCCGGGTGGCTACTGCGGAGAGGTTAGCCCGCGAACGGTCATCGGAGGCCGAGGCCCTCCGGCTTCAGGCGTCGAGGGTCGGAGCGTTGGAGGCCCAAGCGGCGGAGGCGGACTCCCTCAGGGCCCGCGTCGCGGAGTTGGAGGGGCTCCGCGCTCAGGCCGCCCACTCCAACGAGCTGGAAGCGGAGGTCGACGTTCTCCGAACCCGAGCTGTCGAAGCGGAGATGCTCCGGTCCTGGGCCGCGGAAGCGGAGCGGCTCGAAGGGGAGGTGTCCCGGCTTCAGACCCAGGCCTCGGAGGCGGCAACTAAGGTCGAAGCCCTCGAGACCCGGGTGGCCCAGATGGAGCAAATCGAGGTGGACCTCAACGCCCGGAACGGGGAGGCCACCGAGGAGCTTGTTGAGGCCAGGAAGACGGCGGCCGACGCCGCGGAATCCTTGCGGAAGGTGCTGGCGCGCTACGGTACCGGCTGCGGCTCGTTCGACATCTCCCGGGAGCCCCTAGTCCGCCGGGTGAAGTTCATCCGATCCGCCATCCGACAAATACATCTCGCCATGGTGCAGTACGGCGAGGTGTCCGCTCGGGTGGCCGCGTACGGGATTCTTCGGCACCTCGAGGCGTCTGGGCTCCCGCTTCCTTCGTCTTCGAGCCTGCATCCGGTCACCTTCATGGGGGACCACCTCCGGACGCCGAGCCTCGCGCTGAATCAGTCTTGGAGGGCGCTCAAGGCGGTCTGGCAGACCGAGGGCCCTGCGGCGATCCAGGCTTGGCTGGAGGAGGCGCTCCGCGCACGTGGTCCTTCGGCTCCCTCGAAGCCTTCGGCCTCGGCCCGCTTGCCGGACCCGAAGGTGTAGCTTTTAGAAACCTATCCTTGCCTTACCCTGTAATAGCTTAGGAAACTTGGTCATATATTAATAAAGAGTACTTTTCCGGAGCTTACTCAGGGTGTTCGTGGTTGCGAGTGTGACGTCGAGATGCTCGACTCCGACGATGCCCTTTGACATCGATGGGCTATCTTCGAGGCTATGCGAGCGGACCGGCCTGCGCGCTTCGTTCTTCCTCGTGGCAGTGACGGACGCGCGGACCCCGACATCCTCCAAGGGGTTCTGAACCATGTGAAGGAAGAAGAAAGAAGGTCCCGCTCGCCGTCTTCATCTCCTGAACTGGTTGATTGGTCCGACACGGAGGACGGTTTGGGCGAAGCGCCCCCCGAGGAGGGCGGTCTGCGTAGCTGGGCTCAGCTCCAAGCGGATCAAAGGGCTTTTCGCGCCCAGAAGAAGGAAGAGGAGCGCAGGAAGAGGAAAGAGAGGTCCGGGCGAAGCGCGCTTATGACTTCGACCGAAGCGTGCTTTGGTTCGAGCGGCCATTCCAACCGGAGGGGCCCGCGGTTCTTGCTCGGCCTGGATGAGAACTTTTCTTGATTCTCTTCTTCGATTTGCAATGAACATTGTATGCCTTATGTGCTTGCTGCAGTCTACGCCTTGCTCCTTCTCTTCCCCCCCTTAGCGGGTAGCCGGTTTGCCGGCTGGGCGCTAAGTAGTTTAGGAGAAAAGTGCGGGGAATGCACGCCACGTACGGGATCAGCGCACTCGGTGTGCTTAGCCGGGGCTTGGAACCCGAACGCGAGGGCGCGTCGAGCCGGAGCTCGGTACCTGAGAGCGAGGGTGCGTCGAGCCGGAGCTCGGAACCCGAGAGCGAGGGTGCGTCGAGCCGGAGCTCGGAACCCGAGAGCGAGGGTGCATCGAGCCGGAGCTCGGAACCCGAGAGCGAGGGTGCGTCGAGTCGGAGCTCGGAACCTGAGAGCGAGGAGGCGTAGAGGCGTAGCTCGGAACCCGAGAGTGTGGGTGCGTCGAGTCGTAGCTCGGAACCCGAGAGCGAGGGTGCGTTGAGCCGGAGCTCGGAACCCGAGAGCGAGGGTGCGTCGAGCCAGAGCTCGGAACCCGAGAGCGAGGGTGCGTCGAGCCGGAGCTCGGAACCCGAGAGCGTGGGTGCATCGAGTCGTAGCTCGGAACCTGAGAGCGAGGGTGCGTCGAGGCGTAGCTCGGAACCCGAGAGCGAGGGTGCGTCGAGCCGGAGCTCGGAACCCGAGAGCGAGGGTGCGTCGAGCCGAAGCTCGGAACCCAAGAGCGTGGGTGCATCGAGTCGCTGCGCCATTTGTTTCGGACGAAACACTTATCTGGAGATTTTATTATGCAATTGGGAGACAAAAACAGGCGTCATCAGCCGCTAGTAAAATACATTGATGGTTCTGTGGAAAATAGCGCTTCAGATGCTCTGCATGCCAAGTATGCTTCAGCTCTTCGCCTTCCAGGGTAGCCAGCCGGTAGGATCCCGGTCGTCCGGATTTTGTTATAATGTACGGTCCTTCCCACTTGTTACCCAACTTGGTGGGGGCGACCACCGTGCGGAGGACGAGGTGCCCTGGTTGGAATTCATTGCGCTTAACTTTTGGGTCGTACCACCCCTTGGTCTCTTGCTGATAGCGGGATAGGTTGGCGACAGCGCAAAGCCGCGTCTCTTCGGCCAGATCGAGGGAGACGGTGCGCTCGTCCTCGGCTTCGGGTGCTATGACGTGCAGTGAACCGGCGCGAAGCTCTGTTGGTGTCATTGCTTCGTCGCCAAACAAAAGGCGGAATGGGGTGAAGCCGGTGGCCCAAGAAACGGTCGTTCGGATGGACCATAAGATCTTGGGCAGCTCGTCGGGCCATACTCCCTTGGCTAAGCCGACGATGCATTTATTGAGGCCTGACAGGATGTGCCCATTAGCTCGCTACACGGCTCCGTTGGACTGGGGATGCTGCACGGCTGCGAAGCAAAGCTGAACTCCCAACTCGTCGCAGAATGCCCGGAAGGTGCCATCGTCGAACTACGTTCCGTTGTCCAATGTGAGCTGCTTGGGTACTCCGAACCGGCACACGATGTTTTGCCAGAAAAATTTCTGGACGCTTCAGGATGTGATGGTAGTCAATGGCTCCGCTTCAACCCACTTGGAGAAGTATTCAACGGCGACCACGGCGAAGCGCAGGTTTCCCCTCGCTCTGGGGAGTGGCCCGATGAGGTCCATGCCCCAGCGGGCTAGAGGCCACACAGGGGGGATAGGTAGCAGGCTTGCTGGAGGGCGGTGGCTCCGCCGGCCCATCCACTGGCAACCCTGGCAGGTGCGGACAAGTTCTTCAGCGTCAGCAACGATAGTGGGCCAGTACACGCCTTGCCGAAGAGCCTTGCCTGCGAGGGCCCGTGGAGCCAGGTGACTCCCGCACAGCCCCTCGTGGATTTCTCGGAGCATGGCAACTCCGTCCGAGTGCGAGACGCAGCGGAGGAGTGGCAAACATACTCCGGACTTATACAAAACTCCATTGATAACCTCGAATGACCTCGCGCGGAGCTGCAGACGAGCTTGTTCTGGGCTGGGATGGCTGTCTTCGACACCTGCGAGCGTGCGCAGGATGGGCTCGCGCCAATCGGCGTTGGCCGTACATAGTACTAGAGCTGGCCGTGGTGACGGTTCGGGCTCTTCCGAGGCGGTGGGGGCGGACGCATCACTGCGAGGGGGTGCCGAAGGTTGAGCGAGTTCCTCGAAGAAGGCCTCTAGCGGCAAGGCTTGAGCGCCTGCCCCGGCTTTGGCGAGGGCGTCTGCTTGGGCATTGTCGCCCCGCGGAATGTTCTGGATGGAGATACCCTTGAAGGATGCTTCGAACTTGCGGATGGAGTCGAGGTAGGAGGCGAGGTCCGGGTGCTTGGCCCGGAAACTCTTGTCGATGTGCCCGGCGACCACTTGGGAATCGGTCTTGAGGACCACACGTGCGGCTCCTAACGCGAGCGCCTTGCGAAGTCCAAAGAGGACTCCTTCGTACTCGGCGATATTGTTGGTGGCCCTGAAGCTTAGCCGGGCAGAATACAGGGCCCGCTGGCCGGACGGGGAGACGATGACTGCTCCGGCTCCAGCCTCGGAGGCCTGGTAAGCACCGTCCGCAAAGACGGTCCAAATCCATTCGCCTGCGTCGATGCCCGTGGGCTCTCGGGCCCTCGTCCACTCCGCGACGAAGTCAGTGAGGATTTGGGACTTGATGGCTGTCCGGGCGACGAAGGAGATCCCGAACGGGGCAAATTCCACGGCCCATTTCCCGATGCGACCGGTGGCATCCTTGTTCCGGAACATGTCGCCTAGCGGGTAGGCGGTTGGGATGACGATGTCGTGGGCCAGGGAAGTAGTGTCGAAGCTTCCGGGAGGCCATGACGAGGGCGTAAGCCACCTTCTCAAGCTCGGAATACCTGGCCTTAGCTTCGGCCAGAGCCTCGGAAACGAAGTAGACGGGGCGTTGGATCAGCTTCCCGCCGATCTCTTCCTCTTGAACCAAGGTCGCGCTTGCTGCATTACCGGAGGCGGCGAGGTAAACCAATAAAGGGCTGCCGGTCCGGGGTGTGGCAAGGGCCACGAGTCTGGAGAGATAGTCCTTGATTTGCTGGAAACAATCTTGGCACTCGGGGGTCCATTCGAAATGCCGAGAACCTCGGAGCGCCTTGAAGATGGGCAAACTTTGTTCTGCCGATTTTGCGAGAAATCGCCCGAGGGCGGCCAACCGCCCGGCCAGCTTCTACGCTTGCTTCAGGTTCTGGGGGGGAGCCATGTTCTGCAGTGCTTGGACTTGCGTTGGACTGGCCTCGATGCCCCGACTGGAGACGAGGTACCCGAGCAGCTTCCCTGCGCGCGCTCCGAAAACGCACTTGTCTGGATTGAGCCGGATTCCACATCGCCGGAGGCTGTCGAAGGTCTCAGCTATGTCCGAGCCATGGTGGCTCTTGGAGGCGCTTTTGATGACAATAATGTCGTCCATGTAGGCTTCCACATTGCGCCCTAGCTGATGACCTAAGGCTTTGGAGATTAACCTTGAAAAGGTGGCGCCGGCATTACGGAGGCCAAAGGGCATTCGGAGGTAACAGAATACTCCGGCTGGAGTGACAAAACTGGTCTTCACTTGGTCTTCGGGTTTTAGCCAGATCTGGTGATATCCCGAATAAGCGTCGAGGAAACTGAGGAGTTCAGCTCCGGCTGTAGCATCAACAAGCTGGTCGATGCGAGGCAGGGGGTAGGGGTCACGGGGACAAGCTTTATTCAGAGAGGTAAAGTCGATACACATGTGCCATTTGCCAGATGTTTTCTTCTGGACAAACACAGGGTTGGACAACCAATCGGTATGACTCACTTCCCGGATGACCCCCGCGCGGAGCAGCTTGTCGGTCTCTGCTTTGGCGAGCTCGGCCCGCTCGGTGGAAAGCCTCCGGAGCCCCTGGCGAACCGGGCGTGCCTTCGGATCGACGGCCAGTGAGTGCTCGACGATCGAGCGGTCGACGTCGGGAATGTCTTCGTCAGACCATGCGAAGATGTCGAGGTTACCGCAGATGATGGCCTCGAGCTGTGCTGAAACCTCCGGCTCCAAGCCCCCTCCGAACTTGATCGGGTACTCTTTTCCTCCTTGGGTCAAGGTCTTGGTGATGATTTCCCCCTCCGGGAGAGGTTTGGCCGGGCGCCCCTTCTGCCCAGGGTCGGTGCTTCCTGTGAGGCCGGCTTCGTCAGCGCCCTCGCGGACACTGTGGACTTGTCGCGGCTCCAATGGCGCTGAATGGCCGTACTCGACCCGGCGTGCTGCGGCTTGGTCGCCTAGGATGGATAACACCCCTCCGGGAGTCGACATCTTGAGGTAGAGGTAGTTGTGGTGGGCGATGGCGCCGAAGCGGTTGAGTATCCCTCGCCGAAGATAGCGTTGTAGGTGTACGGAGCGTCGACGATGTCGAACAGGATCTCTTCGCGGCGCTGGAGGGGTGCGCTGCCGAAGGTCACCTCTAACAGAACCTGGCCGAGTGCGTCGAGCGGGGGGCCCGCGAAACCTTGGAGCAGGCGCGAAGCTGGCAACAGGTGCTTGCGCGATAAGCACAGCTGATCAAAGGCCTGCACGAAGATGATGTCAGCAGAACTCCCCCCATCGACTAGTACGCGACGCACCTCGGCCCCGGCGATGTCTGCCGAAATGACGAGCGGGTCGGCATGCGGGAACTTGACTCCGGAGGCGTCTTCGGCGGTGAAGGTGATGGGGACATGAGACCACTCTGGGAGGACCGAAGGGCCGGATGTGCCGATATGCCCGACCTCTCGAACGTAGTCTCGACGCTGTCGCTTGGAAAGAGCTCCCATGGCTCCCCCTCCGGATATGGGGAGGACCACTCGCTTGCCTCGGTCCGGGGCGGCTTCAAGCTTGGGGGCCGGGACTCCGCCGAACTCTGTGACCGGGGTCGCAGCTTCCGGCTCGTCGCGGCGCCCAACTACTTGAACCGCTTCTGGCCGAGGGGTAGGGATCCCCCTGTCGGAGGAGCCGCGACCGGCATTGTGCTCAAGGTAGTCGCTGCGAAGGGCGAGTATGGTCCGGCAGGAGTCGGTGTCGTGGATCCAGTTCTCGCCGTGGACGCTGCAGTAAAAAGCTCCTCTGGAAGGCGCTCGGGGTGGAGGCTTGGGTCCGACCGGGCAACTTCCGCCAGGTGTATGCAGGTGCTTGGCGGGGGCTTGAGGGGTGATACTGAGGACTTCCCCCCGAGAGTGCTTCTGGCTCCGCCGAGAGTCCCGATGGACGAGATCCTGCCGAGCGAGCTCCGGGCGGTGGAAGTCGGAAGCGTGACGCACGCCTCGGCTGGGGTCCGGGGGTGCTTCGTATGCCCTGGCGCTCGGAGCTTGGACGGGGATTACCATCACTTGCCGGCGAATCTGGCCCTCTTCGGACCGAGCGTACTCTTCAAAGTACGTCATGAGCTATGCCACCGAAGAGATGGGCTTCCGGTGGAGCTTATCGAGGAGGCCCGGGTGGGTGACGCCTTCTCGGGCCGCATCGATGACGGAGGAAGCCGAGAGCCCTTTGATTTGAGCCTTGGTGTGTGCGAAACGCTGGGAGTATTGCCGCAGGGTTTCCCCGGGCTGCTGCTTCACTTGGAAGAGGCTCCCGGTGGACATGGGGGCCACGAAGGTCCCTTGGAAGTTGTTGACGAACTTCTTCTTCAGCTGCTCCCACGAATGAATAGTCCCTGGCCGGAGGGACTAGAACCACCGGAGGGCGATCCCTTCGAGCGCCAGGGGGAAGCATTTAGCCATGGTATCCCGGCTTCCCTCGGACGCTTCTATCGCCAGGGCGTACGAACTGGAGAACTCGCCGGGGTCGGAATCTCCGGAATACTTAGGAAGCTTGGCGGCGCGAAAGTTTGAGCCGAAGCGCACCCTCTGGAGATCCGGGTGCAGGGGAGACTCCTCGTCGTAAGATGTGTTCTCCTCGTCCGGAGGGTTCTCGTCATCGCTTAAATCCACGGCCGCAGCTTTCGCGGCATGGAAGGGCCCCGGAGGGGCCGGGTGCCGGAGCGACGCTTCCTGGCGCCACAAGGCCAGTTCCGCCTTTAGCCTAGCATTCTCGGCGGCCAGGGCGTCAGCTTGACTCCCGCTTCCTCTTGATGTGGTGTCGGGATCCCGCGAGCGAACGTAGTCTGTCCGAAGGGACACTACTGGAGGTCCGCTCGGGGGACGCTGCTCCGGCGGCCCACCGGGCGACCCGACCAGGTTGGCGGAGGTCAGTTCGGGTAAGCCGTCGGCGCCCCGGGCTCCGGGCGTCTCTTCCGGCACCCGGGTGGGCTCCGCCGGGGACGCTGCTCCAACGGGCGTAACGGTGGGAGCTGGAGGGTTCGGGTCAATGGCTGGGGCAGGCTCGGCCCCAGTGGTACGAGCTGACCTGCGCAGGGGGGCCGCGCTCGCTCCCTTCCGGCTTGACATGCTTGGGTGGATGGTTGTAGAGGACGCTAGCTTTTCGGACTAGGGTCCCCACGGACGGCGCCAACTGTTGGGACGACGGATCGAACCAGCAGGTTTTCTTAGTGGAAAATGAGAGTAGTGTATTCAATGCCCTTCCGAGCTTGTTCATACAACTGTAGTTGGGGGGTATTTATAAGGCGCCCCGTCCAGAGGGCCAAGCGCCTCTGGACCGCCAACGTCTACCTGGTCTAACACCGGTCGATAGTACAGACAAAACGGACGATGTGTAGTACAGACAAGAAGATCCGACTCTGACAGCGTGGCAGCCGTGTCGGGCGCCGCCTGCGCCGCCTGACACGGTCCAGAAGATTGCGATCCCGCCCCTTCGTACGGTCGCCCGGTCCTTTTCTTGCTCCCGGAGGATGGCCTCCGGTGTCCTCCTGCCGGAGGGCGGCCTCCGGCATCTTCCTTCGGAGGATGGCCTCCGACGCCTTCTTGCCGGAGGGCGGCCTCCAATGTCTTCGTGCCGGAGGGCGGTCTCCGGCATCTTCTCCCGGAGGGTTGCCTCCGATGTATTCATGCCGGAGGGCGGTCTCTGGCACCTTTCCTCCGGAAGGAGGCCTCCGGCCTCTTGCCTCCACAAGGTAGCCCCCGGCGTTAGGCTTCGGGCCCTCTGGCCGAGGGCCCTCCTTCGGCTTCCGGGATTATCTCCCCCAACAGTGAGAATATCTATCAAATCTCAGATCATAGCTGACTTCATAGCAGAGTGGACTCCATCTACAGTCTGGGCACCGGACAAAACCTCTGAAGGTCTATGGACATTTTTTTCCTGATGGAGCCTATCAGACATCTAGTGCCAGAGCTGGAGCTGTGATAATATCACCGTCTGGGTAGAAGACCATGTATTCTATGAGGCTCAACTTTAAGACCATCAATAATATCGCAGAATACGAAGGAATCCTGCAAGGCCTTCGAAAGGAAAAGGCACTTGGAGCAGCAAGGATCATAATTAAAATAGATTCCCAAGTCGACGCAGGGCATGTTGACAAAAGTTTTCAAGCTAGGAACCCACATCTTGCAAATTATCTAGAAGAAATCCGTAAGACAAAAGCGATGTTTAAAGGATTTTCTGTTCGGAGTATCCCTCGAGCAGATAATCAACTTGCAGACATTCTAGCGAATGCTGCAGCTGGAGCATTGGACGTCCCGGAGGGTGCTTTCTATGAAGAACTTACCAAGCCTACGGTAAAACAATTACCCTCCGCAGAAGTCCTTTGCATCCAGCTGTAGATTGGCAGACTCCGATAATGGATGTCTTGCAAAACAGCGCAGTCTTGACAGAAGGTCCGGATTTTCGAAGGTTGCAAGCAAGGGCTCGAAATTATGAGCTTGTCAATGGGATATTATACAAAGCAGGTGTTTGTTCTCCCCTACTCCGGTGCATCTCACAACCCGAAGGCCAAGATATACTTCGGGAGATTCATGAAGGCTTATGTGGAAGCTACCTGGCCCCCCGTACTCTAGCGGGAAAGACACTTCGGCAGGGGCTCTATTGGCCAACAATTGTAAGAGATGCGGAAGAGTTAGTTCGAACCTATCAAGGATGCCAGTGGATGGGTAGACAGAGCCACCGTCCACCAACACCCCTTCAAGTTATTGCCCCGGTATGGCCAATGGCACGATGGGGAATGGATCTCATCGAGCCTTTTCCAATGACAAAAGGCAGCTTGAAGTTTGTAGTGGTAGCAATTGAATATTTTTCTAAATGGGTCGAAGCTGAACCCCTAACTGCTATCACTTCAAGAAATGTGCAAAAATTCTTTTGGCAAAATATCATATGCAAGTTCAGAGTGCCAAGGGAGTTCAATATGGATAATGGCACCCAGTTCGAAGCTGAACCGTTTAAAGAATTTTGTGAAGAACTGGGCATCAAGTTATGCTTCGCAGCAGTTCACCATCCACAATCCAATGGAGCCGTTGAGCAAGCCAATGGAAATATTCTCTCCGGTTTAAATCACAGGATTGTCGGATTAGCTAAAGGACTGTGGACCGAAGAACTTCCTAAGATTCTATGGTCCATTCGGACCACTCAAGCCAGGTCCATAGGCTTCACCCCATTCAGGTTACAATTCGGAGATGAGACCATGACTCCTACGGAACTCAAAGGTGGAACCCTTCGCGTAGTAGAACCTGGAAATGAAGACGAGAGAAACACTTCGCTGGACTTGTCAAAAGAAACAAGGCTTCAAGTTGTCGCCAATCTGACGAAGTGCCAAGACCAAACGAAGACATGGTATGACCCAAAGATAAAAGTGAACGAGCTTAAACCAGGTCATTTGGTATTGCGAAGTATAATAGCTCTGGGGAAGCTAGGAAATAAACGGAAGGACCATATATTATCCTACGCTCAGGGCGCCCCGGCTCATTTAAATTAGCTAATTTAGAAGGGGAAGAGTTGAAGCATGCATGGCATGCAGAGAACCTTAAATGTTACTACGCTTAGGGGCTCCTTGTAATCAATTGTAAAAGTACCTTTCTAAATAAATATAAAGGTTCGAATTATGTTTACTCTTCAAATATCCCTTACTCCTGGTGGACGCATCAGGAGAACTGAGATGCTTGCGGAGTCAAGCATCTTTCAAGAAACCTAGACAACGGCCTTCGAACCATTGGTTCAAGGATTCCATTGGCCAGCCTACGGATTCCACGCTCCGTCTTGTTAGAATCCGTAGAAGAGTCTAAGGACTTTAAAAGAACAGATTTCCGGCCTCCGGGTTCAAAGCATTTGTAAAAGAGCCGAAGGTGGTCAGCCTACGGATTCCAGGATCCAGCTTGTTAGGATCCGTAGAAGAGTATAAGGACTTTAAAAGAACAGATTTCCGGCCTCCCGGTTCGAAGCATCTGTAAAAGAGCCGAAGGTGGCCAGCCTACGGATTCCAGGCTCCGGTTTGTTAGGATCCGTAGAAGAGTCAAAGGACTTTAAAAGAACAGATTTCCGGCTTTCGGGTTCGAAGCATCTGTAAAAGAGTCGAAGGTGGCCAGCCTACGGATTCCAGGCTCCGGATTATTAGGATCCGTAGAAGAGTCTAAGGACTTTAAAAGAACAGATTTCCGGCCTCTGGGTTCGAAGCATCTGTAAAAGATCCGAAGGTGGCCAGCCTATGGATTCTAGGCTCTGGCTTATTAGGATCCGTAGAAGAGTCTAAGGACATTAAAAGAACAGATTTGCAGCCTCCGGGTTCGAAGCATCTGTAAAAGAGCCGAAGGTGGCCGGCCTATAGATTCTAGGCTCCGTCTTGTTAGGATCTGTAGAAGAGTCTAAGGACTTTAAAAGAATAGATTTCCGGCCTTCGGGTTCGAAGCATCTGTAAAAGAGACAAAGGTGACCAAGCAATAAGGTTTCAAGGCTCCGGCCCAATGAAACACTTTTAAAGTCCTAAGCGACTGCTATGGGAGCTTACAAGTTTAAACTTAGCTCCAAAACTTATAAACATCATAATACGAACGTACAGTTCAAAGAACTCTACAAAAGAGTAAAGTATGATTACCAAGTGTTGTGTGAAGCATCAAATTGTTATATCAATCATTGTGTCCGACGGACCCTATCGCAACGTGTACGGTCCCCCACCAACAAGGAGGGGTAGCGGAGTAAGGAACAACAAAAAGATGCTTCCAAAGCAATTCATATTAATTGGATAATCATATTATTACATCAAGAGAAGTTTTGGTCTAAGCCTAGATAGAAGCGGAGACCCCTCCGACCTCTAGAGCTACTTCTAAGACCACTTTGACCTTCGGAGCCCGAAGCCTTCGAGACTTTCTTCTTAGTCCGAGTGCTTTTCTTCTTCGAAGCTCGCAGTTTTTTCTGCTCCTCTTGAAGTTTAGCCTAATACAGAAGTCTTTCGAAACTAGCCTCCGCTAGATCTTCGGCTTGGTACTCCGAATCAGACCAATCTACATATTCGGAGGACGAAGATGATTCTTCCTTATCCTCTTCTTTAATTTAAGCTAAGACCTCGCGATGGACTTCGGGTGCTATCTCCCCTTGATCCCCTCGAGGAACAGAGAAGTGTGAGCGTCGATAAGGCCTTAAGCTTTCGAGGACAAACCATTACCGATGGAGCCCTTCTCTAAGTTCCAATACTTCGAAGTCGAGTTCCGAAGTACATGGCAAAACCTAAAAGAATAAAAATCCAAACAAAGTTTCCTCGTTTATAAACTTTTCATTAATAAAAGGGGCTTTTACAAGGTTTCTTGTACATGCATAAGCGACCTATAAAGCTAAACCTGCGGGTCGGCTGGCGGAGCAGGCGGGGTCGGAGCCGGTGAAGTCAGAAGCGGAGGCTTTGTCTGAGCTTGCTTCTGTCGGTGAGCCTCGTCGATCGAAGCTTTGGCTGCAGCTTTGTGGTCCATTTTCTAGATTGCCCGGAAAGCTTCCCAGGCAGAAGCTACATCCTGCGAAGGACGCAATAGGTCCTCGTCGGGGAAGCCTATAGGCATTGAACCCCCAACTAGAGTAATAGAAATCCCAAGGGCTTCGATGTGACGAAGGACTCCGATCCAGGCAACTTGTCCGGAGATCTCTCCGTACCGAACGCCAGAGCCCATCATCAACTTCGTCGCCACTTGGATCATCTTTAGCTTCCGTTCGAGGGGCTCGCTCACCACAGATGAAGACGAAGGGCACATCATGCCGAAGTATTCCAAGGTATCCCGAAGGGCATCCATGGTATGCTATACTATGGCAACATTCTTTACTTCCGTCGCTTCCAGCCCAGCAGCAGCAGACACTTCGACCATCTTGGATAGCAAAGTACTCTTCTGAGCCAGCGCTTGTTGAATCGAGTCTTAGAGCTCCACGAGTTGTGCGCTTGAGTTGGCTGCTGCTTGCCGGAGCTTCTCGACCTCTGCTCTGAGAACCACACACTCAGCCTCGGCCTCTTGGGCTGAAGCTTTGAGTGCAGTGTTGTTCTGCTGCTCGGTCCGAAGTGCTTCGTCGGTGGTGGCTCTGGCCCTCCGTTCTTCGAGGAGTTCCTCCTCTAATCGTAGTGTTTTGTCTTTAGAGCTCTTGAGAGCAGACTGGAGGGTAGTAACCTTCCTTTTGAGATGATTAGTTTCGAGCTCATTAGAAGTCGTTGCCGCTCTAGCAAGGACAAATTGCTGCAAAAAAGCAAAGTAAGCACCAAGTAATTCCATTTATTAATTAAATACACTTGCGATATGTGGCATACCTGAAGGGTAGCCCTTTTGAGAAACTAAGGGTTGGTTTCGGAGTCTGTGATGAGTGATTGACAGATTTTACCCTCTGATTCGAAGGGGTTCAGAGGTTTGTTCTCTGAAGGTGTTCGGAGGCTATTTCACCGAAGGGTTCGGTGGGCTCTGGTTGCTGCAGCTGTTGCAGCTGAGTGTGCCTGTCGGAGGGGTCCGACGGTACACGATGATTGGCTGTACCGAAGAGTTCGGTATTTTGGGCGGTACACCGGAGTGTGTATCGGAGGTTGTTTACTCGGAAAGGTCTCCGGGGTACTGGATACACTTGTCTGTTTGTCTGTGGTGCGCAGGGGACTTCGGAGGTGACGGACGGTTCGTAGCAAGTGAACCTAGGTCAAGCGGCAGGCTTGGTGCCAGGGAAGCGGGGAGCTCCGTCACGAAGGCTGCTGTTGGAACAATTGCGTTAGTTCCAGCAGGTTTTTCTGTGATGGTGTATGATGCGAAGAATGAACCTCGATGGGTTCTCTCAGAGGGAGAAGGGGTTTATACTGGTTCGGGCCTCCCCTAGGGGATAATAGCCCTACATCCAGTTTGTGGTGGATTTGGCATGGTATGCCTTAGAGTGGAGAAGAGAACTACAGGGTCTCCTGGCTCCTTGGGGTGTGAAGAGGATAACTCCAGGGTTTCATGGCCCCCTGGAGCCTCTGTCCCCGCTACAAGGGCTTGGCCCTGCTTTTATAGGCATGCAGGCCTGAAGGAAAAGACCCCGATACCCTCTACAGGCCCTCAGACTTATAGGGGTAGACAGGGAAAGGGAGCTAACTACTGCACACGGGTACCAGACAGCTTTTACAACTTTACAGACGTGTCAGGCTGCGCCAGACTTTGACCAGCTAAACGACATACCAGGGGCGGGGGGGCCCCCGGTATGGACTGTACTTAGATATTCTTGAGCCTCGAACAAGGGTCGGAGCTCTGTGGCAGAGGCTGCGGAGGGGGCTTCGAAGTACACCCGAAGGGGGGGGGCTTCGAAGCGCTGCTCCGGAGGGCGGCCTCCGGACTTGGCTTCGGGGGGCGGTCTTCGGACTTGACTCCGGAGGGTGGCCTCCGAACTGGACTCCGGAGGGGGGCCTCCGGTCTTGGTCCCGGAGGGGGGCCTCCGGTCTTGGCCCCGGAGGGTGGCCTCCGGGCTTGGGTCCCGGAGGGCGGCCTCCAGCGTCCTGCGCCAGGGGCTGACTCCGGAGGGTGGCCTCCGAACTGGACTCCGGAGGGGGGCCTCCGGTCTTGGTCCCGGAGGGTGGCCTCCGGTCTTGGTCCCGGAGGGCGGCCTCCGGGCTTGGGTCCCGGAGGGCGGCCTCCGAACTGGACTCCGGAGGGCGGCCTCCGGCGTCCCGCGCCAGGGGCCGAATCGGGGGCTTCGAGCCGGACCTCCTGGTTTGAGGGCTTCGAAGCTACAGGCCCGAAAGGCACTTTGGGGACCTGGAAACAACACTTAGATAGAAAAACAGGCTCCGACAGTGCTAGGCCCTAGGCCGAAGGCTGTCGGAGGCTGACGTCATTTGGCCCCTGTTTAAGGGAAATATATTCCCCCAACAGTAGCCCCTCGCGTGCGGGCCTTCGGGTCGAAGGGGTGTACGCGCCTTTAGGACAAATGACCTGAAAACATAACCTTGGAGAAGACATACCTTCGGAGCCTGGAACGAAGGTGATCTCGATACTCGGGGGTAATAAATGCTCGTGCCAGAGTGGCCTCGGGGAGCCCGAACGGCTCCGCAACGGTCAGAAAAGTTACCGTTACCTTGCTTGGGCTCGATTCGCCTTCGTCGGAGGCCCATTTGGCGGTGGGCTCGGCCCACGACGGTTGGAATTCTTACCATGCCTATAAATAGGGACTTACCGCGGGTGGCTCCGGCACGCTTTCATTTGCTTCTTTCTCACCGCCATACGACCTTCGCTCTCCTTTTCCTCCTAGCTTCGCAGAGCAACCTCCGCTAGCTTCTAGCCTTTCGCCATCTTTTAGCCCTTCGAGCCGAAGTCTGATCAGAATGCCGAAGAAGGCAGTGGCGAAGCCCCTGGCTTTGGGCTCGAGCTCGGGCTCCGCCCAAGTGCAGGCAGCGGCAGCAGCGGCCGCGGCAGCGAAGCCTGCAGTTAGGCGACTGGGGCCGAGGGACCTTCGGACGCCCTCCGACAAGTTCGAGCAGACCCTGGAGATGAGGGCTTCGATCTCCACGGAGGAGTCGGTCCGGAGAGCCTGCGAGGGGAAGATTGCAGCGAAAATCCAACTAAGGGTTTCAGAGAAGTCGGAGGCCATACCGAAGCCTCGGGCCGACGAAGTGGTGGTGTTTGAAGCCTTCTTCGAGGCCGGCCTCGGACTGCCTGCAGTGGGGATGCTGAGCGAAGTCCTCAAGGCCTACAACCTTGAGCTCCCTCAGCTTTCGCCCAACGCAGTGGCGAGGCTAGCTGTCTTCGAGTGGGCCATGAGGGCCGAAGGCTGCGAGGGCCGCGCGGATGTCTTCGTTGCCCTTCATGACGCCAACTGCCAACCGAAGCCCAGGGAGGGGACGGACCGCGTCAAGAGGGCGCTGGCCTTCGGCAGCGCCAACTTCCAGCTTCGGAAGGAGTTCCAGGACGCCTTCCCTGCGAGGGCTGTAAACAACAAGTGGTACTCGAGGTGGGATCAGGAGTGGTTCTACGCCTCCGTTGGCGCGAACTCCCCCCTTCGGAGTACTAATGCCCACATCTTGTACCGGTGCGAAGGAGTGGTGAAGACCAGCGAAGGCCTCCTTCACTCGAGGATCTCGCTGCTCCGAAGGGTGGCGGCGAAGATGAGTATGAGGGACCTCGCAGAGGAGTTCATCACCCTTCGGCTCAGCCCCCTCGCGCGCTCCTGGCCGGAGGGTCTCTTCCAGGCTTCGGGTCGAGGTGAACTCAGCGAGCTGGCCTTCGACCGTTTCTGTAAGGCTTCGCGCTCTTCTTGCTTTTAATACTTCGAATACTTTGCTCCTAACTCAACCTTTTCGTGTAGCCGACCTCGACATGAGGACCCCGGAGGAGGCCATCGCGGCGGCGGACCGAGTCGTCGGGACTCCGACCCCCGAGGAGCAGAACCAGCGCCTCGCCCTGGTGGGGTCCTAGGAGCGCTGGAACAGAGTATGGAGCGCGCTCGACCTCGGAGGGCTCCCAGCTCTGCCGGACTTCGGCCACCTGGGCACCTCGTCGGCCGGAGCCAAGAGGAAGAGGGAGGACGAGGACGAACCGGACGCCTCGGGGAAGGCTGCGGCGAAGCCCGCAGCTACTCCGACCCCCAAGAAGGCCGCGAAGCCCCTGGCGGTGAGGACTTCGGAGGCGGAGGCCGACACGCGCACTCCTGCTGCCAAGGAGGCCACGGATGCCCCAGCGGAACCAACTTCGGGCGCGGAGGTGGATGAGCCAGCTTCGCAGCGAGGGAGCTGGAGGACGCACTTAGCCCCACCGGCCTTCCAAGAAATCTCTGACGAAGGTAAACCTTTTTTTCTTTTTGCATGCTTCTCTTCGATATGCAGGTTTTGACTTGGCTTCCTGCAGAGGACGAAGATGATGCGAGGCCCACTATGGCGAAGCCGGCAGGCGAAGGTGGGTCGAAGCCCACCGAAGCGAAGCCCGCGAAGGCTTCGAGCAGCAGCAGCAGCAGCGGCGGCAGCAGCAGTGAGTCGGAGTCCGAGAGCACTTCGTCTGACGGCGAGGGCGGCGGAGGCCGTGCGGTCCCTCGAGGCGAGGAGGATGTCGACGTGGTGGGCCTGAGCCCTGCCTCGCCGAAGCCCGCGGAGACCACCGTGGCGGTGATTCACCCCTTTAAGCCGAGGGAGGGCGTGACGGCGGCGGCGATCCTCGGCTTCCGCGAGGCCTGCGCTTCTGCGGAGGAGGGGGACTTGGTGGCCCAGCTTAGTCACCTAGATCCCACGGAGCTCTTCGTTAGCTCGAACGAAGTCCTCATGCGGGTGAGCGGAGCCCCTTGCAGCTTCGAATTATATGTTAGCTTTTCGCTGGTACTTATGACTCCTTGAACTTCTGCAGGCCTTCGCACTGAACGCAGCTGCTTCGACCGCTGCCGACAGGCGGTTGGAGCGCCTCGCAGCGGAGAAGGAGGCCCTTCGCCGCGAGGTTTCGGAGGAAGCTGAGAGACGGAGGCGGGCCGAGGCTTCGGCTGCTGAGGCGAAGGAGAACTTGGCTTTGGAGACGGCCCGGCTCCGCGCGGAGCTCCAAGCTTCGAAAGATGCCGAGGCCCGACAGACGAAGGAGAACGAGGAGCTCCGCTAACGGGCGCGGGATCTTGAGAGCTTTGTCGTGGCCAATCTTGGCGAGGCCACCCAGAGCCTGACCGAGGTCCTTGAAAAGATAGGGACCGAGTGCCGGACTCCGGATTTTGGCGATCGGGACCCGATTGGGGACCGCGCCGATTTTTTGAAGACTGCGGCTTCGATAGCGGACGAAGCGCTGACGGGCTTCGCCCTTATGGCCGGTCGCGTCGCGGGCCAAGGGGTGCTGCATATGCTTCATGCCGCAGGGTGCGACCACCTTCGGGCGGCAACCTCCGTGGCCCCCGTGGCCTTCGGGGGTCCGCACTTGGTGACGCCTCCGGGCGAGGTCCGCGGGGCCTGGCGGCGGCTGCAGGAACCTTGGAAGGAGCAAGGCTGCGAGGCAGTCCTTGACCTTATGAAGGCCCTTCGACAATGCCGGTTTAAGGGGCCCGCCGACTCGGACAAGCCTTCGACCTCGACGCCTCCGCCTCCGAAGGTGTAGATCTCCTTAGGCTTCCTTGTAATACCTAGCTGCCCAGGCTCAGCCTTCGAGCATAGACCTCGAAGTCCTCGAGGACTCTGAAGGGCTTCGACAACTGTGGGCGATTCTTGAAGTAGCTAGGTCCGAAGGCCCCCCTCGGTTTAAGCTTCCGAGGGGGCCTAGGGGCGAAGCCATCTCCGAAATAGCTCAGGATTTGCTAGCCGCTGTGAAGGCGGAGCCCCTTCAGAGCCCTTTACCTTTGCCTTCGCGAGCGGCTTTAGCGAGCGACGAAGCCCTAGACTTTTCTGCCTTCGACACGGCACCGCCTGCTTCGCGAACTTGGAGCGACCTGCGAAGTGGAAGTCGAAGCCTGTGGGCTTCGGAGCCTGGACGGGCCGGTCGAGGGAGAGCGGGCTCCGACGAGGCAACATCCAGCCGAGGGGGCCCCCGCCGAAGGAGAGGCAAGCGAGGGTTGGGGCCTCGCACTCGGTTCTTTTTAGGCTTAGACACAGATTACTCGTAGTTTTGTTTTCGAAGCATGTTTGTAACAAACTTCTCAATTGTCTCTTAATGAACGGAGTTTATTATATTTGCATACTTCGTTTGTATGTTTCGCATTGTTTGGCTTCGAACGCTTAGCTTGTCACGCTCGTACTGCGCATTACACTCGCACACCTCGCATACATTCTTCCCCCCTTTTGCTCGTGGCAGTTAGGGACTTAACCGTTGCTGGTGCGGGCAAAAAATAAACATGCGAAGGGGTGTGCCTTTTCGGCAGCTTCGGATTTTGGATTTGTACCGAGCGAAGGCCTCTTACGGGCTCCGAACGCATCAATTTGGTGCGAAGCAAGGTTTCCGCATAACCAATTTGAGCGAAGCATGCTTCGGCATGCCGAGATTTGGATGCTGTGCGTGGGCGAGGCCCTGAACGCACTTAGATTTTTTTAGCGAAGTCTGACTTCGACAAGCTTAGTTTTTTAGCTTAGATCACGTCACACGAAGCGGGGCTCCGATGCGTGTTTAGATAGCGACGCAAGGCTTCTGGAGCTTGATCCTGTAGTGAAAAGGATATTTGGTGTGGATTCACCGAACCTGTGATATGTTGAGCCACCTACGACTCTGAGCCACCTTCGACTCTGGGCCACCTTCGACCCTGGGCCACCTTCGACCCGGGGATGCATCAGGCCGGAGCCTGGAATCCCGGACTTGCTGAGCCGTCGCTCGGAAGCCTCAAAGCCAGCTGCTACGGGCCCGGAGGCGCTGTGTAGCCTTCGGAGGAGTGCTCCGGAATTTGAAAAGCGAAGCGAGGCTTCGGTTTTTTAAATAAAGTGAAGCAGTGCTTCAGTTTTTCAATAAGGCGAAGCAGTGCTTCGGATTTTAATACGCCGAAGCATGGCTTCGGATTTTCAAACAAGGCGAAGCGGTGCTTCGGATTTTAATAAGGCGAAGCAAGGCTTCGGTTTTTCGATAAGGCGAAACAAGGCTTCGGGTTCGATTTTTTGGGGTGAATCAAGGCTTCGAAAATGCATTAAAATGATTACGACATGGCACGTCGAGGTAGTGCGTCGGACAGCGGACATACCTCGCGAGATGGCTGAAGGTTGGCCTCGTAGCCCCTAGGGACCTCGATGACCTCCGACGCACAAAGCGGAGCCCCTTGCTGGGGGGCGAGCCCCGGTATGCGGAGGGCAAGGGAAGGCGGAAATTGGCCTTCGGGCTGCACCCGAAGCCCCTTGCCGAAGGGTGCGCGAAGCAGAAAGCTTCGAAGCTCCCCCCGCAGGCGTGCTTCGAATTGCAGGCAGTGGTAGAGAACTTAGCTTCTAGTCTAAGTCCCCACGGACGGCGCCAACTGTTGGAACAATTGCGTTAGTTCCAGCAGGTTTTTCTGTGATGGTGTATGATGCGAAGAATGAACCTCGATGGGTTCTCTCAGAGGGAGAAGGGGTTTATACTGGTTCGGGCCTCCCCTAGGGGATAATAGCCCTACATCCAGTTTGTGGTGGATTTGGCATGGTATGCCTTAGAGTGGAGAAGAGAACTACAGGGTCTCCTGGCTCCTTGGGGTGTGAAGAGGATAACTCCAGGGTTTCATGGCCCCCTGGAGCCTCTGTCCCCGCTACAAGGGCTTGGCCCTGCTTTTATAGGCACGCGGGCCTTAAGGAAAAGACCCCGATACCCTCTACAGGCCCTCAGACTTATAGGGGTAGA
Organism: Zizania palustris; assembly: GCA_019279435.1. NCBI lineage: Eukaryota > Viridiplantae > Streptophyta > Magnoliopsida > Poales > Poaceae > Zizania > Zizania palustris. The sequence goes on from JAAALK010000082.1 coordinate 4,641,180, forward strand.
CAGGGAAAGGGAGCTAACTACTGCACACGGGTACCAGACAGCTTTTACAGCTTTACAGACGTGTCAGGCTGCGCCAGACTTTGACCAGCTAAACGACATACCAGGGGCGGGGGGGCCCCGGTATGGACTGTACTTAGATATTCTTGAGCCTCGAACAAGGGTCGGAGCTCTGTGGCAGAGGCTGCGGAGGGGGCTTTGAAGTACACCCGAAGGGGGGGCTTCGAAGCGCTGCTCCGGAGGGCGGCCTCCGGACTTGGCTTCGGGGGGCGGTCTTCGGACTTGACTCCGGAGGGTGGCCTCCGAACTAGACTCCGGAGGGGGGCCTCCGGTCTTGGTCCCGGAGGGGGGCCTCCGGTCTTGGCCCCGGAGGGTGGCCTCCGGGCTTGGGTCCCGGAGGGCGGCCTCCGAACTGGACTCCGGAGGGCGGCCTCCGGCGTCCTGCGCCAGGGGCTGACTCCGGAGGGTGGCCTCCGAACTGGACTCCAGAGGGGGGCCTCCGGTCTTGGTCCCGGAGGGTGGCCTCCGGTCTTGGTCCCGGAGGGCGGCCTCCGGGCTTGGGTCCCGGAGGGCGGCCTCCGAACTGGACTCCGAAGGGCGGCCTCCGGCGTCCCGCGCCAGGGTCCGAATCGGGGGCTTCGAGCCAGACCTCCTGGTTTGAGGGCTTCGAAGCTACAGGCCCGAAAGGCACTTTGGGGACCTGGAAACAACACTTAGATAGAAAAACAGGCTCCGACAGTGCTAGGCCCTAGGCCGAAGGCTGTCGGAGGTTGTCGTCATTTGGCCCCTGTTTAAGGGAAATATATTCCCCCAACAGCTGCGAAGGGGTTAAGGTCGGACCTCGGGTCGAGGTGCGCCAGGAGAAGGTAGTAAGTGCGGAGCGTGGCTCCGGGTGAAGGTACTCCGAGACGAAGTCCTCGGAGGTGAGGCACTTTGACGGGTACTCCGGAAGGAGTGACTTTGGAGTATGGTGGATCAAGTCCTCAGCAGAGGCAAGGTGTTCGAAGTTTGCTCCGGAGGGAGACACTTGAAGGTTAGCCGACGAAGGTCTCAGAAGTAGAGGTGCATCGAAGGCATGGTCCGGGTGATGCTCATCAAGGAGTGTGCTCAGGGAGAGACACTGCGATGAAGTGCTCTTGGAATGCTTCATGCAGAGGCCTTGGACGAAGGAGGGACTTCAAAGGGTGGTACTCCGAAGGTGGGGCTTCGGAGTGAAGAATGCTTCGGAGCGAGGTTGGCTCCGGAGTGAGGATGACTTGAGGTACTTCGGCCATGCATGGCTTCGGTACACGGACTGACGGATTTCGAGCTGGGAGAAGCTTCGAAGTCATGGTGGTCCACTCCGAAGGTGTTGGTGCGAAGGCCCAAGGGCTTTAACGGCTTCGGCTCAAAACCGTCACTGTATCGAAGGCTGACTTCGGTGAAGCGAAGGGGGGCTTCAGAAGAATCCAAGACTGTAAAGGCTGACAGTGTCTGCTCAGCAAAAAGCTGACGTTGTCCCCTCTGCAAAGCTGACAAGAGAAGCCTCCAAATAAAGCAGACTACCTTTTGTACCCCTCTGTACTGATGAGACAAAAGCAATGTAAACCCTAGGGGCAAAGTAGTCGTTTCACATGGATGAATAGTGGCTATAAATAGTGGAGGCTGGGTAGGTCACATTAACACTTTGAGCATTCATTGTAGAACTCTTGTGCTAGCACCACACTCTCTGTATTCATCCTGTGAGTTCAATTTCTGTGTTCCCAGTTCAAGCATCGAAGTCCTGATTTTGTGTTCAGTTTCTGCTTGAGCTTGTTTGCATACCTCGCTGCATTACTTCGATCTCTTGTGTGTCACTTCGATTGACTTGGGGTAGTGCACCGAAGCCTGTTTGGGCGAAGTGTGTTTTTCAGTGTCTGTTCGCTCTGTGTAAACTGGAGGCTAGACCTCTCTGATTACTAGCGAAGCACTGATCGAAGCCCTTTTCTTTCCTAGTCGAAGTCCTTAGCGAAGTCTGTGAAGTGTGTGTTTTGACCTTCGAAGTACGAAGCCCAGCACCAGTTGCTGTCGCTGAATATTTGGTCGAAGCCCTCAGAGGGAAGTCCGCTCTTGCGAAGGGTGAAGTGCGAAGCCTGCACGAAGGCACCCTGTGTGCGAAGGCTGCACTGACTTAGCAGAAGCTGAATTTTTGGGTTTGTGGGTGGAGCGAAGTCTTCTTGGCTTCGAACTTTTGCTCCTTGCGAAGCCTGTTTTCGGAGCTGTGAAATACCTCCGAACCAGTACTTCGAAGGTTGTGTACGAAGCCTGTTCCGCAGAAGACAGAATTAAAACAAAAGGCTATTTTTAGTCTGAAATTTTAAAAAGCTCCCATTCACCCCCCATCTGGTCACCGTTTCTGGTCCAACAATTGGTATCAGAGCAGGTTAAGATCACCAGTTGATCTTAACCGGTTTTGTGATTTTGCATACTGGAAGGTGCGCATGGAGGCTTACTTGCTAAGCCAAGGAAATGCAATTTGGGAGATTGTGGACTCACAATACTCCATCCCTGAAACTCGCACCTCTCAAACAGAGAAGAATCAGTATAATGCCAACTCCAAGGCTAGAAACATATTGTTCATTGGTTTGAGCCGGAGTGAGTTTGATAGGGTGCAACACCTTAGGACAGCAAGGGAAATTTGGACCACTCTCACTATTTTTCATGAGGGCTCTACACAGATTAAGGTCAGGCGCCAAAGCACATACAATCAACAGTATCAACTGTTTGTGCAGGCACCTGGTGAATCTATAGATGCCATGTTTTCTCGCTTTGATGCAATAGTGAGTAACTTGCGGTCCAACGGGACGCTTGCTTACAATGATCATGATAGGGCTATCAAGCTTCTCTATGCTCTTGATCGTAGCATATGGGAAGTGAAGATATCCAGCATTGAGGAGTCCGCAGGTTATGACACATTGACCTGTGATGAGCTCTTCAGCAAGCTGGAGTCCACAGAGATTGCCAAGGCATCTCTTACAGTGCACAAAAACTCTTTGCCACAACCATTGGCATTGGTTTCTAGCACTAGCCGTGGCACCACTGCAGAACCAAGCACATCTGGCACGTGTGTTCTTGCAGATGGTTTTGCTTTGTCCTCCCTGGTCTCCGTCACTAAGGAGCAGGTGGACACTCTGGATGATGATGAGCTTGCTCTCATTGCCAGAAGGTTCACCCGTTTTCACCATGAGAGACGGGATCAGAGGAGAGGTGGTTTTAGTGGTTGTTTTGAGTGTGGCGACACCTCTCACATCAAGGCAAATTGTCCTAAACTCAAGAAGAGAGATGAGAATGAGCGCCCAAAATACCACAAGAAGGAGAGGAAACCCTTTGTGAAGGGCAAGCGCGGCAAGGTGGCTAAGAGAGTAGCCAAAGCCGCTTCCAGAGCATTTGTTGCTGCTCTCAGCGACATCGACACTTCCTCAACTGAGGAGTCGAGCTCTGAGGAGGAGGAGTCCCCAAGGAAGGAGGAGAAGAAGGACAAGAAGGGACGAGATTTCACCGGCCTTTGTTTCATGGCCGACAGCGATCACAGCGGCGACGAGCTTGACTCATCTGAGGTACCACTATCCTATGACCAGCTTTCAATTAAATTAGATGAACTGAATGAAGTAGTTCTTGGTCAGGATAGATTACTAGTGCAAGCCGCTAGAGATAGAAAAGAACTTAGACTTAGGCTAGAATCTGTTTCTACTGATTATGCCATGCTTAAGTCTAGGGTTAATGATGCTGAATGTGAATCTTGTACTGTTGTCATGGGTGAGCTTGCTCAGTTGCGTTCTGTACATGCTCAAACTCTATCTGAGCTTGAGACTGCACAGAAGCAGCTTTTGGTGGTTGATTCTAGACCTCATGATATAATTAAATGCATGAACTGTTCTTTATTACGTGAGAGCATTGATTTACGTGATAATCATGTTCATGACCTAGAGGATAGATTGGAGAGGGCCGGTAGTTCTAAGGATGTGCAACCTGTGTGTGACACTTGCATAACCCTTAAGGACCAGCTAGGCACTGTTAGAGAGCGAGCTGAGAACCTTATGACTGAGAATGAATACCTCCTTTCCGTGGTTAACAAATGCACTGAGGGAAAGGGTAGGATGGACTTGCTCTTGGCCAAAACCAAGATGTGTGCTGACAGAGCAGGGGTAGCTCTAGGGTTGGTGTTTGAGAGGATTCCTTTAGACAGTAAGAACAAAACTGTTTTTACCTCACCCACTACCTTAGAGAAAGAGAGAGTTCTGTTAGACACTCCATCAACCAAAAAGCCTACCCGGACACCAAAGAAAACCACTCCTCCTACCAAGAAAATCCCTCCTAAGAAAACCACTCAGCAGAAGCCCAAGGAGCTTGTGAGAGTTGCTCCTATGACCCATGAGAGTGCCCCTAGGAGAGTTTTTCACTGTTCCTACTGCCAGCGGGCGGGTCACTTGGTTAGGTTCTGTTTTCGTCGCATCAAAGATGAGCGACGCTCTCAGGCGATGAGGTACCAGGACATGCATTACCCATCTTTAGGTATGCATGAGTCTGAGTTTTACTATCGTCCTGTTTTTGAGGCTCCTCGTGCTTCTCGGAGAGGTTTTGCTCCTCGAGGTGTTCACCATGTTCCATATGGTGGTAGACCCCGGGCGAGTAGCTTTGTACCTCGTCAGAGTAGGAGACCTCGTCATGTTATTAGATCACAGCATGTAGGTAGACCTCGCACTTTGCATCATTCTGATTATCCTGTGCGTAGACAGTCTACTTTTACTGTGCCTACTCGTATCACTCAGTGCTGGATGCCTCGTCATATCTTCACTCACCCCAGCACTGAGCGATCGAGATTTTCTTATCATATGTAGGCGACAGACCGAGGCTTGGAGGGCACATGGATCATGGACTCCGGTTGTTCACGCCACATGACCGGAGATGCAGCATGGTTCTCCAGCCTCACCACAACCAATCAAAGGGAACATATCACCTTCAGGAACAATCGAAGGAGTAGAGTGAAAGGTAAAGGTGTGGTAAGAATTAACTCGAATTTCACTCTCAAAGATGTTGCTTTGGTTGAGAATTTGGGATACAATTTGCTTTCTGTATCTCAATTGCTTGATGAGGGCTTCGAAGTGCGATTCCATCGCGATACTTCGCAAGTACTCAATTCTGATGGCATTGTGGTTTGTAAGATCTTTAGAGTTGGGAGAGTTTTTGGAGCTGATTTTTTTGAGTCATATGGTTCTTCTCATTGTCTTGTTGCACATTCTACTTCTGAGCTTTGGAAGTGGCATAGGAGACTAGGGCATATGAACTTTGAGTTGCTCGCTCGTCTGAGTGCCCTAGGTCTGATCCGAGGATTGCCCAAGCTCAAGTTTGAGAAGAATTTAGTTTGCGCTCCTTGTCGACATGGAAAAATGATTGCCGCTTCACACTCGCCAGTCACCAAAGTGATGACTGAACAACCCGGAGAACTTCTCCACATGGACATTGTAGGTCCTTCTCGGGTTAGTTCTTTAGGCGGCAAGTGGTATGTGTTAGTCATTGTCGACGATTTCTCTCGCTACTCTTGGGTCTTCTTTCTTGCTAGCAAGGATGAAGTGTTCTCACACTTTCGGAGATTGGCCTTGAGACTTTTCACTGAACTCCCTTGTGCATTGAAATTCATTCGAAGTGATAATGGCACTGAGTTCAAGAACAATCTCTTTGTTGACTTTTGCATGGAGCATGGCATAGAACATCAATTCTCTGCTCCGCGGGTTCCTCAACAGAACGGTGTTGTTGAGAGGAAGAACCGCACTTTGGTTGAGATGGCTAGGACGATGCTCGATGAGCACAGGACTCCTAGAAAATTCTGGGCTGAGGCCATGAACACTGCATGTTACATCTCAAACCGAATATTCTTGCGCTCAATTTTGAACTTGACATCTTATGAGCTACGTTTTGGGAGACAACCCAAGGTTACTCATCTTCGAGTTTTTGGTTGTCGTTGCTTTATCCTAAAACATGGTAATTTGGATAAATTTGAGTCGTGTTCTTCTGACAGGATCTTTTTGGGTTACACTACACATGGTCATTCTTATTGCGTTTATAATTTGGAGACTAACACTGTCATCGAGTCATGTGATGTGACTTTTGATGAATCAACCCCCTCTGTTAGTTCTGCTCTTGAACAGGCAAATGAACACGATATAGAACAGACTATCTTCGAAGAAGAAGATCCCGGAGATTTCGAGGATGAACCCCTACTACCCTCGACATCAACCCCCGAAGCCGACCCCGCTTCGACCACTTCGGCACAAGGCCCCGAAGCAACTACCTCGACATCGGTCATCTTGGACCACTCCAATGCACAAGTTGAGGGGGATACTGCATCCCACCGTGAGGCTCCACATCATGTTCAAAGGATGCATCCTCCCGAGCAGATCATTGGTGAGCTTGATCAAAGGGTAACACGTTCTCATGCTCATTTCATTGATTCAGCTTTTGTTGCTTCTTTCGAGCCCTTAGATGTTAGTCATGCACTTTCTGATTCTAGTTGGATCAATGCCATGCATGAAGAGCTTGAAAATTTCGAGAGAAACCAAGTCTGGACTTTAGTTGATCCTCCACCAAATGTTCATTTCATTGGAACAAAATGGATTTTCAAAAACAAACAAGGGGAGGATGGGACTATAGTTAGAAACAAGGCTATACTTGTAGCTCAGGGTTATTCTCAATTAGAAGGGATTGATTTTACTGAAACTTTTGCACCTGTTGCTCGTCTTGAGGCCATTAGGATTTTGCTTGCCTTTGCGACATCTCGGGGATTCAAACTCTATCAAATGGATGTCAAAAGTGCTTTTCTTAATGGTTTCATAGGCGAAGATGTTTATGTAAAACAACCCCCTGGTTTTGAAAACTCCAAATACCCACATAAAGTCCTTAAACTTCATAAGGCTCTTTATGGACTCAAGCAGGCCCCTCGGGCATGGTATGATAGACTTAAGTCTTTTCTGCTTGGGTGGGGGTATTTGATGGGATCTATTGATAAAACCCTTTTCACTCTCAAGCATTGCAAAGATTTCCTCCTAGTTCAGATTTATGTGGATGATATCATCTTTGGTGGCTCTTCTCATGCTTTGGTTGCTGAGTTTGCAGATGCCATGAGAAGGGAGTTCGAGATGTCCATGATGGGTGAACTCACTTTTTTCCTTGGTTTGCAAATCAAGCAAAGCAAACAAGGTACTTTCGTCCACCAGACGAAGTACACCAAGGACCTGCTCAAGAAGTTCGACATGGCTAATGCGAAGCCACTCGCCACTCCAATGGCTACATCTGTAGCATTGGATCCTGACAAAGATGGAGAAGCCGTAGATCAGAAGGAGTTCCGAAGCATGATCGGCTCCCTCCTCTACTTGACTGCTACGAGGCCGGACATACATTTCGCAGTGTGTCTGTGCGCTCGTTTTCAGGCTTCACCACGAGCTTCGCACCGCCAAGCGGTAAAGCGCATTCTTAGGTATCTCAAACATACCCTTGAATTTGGCATTTGGTATTCGGCGTCCTCCTCTTATGTCTTCGAGGTTATTCCGATGCGGATTTTGCTGGGTGTAGGATTGATAGGAAAAGTACCTCTAGTACTTGTCATTTTATGGGCACTTCTCTGGTTTGCTGGTCTTCCCGCAAATAGTCTAGTGTTGCACAATCGACGGCTGAGGCCAAATATGTTGTTGCAGCTAGCTGTTGCTCTCAGATTTTGTGGATGGTTTCCACTTTGCGGGATTTCGGGTTAGATTATAAGAGTGTTCCACTTTTCTATGATAACACTAGTGCTATTTGTATTGCAAACAACCCGGTTCAGCACTCCAGAACCAAACACATTGATGTGCGATATCATTTTCTCAAAGATCATAATGAGAAAGGTGATATTGAACTTCAATATGTTGATACCCAACACCAGCTAGCCGATATTTTCACAAAACCCCTCGATGCTTCTCGATTTGCCTACTTGTGTGGGGAACTTGGTATTTGTCACCCTTACGGCATTTTGTGAGGGGGAGCAGATTTTAATTGTCTTGCATATGCACACCATGTGTGAAATTGCATTTACATCTTTTGCACTTATATGCCTGATCCTAATTCATGTAAGCATGTCAGCTCAGCTCTATTTAATATGTCTGAAACATTATGTGCATGATTCTTCTTTCCAAAATAAAAACATGCTCACTGCTTAGTCTTGAATCTAGCATGTTTAGGCAAGACTGCTTTAGCTATCTTTTATCTGCTTGATAGCAAGACTCCATTTCTCTGGATGATAAACATTGCAACTTGAAAAATTGTTCTACATACTCATGAATATTCATCAAGTGCTAAACAATTTGTTCACTTAATCAAAATTCCAAAAATCCATGATTTGCATGCTTCAAATCAAAAAGATCCAAGTGGGTTTGTTTGTAGCACTACTCTATTCTAGACTGTTTACCATTGCACATTGGTCTGAACTGGGATAGTGTAGTGTATGCCAAAATCACCGCCTTAAGCTTCTGGTGGCTTTTGTGCCTAGGCTTGGCTTGATTGGAAAGTATAAGGTAGACAATCAAATAACCCCTGGCATTATGAAAAGAACAACAAATTAATTGATCATCAAGTTTGCTTTCAATGCTCCATTTGAACTGGATTTGTTTGTCTAGAGTAGAAATTGACTAGCTTTGCGTAGTCCCTGCTTTTACTTGTCTAGTTACCTTGATTGAGTGGTGATGCTTTTATTTCAAAATGATAAAATCACATGCTGTCATCATGTTTTTAAAGAATGTTAAATTGAGCTGAGCACATGATAATTGGTATTAATATTGGCATATTTTTGCTTTATATGTCTTTGCAATTCTTTCCATTTCGAAGCTATGCATCTTTTACATGCTCCTTGATGCTTGCATTGCCAAAGGGAGAGAAATTTTTGAGCTCTCTGCAGCAAGGGGGTGGTAAAATAACTCAGGGGGAGTTTTTATCTTGCAAAGGGGAGATTTGCCGAAGGGGCTTTTACTCTTTTGAAAAGGGGGAGGAAAATTCTTTTGTCAAGTGACATGATTTGACTCGTTTTTGAGTTTTTATAGTCACTTGTGTGCTGAAATGTTTCAAATTTTCTTGAACTTGAATTTGGTTGTCAATGCACTCATCAAGGGGGAGATTGAGAAACCAAGGGTTGGTTTCGGAGTCTGTGATGAGTGATTGACAGATTTTACCCTCTGATTCGAAGGGGTTCGGAGGTTGGTTCTCTGAAGGTGTTCGGAGGCTGTTTCACCGAAGGGTTCGGTGGGCTCTGGTTGTTGCAGCTGTTGCAGCGGAGTGTGCCTGTCGGAGGGGTCCGACAGTACACAATGATTGGATGTACTGAAGGGTTCGGTATTTTGGGCGGTACACCGGAGTGTGTATCGGAGGTTGTTTACTCGGAGAGGTCTCCGGGGTACTGGATACACTTGTCTGTTTGTCTGTGGTGCGCAGGGGACTTCAGAGGTGACGGACGCTTCGTAGCAAGTGAACCTGGGTCAAGCGGCAGGCTTGATGCCAGGGGAGCGGGGAGCTCCGTCACGAAGGCTGCGAAGGGGTCGAGGTCGGACCTCGGGTCGAGGTGCACCAGGAGAAGGCAGTAAGTGCGGAGCGTGGCTCTGGGTGAAGGTACTCCGAGACGAAGTCCTCGAAGGTGAGGCACTTCGAAGGGTACTCCGGAAGGAGTGACTTCGGAGTATGGTGGATCAAGTCCTCAGTAGAGGCAAGGTGTTCGAAGTGTTCTCCGGAGGGAGACACTTGAAGGTTACCCGACGAAGGTCTCAGAAGTCGAGGTGCATCGAAGGCATGGTCCGGGTGAGGCTCGTCGAGGAGTGTGCTCGGGGAGAGACACTGCGACGAAGTGCTCTTGGAATGCTTCATGCGAAGGCCTTGGACGAAGGAGGGACTTCGAAGGGTGGTACTCCGAAGGTGGGGCTTCGGAGTGAATCATGCTTCGGAGCGAGGTTGGCTCCGGAGTGAGGATGACTTGAGGTACTTCGGCCATGCATGGCTTCGGTACACGGACTGACGGAGTTCGAGCTGGGAGAAGCTGCGAAGTCGTGGTGGTCCACTCCGAAGGTGTTGGTGCGAAGGCCCAAGGGCTTTAACGGCTTCGGCTCAAAACCGTCACTGTATCGAAGGCTGACTTCGGTGAAGCGAAGGCCATCAGGCTCAAGGCTTCTCACCGAAGCTACCGCACCCCTCGCGTGCGAAGGGGGGCTTCAGAAGAATCCAAGACTGTAAAGGCTGACAGTGTCTGCTCTGCAAAAAGCTGACGCTGTCCCCTCTGCAAAGCTGACAAGAGAAGCCTCCAAATAAAGCAGACTACCTTTTGTACCCCTCTGTACTGATGAGACAAAAGCAATGTAAACCCTAGGGGCAAAGTAGTCGTTTCACATGGATGAATAGTGGCTATAAATAGTGGAGGCTGGGTAGGTCACATTAACACTTTGAGCATTCATTGTAGAACTCCTGTGCTAGCCACCACACTCTCTGTATTCATCCTGTGAGTTCAATTTCTGTGTTCCCAGTTCAAGCATCGAAGTCCTGATTTTGTGTTCAGTTTCTGCTTGAGCTTGTTTGCATACCTCGCTGCATTGCTTCGATCTCTTGTGTGTCACTTCGATTGACTTGGGGTAGTGCACCGAAGCCTGTTTGGGCGAAGTGTGTTTTTCAGTGTCTGTTCGCTCTGTGTAAACTGGAGGCTAGACCTCTCTGGTTACTAGCGAAGCACTGATCGAAGCCCGTTTTTCTTCCCTAGTCGAAGTCCTTAGCGAAGTCTGTGAAGTGTGTGTTTTGACCTTCGAAGTACGAAGACCAGCACCAGTTGCTGTCGCTGAATATTTGGTCGAAGCCCTCAGAGGGAAGTCCGCTCTTGCGAAGGGTGAAGTGCGAAGCCTGCACGAAGGCACCCTGTGTGCGAAGGCTACACTGACTTAGCAGAAGCTGAATTTTTGGGTTTGTGGGTGGAGCGAAGTCTTCTTGGCTTCGAACTTTTGCTCCTTGCAAAGCCTGTTTTCGGAGCTGTGAAATACCTCCAAACCAGTACTTCGAAGGTTGTGTACGAAGCCTGTTCCGCAGAAGACAGAATTAAAACAGAAGGCTATTTTTAGTCTGAAATTTTAAAAAGCTCCCATTCACCCCCCCTCTGGTCACCGTTTCCGGTCCAACACCTTTCGAGGGCCAAATTGAGCTCTGGGGCTCTGGCTTCGCTCAAGACGGAGACCAATTCAGAGTTCACAACTTCTTTTATGCCATCAGTTGGCACCGTCCGTGGGGAACCTAGTTCTAGAAGCTAGTTCTCTACTGTTGACTGCACTTCGAAGAGCACTTGCGGAGGGAGCCTCGGAGTCCCAAGATTCCGCGCACCCTTCGGTAAGGGGCTTCTTAGTGCGGTTCGAAGGCCTTCCCTCGCCTTCCCAAACCAATCGAAGTCCTAGGTCTTCAGACCTCTTCTTTACTAGCTATGCCTCCCAGGTGGAGCCTAGCCTCGGGTCCTCTCCGAAGGTCCCCTCGGACCAACGGAGCCGGACCCTCAGCTGTTCCAACAATCCCCGAAGGCGTCGCTGGGCGTCGAGTACCCAAAGGCTCTCGGGCTGCTCCTACGGTGCTCCAAATTGATTATGTCAGTTCCCGAGACCCAGAGCTCCCCTCCGACGAATACGAAGACCTTCCTGAAGCTGAGGCTACTCAGGTAGCGCTGCTTTAGGAGGAAGTGGCTAGGTGGAGGCAAGAGGCCGCTGATCGCCTCCGCTCCCAAGCCTCCACCCAGACTCCAGAAGGGCCCCAAGACGGTGGTGCTCGCAATCTTCCTGAAGCTATTCAAGTCCCGGAGGAGGCTGAGAACGCATATTTCAATGATGAGTCTCCGCTACATTCGGACTTGCAAAGGGTGCCCTTCGATCCCAGGTTCAAAGCCTCGAAGTTTCACAAGTATTCTGGCGGGTCTGACCCCGGAGAATTCGCTCGCTCATATGCCCTGGCAATAGAAGCAAGCGGAGGGGTGCGTAACACTATGGCAAAATGTTTTCCCCTTGCTCTCGAAGGTGTGGCTCTCTGATGGTTCTGGTCTTTGAGGTTGGGATCGATCAAATCATGGGAGCAGTTGAAGAGGAAGTTTGTAAGCAACTTCCAAGGTACCTTTGTGGCTCCGATGTCGACGGGGAGCTTGTTCCAGGTGAAGCAGCGAGCAGGGGAGACGTTTCGGGAATACTTCACGCGCTTTGCCCACACCAAATCATAGATCAAGGGCTTGTCTACCTCTTCGGTAGTCGACGCCGCCCGCGAAGGGGTGTTGAACACCGATCTCCTCAGCAAGCTTCATCGGAAGCCTGTGTCATCCGTGGCACAGCTAATGGCATATTTCGAACAGTATGCCAAGGCGGAGGAAGGTTGTCTTCGACGAGCTATAACACCTGCACCAGCCCTTCGAGAAGTGAAGACGGAGCCCGAAGCCTCAACTTCTCTACAACCCCCTCAAGACAATCGCTTCAACGATCACAGGCGGGGAAAGAAGCATTTCCGCTCGAAGGTGTTGAGCATTGCACCCTCCGTTCTGAAGGCACTTGCCAACTATCAGCAGGCGCAAGGCTTCAAGGCTGGAGCACCGAAGCCCCAAGAGAGAGTACCTGGCAGGCGCCAGAGTTTTTTCTGCTGCATGCATGGCGACAATAGAAGCCATGACACGAAGGACTTCAAAGCGGTGTTAACCCTTCGGGGTGAATACCTAGGACGAAGTACCGGGTGGGGTACTTCGGATCGAACCCCTCCAGCGGCACGGTCGGAGCATGTGCAAATCGTGGCCTGAGCCGGTGTTCCCGAAGCCCCCATGCGGATACCGGTGGCAAACATTATGCCACCGCCGAAGTAGGAAGACCCCCAAGCCCGCGGAAAGCGAGTAGTCCTGCCCATCTCCGGAGGGGGACCCTCGGTAACATGTCCAAGAGGCAGCGGTGAGAATACGTCCGCGAAGTAGGGCACATTGGGACATCGAATTCCGTGGAAGGAATGCCCGAATGGTCTCATGTGCCTATTTCCTTTACTGCCAGTGATGCCGCGGGGGTGAAGTTCCCCCATGCTGACCCCTTGGTCATTTCAGCAGATATAGCTGGGGTGGAAGTTCGAAAGATCCTGGTGGACGGCGGGAGCTCTGCAGACATACTTTTTGTCTAGGCCTTCGACCAAATGTGCATACCTCGGAGGCATTTACTTCCAGTGGCCCGGCCACTTCAAGGTTTTGCAGGTCCGCCTCTCGATGCCCTCGGCCAAATAGGCCTCGAGGTTGCCTTCGGAGAGGGACCCTTGGCCAGGGTGGAGGAGGTGATCTTTGACGTTGTCGACGCCCCCTATGCCTACAACGCAATCTTTGGACGGGGGATGCTGAACCAGTTCGGGGCTATAGCACATCACAACTATCTATGTCTCAAGATGCCCACGCAAGGTGGAGTTCTTACTATTTCGGGAGACCAAGCTATAGCCCTGTTGACACGGAAACGTGCCCCCGCAGTTGGGTCAGTCCGGCGATCCAAAAATGCACAGATACTTAGGGACGGGCCTAAGCATGACGTAGCACCGACGCCGCGTTCCGACTACCCTTAATAGTGATAAAGGGGGTGGAGTCACCAGGCAACCAGATTACAAGAAATAATCCAATTAGCCGAAAGATATAGGTTAAACAGATTAAAATCATCAAACCAGTCGGAGTCCTCCTGGTTCGAAGTCTGTAGCGAAGGGTGCGTCGAAGGGTACCTTCGGCGTCTGGTGCGAAGTGCTCCGCCGAAGGGTGCTTCGGCGTTCGGACTGATCTGGCCGAAGGTAAACTCCGAACGGATCTGGACACGGTGATCACCTCTGAATAGCGGGGTTCGGCGTGCGATCTCCGATGCAGCGAAGTACAGAAAAGTGACGTGAAGGCTACGCGCAGATGCAACTTCGTCTTGGTGCGGAGTGTAGTCGTGCCGAAGTCCGTCACAATGAAGTATGGTGTGGAGCCTGTTGTCGAAGCCTGCAGACCTATCGAAGGGCATCTTGGGGACCTCCGGAACCAATCCCTCAGCTCTGGACACCTTCGGCGAAGGGGCTCCGAACGTGCGAACCTGCAACAAAGATGATGCGAAGTACCAATTCGGCCTTAGGACCGAATCTTGCGAGGTGTTGCACGGGTGGCGAAGGTAACAATCTATTACGCAGATTAGCGGATACTTCACAAGCGAAGTAACAAGGTGATAGCAATCTGTTACATAGATTAACGGGGAATTCACGGGCGAAGTACCAAGGCTTACCACTGTTCCGTAGTGGCGGACAGAGGGCTTCCAAGCAAACCCACGAAGAGGTACAGAAAAGTAAAGGTAAAGTAAAGGTACTATCAAAGCATGGCTTTGGTCTGTTTGTGTTGGGGTCCCTCTACGCCGGCCAGGCCTCTATATTTATAGAGGGTTAACTCTAATCTAATCTGCTATTAATCCGGCCGGATAGGGATAAAACTTGAGCTGGCAACGCGTCAATCTCTATCTCTGCCGAGGTGGCCTTCGGTCAGGCCCACCGAGACCTGCTCCTCGGGCCGAAGCTTCGGCAGCGTGGGCCTCCGAAGGTTCCCGAAGCTTCGGCAGCATGGGCCCCCGAAGGTTCCCGAAGCTTCGGCAGCGTGGGCCCCCGAAGGTTCCCGAAGCTTCGGTAGCGTGGGCCTCCGACGGTACCGAAGCTTCGGCAGCGTGGGCCTCCGAAGGCTTCCTAGTCGAAGCCCATGGGCTGGCTGGAGACCTTCAGAGTCCGTAGCTCGACGGGCTTCGGCCCCGTAGGGCTTCGGTCAGACCCTGGACATGTGTATTTTCGGCCCAAATCACCAAAAATTGATATTTTGATAATCTAGCCATTAATGCCATTTTTTGCTATCAACAAGCCCGAAGAATGGAATATGGTCACGGCCAGCCGTTGGACCCTCGGCAAGTTCATAGTTTGACGGAGCACACCAAAGAGGTTCTAGAGTCTTCGAACTCTTCGAAGGGCCTTTCCCTTAAGCCAAGCCCGGAAGGTAATGTCGTGACGAAGATAATTCTGAAGGATGGCAAAGAATACCCAATACAGTTCGACAAGGGGCTATCTCCGGAGATAGCTGCCTCATTGGAAGAAATAGTCAAGAAAAATTTAGACATCTTTGCGTGGACTGACGAAAACATCACCGGGGTTGATCGGAGTATCATCGAGCACAGCTTGCTCGTCAACCTGAAGGCTAGGCCAGTACGCCAGGGGCTCCGTAAGCTGTCTGGGAAAGGGCAGACCTTGCCAAGATTGAAGTGGAAAAATTGTTAAGGGCAGGCATCATCAGGGAGGTGGCCCACACCAAGTGGTTGGCAAACCCTGTTTTTGTCAGGAAAAAGGACTCCGGCAAGTGGCGCATGTGCATCGATTTTACATCATTAAATAAAGCATGCCCGCGAGACCCCTACCCTATACCCCGAATAGACCAGCTGGTGGATTCTACAGCTAGCTCCGAATTGCTAAGTTTCCTCGATGCTTACTCCGGTTATCATTAAGTCTAGCTAAAGCGCGAAGACGAAGCCAAGAAAAGTTTCATAACTCCATCTGGAGTATTTTGTTATGTAAGAATGCCTTTTGGCTTGCGGAATGCTAGAGCCACATTCTCACATTTAATAGCTAAGGCTCTAGGTCACGAAATAGGTCGGAATGTCAAAGCCTATATGGATGACATTGTAATAAAGAGTGCTAAAAAGCACCAGCATAGTCTAGACTTAGCTGAAACATTTGAGAGCCTCAGAGCATGTGGAGTACACCTCAACCCTGAAAATGTATATTCGGGGCGCAAGTAGGAAAACTGCTAGGTTACTTAGTTTCGAGCAGGGGAATCGAAGCTAGCCCAACGCAGATAAGTGCACTATAAAGAATGGCTCCACCAGAAAATTTGAAGCAAGTCCAGAAGCTAACAGGACAGCTCACAGCTCTCAGCAGATTCCTGGCCAGGTCAGCCGAACGAAGCCTTCCAATTTTCAAAGCTCTAAAGGGGTCTGAAAGTTTCAACTGGACGCCAGAGTGCCAGAAGAGCTTCGATGATATCAAGGCATACCTCGGAAGCCTGTCAACACTTACTGTGCCCCTCCCGAAAGAAACTCTCCTCCTTTATCTTGCAGCAACAGGCTCCGCAGTAAGTGCAGTACTGGTCAGGGAAGTTGAGCTTAAGAGAAAGCTGGAGCAAAACCAAGTTTATTTCGTCTCAGAAGCTTTGTCCGGAGCAAAGACAAGATACTCCGAGCTCGAGAAATTTTCTTATGCCCTAGTAATGGCCTCGCGGAAGCTAAGGCATTACTTTCTAGCGCATAACCTAATCGTTCCTACCTCGTATCCTCTTGGTGATATGCTTCGAAGCAAAGATTCTACAGGTAGGATCGAAAAATGGGCTGTCGAGCTAGCCCCCTTCAGAATTTCCTTCACGGCAAGAACAACTATCAAATACCAAATCATAGCTGACTTCGTAGCAGAGTGGACTCCATCGGCAGTTTGGGCTCTGGAGGAGCCCTCCGAAGGTTTATGAACAATTTTTTATGATGGAGCTTATCAGGCATCTGGTGCTGGAGCTGGAGCGGTAATAATATCACCGTAAGGGAAAAAGGCCATGTATTCGGCGAGGCTCAACTTTAAGACCACCAATAATTTCGTAGAGTACGGAGGAATCCTGCTAGGCCTCCTAAAGGCAAAGGCACTTGGAGCAGCAAGGATAATAATTAAAACAGATTCCCAAGTCGTCGCAGGGCATGTTGACAAAAGCTTTCAAGCAAGGAACCCACATCTAGCAAAGTATCTAGAGAAATCCGCAAAACAGAAGCAGCATTCAAAGGATTTTCTGTTCGAAGTATCCCTCGAGCAGATAATCAACTTGCAGACATTCTAGCAAAGGCTGCAGCCGGAGCATTGGACCTCCCGAAGGGTGCTTTCTATGAAGAATTAGTTAAGCCTACAGCCAATCAATTACCCCCCGCGGAAGTCCTTTGCATTCCCACTGCAGATTGGCGGGCTCTGATAATGGATGTCTTGCAAGGCAATGCAGATTCGTCAGAAGGTCCGGATTTCCGAAGGTTACAAGCAAGGGCTCGAAATTATAAGCTTGTCAATGGAGTGTTGTACAAAGCAGGAGTTTGTTCTCCTCTACTCCAGTGCATCTCCCAACCCGAAGGCCAATATATACTTCGGGACATTCACGAAGGTTTATGTGGAAGCCACCTAGCCCCTCGTGCTCTAGCAGGAAAGACACTTCGGCAGGGGTTCTACTGGCCGACAATTGTAAGAGATGGAGAGGAGTTGGTTTGAACCTGCCAAGGATGCCAGTGGATGGGAAGACGAAGCCACCGTCCGCCGGTACCACTTCAAGTTATTGCTCTGGTATGGCCAATGGCCCGGTGGGGCATGGACCTCATCGGCCCTTTTCCAATGGCAAAAGGCAGCTTGAAGTTTGAAGTGATAGCAATTGAATATTTTTCTAAGTGGGTCGAAGCAGAACCCTTGACTGCTATCACTTCAACGAATGTGCAAAAATTTTCTGGCAAAATATCATATGCAGGTTCGGAGTACCAAGGGAGCTAACTGTGGATAACAGAACCCAGTTCGAAGCTGAGACATTCAAATAATTTTGTGAAGAACTGGGCATTAAGTTATGCTTCACAGCAGTGCGCCACCCACAGTCCAACGGAGCCGTCGAGCGAGCCAACAGGAATATTCTATCCGGTCTAAATCGGAGAATTGTTGGGTTGGCCAAGGGGCTGTGGGTCGAAGAGCTCCCTAAGATTTTATGGTCCATTCGGACCACACAAGCCAGATCCACGGGCTTTACCACGTTCAGACTGCTATTCGGAGATGAGGCCATGACTCCTACGGAGCTCAGGGGTGGATCCCTTCGCGTAGTAGAACTTGGAGACGAAGATGAGAGGAACACTTCGCTAGGCTTGTCAGAAGAAACAAGGCTTCGAGCTGTCGCCAATCTGACGAAGTACCAAGATCAAACAAAAACATGGTATGACCCGAAGATAAAGCTGAACGAGCTTAGGCCTGGTCATTTAGTTTTGCGAAGTGTAATAGCCCTGGGGAAGCTAGGAAATAAATGGGAAGGACCATATATTATCCTACGCTCAGGGCGCCCTGGGTCGTTTAAATTAGCTAATTTAGAAGGGGAAGAGTTGAAACATGCATGGCATGCGGAGCACCTTAAGCGTTATTACGCTTAGGGGCTCCTTGTAATCAATTGTAAAAGCCCCTTTTTCTAAATAAAAGTGGAGGTTCGAATCTTGTTTGCTCTTCGAATATCCCTTACTCCTGGTGGACGCATCAGGAGAACGGAGATGCTTGCGGAGTCAAGAATCCTTCTAAGAACCAGGGTAACAGCCTTCGAACCATTAGTTCAAGGGCTCCGCTGCCAGCCTACGGATTCCAGGCTCCGGCTTGTTAGGATCCGTAGAAGAGTCTAAGGACTTTAAAAGAACAGATTTCCGGCCTCCGGATTTGAAGCATCTATAAAAGAGCCGAAGGTGTCCAACCTATGGATTTCAGGCTCCAGCTTGTTAGGATCCGTAGAAGAGTCTAAGGACTTTAAAAGAACAGATTTCTGGCCTCCGAGTTCGAAGCATCTGTAAAAGAGCCGAAGTTGGCCAGCCTACGGATTCCAGGCTCTGGCTTGTTAGGATCCGTAGAAGAGTCTAAGGACTTTAAAAGAACAGATTTTCGGCCTCTGGGTTCGAAGTATTTGTAAAAGAGCCGAAGGTGGCCAGCCTACGGATTCCAGGCTTCGGCTTGTTAGGATCCGTAGAAGAGTCTAAGGACTTTAAAAATAGATTTCTAGCCTCCAGGTTCGAAGCATCTGTACAAGAGTTGAAGGTGACCAAGCAATAAGGTTCCAAGGCTCCGGCCAATGAGACACTTTTAAAGTCCTAAGCGACTAGTATAGGAGCTTGCAATTATAAGTTCAGCTCCGAAACTTACAAACATCATAATATGGACGTATAGTTCTAAGAACTCTACGAAAAAGTAAAGTATGGTTACTAAGTGTTGTGCGAATCATCAGATTGTGGTGCACGTCATTGTGTCCGACGGACCTTATTGCAACGCGTAAGGTCCCCCACCCACAAGGAGGGGTAGGAGAGTAAGGAACAACAAGATGCTTCCGAAGCAATTCATATTAATTTATCATACTTTTACATCAAGAGAAATTTTGGTCTAAGCCTAGGAAAAATCGGAGACCCTTTCGGCCTCTAGAACCACTTCTAAGGCTACTTGGACCTCTGGAGCTTGAAGCCGTCGAAAATATCTTTTTAGTTCGAGTGCTTCTTTTCTTCTTTGAAGCTTGCAGTATCTTCTGCTCCTCTTGAAGCTCGGCCCAAGTCAGAAGCTTTTTGGAGTTAGCCTCTGCAGGGTCTTCGGCCTGATACTCCGAGTCAGACCAATCTATATGCTCGGAGGACGAAGATGTCTTCTCCTTTTCTTCCTCCTTGATGTAAGTTAAGACTTCTTGACAAACTTTGAGGGTTACATCTCCTTCATCTCCGCGAGGAACAGACAAGCGAGAGCGGTGGTAAGGCCTTAAGCTCTCAAGGACTGACCACTGCCGACGGAGCCCTTCGTTAATTTCTAGTATTTCGAAGTCAGGCTCCAAAGGACATGGCAAAACCTAAAAGAATAAACACCCAAACAAGTTCCTTGTTTATAAACTTTTCATTAATGCAAGGGGCTTTACAAGATTTCTTATACATGATTAAGCGCCCTATGAGCTAAACATGTGGGTCAGTTAGCGGAGCAGGAGGCGTCGGAGCCGGTGAAGCTAGAAGCGGTGGACTTGTTTGTGTTTGCTTTTGCCGACGGGCCTCATCGATCTAAGCTTTAGCTGCAGCCTTGTGGTCAGTTTTCCAGATTGACCGAAAAACTTCCCAAGCCGAGGCTACATCTTGCGAAGGATGCAACAAGTTCTCATCGGCGAAGCTTCCGGGTGTCGAATCCCTAACCAGAGCAATGGAAATCCCAAGGGCTTCGAGGTGACAGAGGTCTCCAATTCCAGCGCACTGTCCAGAGATCTCTCCGTACCGGACATCGGAGCCCATCATCAGTGACATCGCCACTTGAATCCTCTTCAGCTTCCGATCGAGGGGCTCACTCGCCGCTGCAGAAGACGAAGGGCACATGGTGCCGAAGTATTCCAATGTACCGTGAAGGGCATCTAAGGTACGCTCCGCTATTGCAGCATTCTTCGCTTCTGCCACCTCCAACCCCGCAGCAGTAGCAGATACTTCGGCCATCTGGGATAGCAGGGAGCTCTTATGAGCCATCGCCTGCTTGAGAGAGCCTTGGAGCTCTACTAGTTGGGTGCTCGAAGTAGCTGCCGCCTGCCGGAGCTTCTCGACCTCTGCTCGGAGCACCAAGCACTCGGCTTCGGCTTCTTAGGCCGAAGGTCGGAGCGTGCCACTGCTCTGCTTTTCGAGCTGAAGGGCTTCGTCGGTGGAGGCCCTAGCCCTACGTTCTTCGAGGAGCTCTTCCTCCAACTGAAGTGTTTTCTCTTCGAAGTCTTTAAGCGCGGATTGGAGGGTGGTAACCTTCCTCTTGAGTCGGTTAGTTTCAACTTCGTTGGAAGTCGCTGCCGCTCTAGCAAGGACAAATTGCTGCAAGAGGAACAAGTAGGTACCAGGTATTTACAATTGTTAATTAAAGATATTAGTGGTACTTTTTATACCTAAAGGGTAGCCCTTTCGAGGGCAATATTAAGCTCTGGGGCCCTGGCTTCACTCAAGACGGAGACCAAGTCAGAGTTTACGACTTCCTTGCCTTTCTCCACCAAGGGCTCCAGATGCGCCTGGAGGCCCGTTCGTTGCTCCAGGAAAGGAGCCAACAAAGGGAGCCAAGACAAAGCTTGGCGATCGTCCACCATTGCCTCTTCCTCCGAGTTGCTTGCCGAAGGCTCGTTGGAAGAGGGTGTTGTCGTCGGAGTGGGAGGGAGTCCAAGGCTTGTCATGCTCTTCCCCCTCCCCGGTACGAAGGCTATAGGCGTGACTCCGGCAGAGGTAGATCCTCCTTCGACGGTTGTCCCCTCAGCCGGAGCTGCGTCGATAGGGACGGCTCCTGCCATCGGAGCCGGGGCGTCTAGTGGAGCTGAGGTGTCCATCGGAGCCGCAACCCCTGAAGAAGTCGGAGCTTCGTTTGCGGCCAGGGCTTCGTTGCCCTTCGATGTACCTACAACATCGAGGTACTTGGTGAGCATTTACGAGTAATAATTGTTGCAAGAATTGACCAAGGAAAAAGTTTTGAAGTCTACCTTCGGAGGCACCTTGATGTTAAATGGTCGAGTCCTCCAAGACTTCATACATCCAGAGAATCTCATCAAGGTCGTCCCCCGAAGTCCTCTCCGGTGTAGTTGCCGCCGAAGGCTCGACCTCTGCTGTGATCACCCCAGCTACGGGTGAGTTGGGGACGACAGTCTCTAGCTCCGAACTCGCAGCGACGGGTGCCGGAGTGTGTGTCGTGTCCGCCTCCGCAGCCTCCCGAGCAAGAGCTTCGGTTGGGGCCCCCGTTTCGTCTTCATTGCCTTCCAGAAGATAGTTCTCGAAGTCCTTCGCCAGTTGGACATCGGAGCCCTTGCTTCCAGAGCCTTTGGTCCTAGAGTCATCCGAAGATGAGCTCCGAATGCCAAGGGATGAGGTAGATGAGGCTGGGGTCAGCTGAGGAGGGATTTTTGCTACCTTCTTCCCCTTCTTGATGGGGGTTTTGCCGGCTTTCTTTGAAGACTCGGCGACGGCTTTCCTCTTCCGGGGGGCGCTCCGGCCAGGTTGAAGTCTGGCAGAGGAGGAGGCACCATCCTGAGGGCCCCCCATACTCTGTTGGAGCGTTCCCAGCTCCCCACAAGCTCTATCCTCTTTTGCCTTTCGGCCACCGTAGGGGCTCCGAGGACCCGTTCGGTGGCTCGTGTTATCTGCTCCGGGGCTAACACCAGTGGAGCCACTGAAAAAAGGTAACATATTATAAGTATGTTATTTTCTTCATCTAACATATTATTGCAGGAAAGTCGAAGTCTTACCTAGACTTCGGAGCTCACCCTCTGAAGCGTGTTGGAACGCTATCGGCCAATCAGCCCCGAGGGGTGGAATTCAGAGAGCGATGAACTCTTCGGCCAGGTCGCGCATGCTCATGCGATTGGCAACTGAAGTTAACAGCCCTAGCCGCATTGAAAGCAGGCTAGGGTTCGGGGTGACCTCCGCCTCCTTTCGGAACCAGATCTCTTGAAGGGGTCCGGCGAAGGGTGAGTCCTCTCTAACTTCAGCATAGAACCACTGAAGGATCCAGTTAGTATACCATTGGTCATTGATGGCCTTCGCTGGAAAATGTTGGGCGTGCTCCCTCCGCAACTGGAAGTTAACACTTCCGAAGGCCGTTATCACCTTGGTGTCTCCAGGGCCATCCTGCGGCTTCGGCTGGCAGATAGCCTCGTGGGTGGCGGCGAAGACCTCTGATCGTCCTTCACACCCTATGGCGCGAAGCGCCCACTCAAAGATGGCCAGCCAGGCGATGGCGTTGGGAGACAGCTGAGGCAAGGTAATGTGGAACATTTCCAATACCTCTGATAAAAAATTGATGGCAGGAAGCCCCAGACCCGCTTCGAAGAAGGCCTTGAAGACCACGACTTCTCCACTTCGTGGCCTCGGGGTCAATACTGGTCCAGGGACACGAGTCCACATTCCGGGCCCCATCTTTCCGTCAACGGCTTCTTCTATGGACTCTGTGGTGCTTGTAGACTGCCCGATGAGGAAGCTTTGGGGGATTTTCTTCTTGGATGGAGGGCGGAGCTCTCGAGGGTTGTTGGGCCAGGCATCCCCGGAGCCCCCGCCATTGCCGCAACCGCTGAAGCCTGCCTATGATCCAAAGTACCCGTTGCCGCTGGCACGGTGTGGCTAGTTCTCGCCATCGCTCGATTGCTTTGGAGATTGAAAGAGTTGAAGGTTGAAGAGAGTAAGTTTCGGATGCTAAGCACGGTAAAAAATCCTTGGTGAATTCTGATTCCCCTTTTATAACCTCCCGATAGTACAGCACCTCGATTGCATTTGCACTGCAGGTTCGACTTTCGTCGCTAGCAGGTGGGACCAGGAAGCGAAACGGTGTGAGTCTGTGGTAAATTTCGACCGTTACCTTTTCGAGAGCATAACGGCTACTTGCAGAGTAACGGCTCCTCACGACGTTTGGACTCCGCAACGGTTCTATTTCCCACGAAGCATTCACACAACAGTTTTGGTTCGAAGCTGTTGTCTAGGTGCTTTAGGGTCAAAGGCCCTTCGAATAACTGTAATATGTTCAAACTTCTCTAAGTCTCAGAATATGAAAATATTCCTTGCGTATACTGCTTCCCTACTATACAGGTTAAATTCGGAGAAGCGTATTCGAGGGGCTACTGTTAGGGGAAAATACTTCACCTTCAGGACTTAGAGATTAATAGCTCAAGATAACTTGTCAGCTTCGGAGCTGATGGGCTTATGCCCGAAGATGGTGGAATCGTTAAGCCGAAGGGTGCTTTGACTGCAATCTGAAGGAACCCTTCGCAGGATATGGAGCTCCGGTGCAAAGCTGCAAGGTTGATAAGATGTTTGACTTATCTACTTACTCTGGGTAGATTTTACCATTTTAACCCTGTTCAGGGTACCGAATAGTTTCCACTATGTCGGTTGTAGTTGAGGGGTAAATAGGTCTTTTCCTTAGACTTTTTTGCCTATAAATACCCCCTTTTTACCATGTAATGAGGATCGAATACTCAGCTATTCAATACACACATTCGGACTACTTGAGCTATTATCCAATTCGGAGGCTTGAGATAGTTCTTAACACAAACTCACTGTTTGTCAGTTCTTAATCTTAGAGAACATGTTAGCATAATCTTTTACGCCAACAAAGGTCATCCCCCGAAGTCTGCTCCAGTGCAGTCACTACAAGCGCCCCGATCTCCAACACTATCACCCAGGCCATGGGTGAGTTAGGAAGGGTTGACTCAAGTCTTGAGCCAGCTACGATGGGCTCGGGGGAGTGCGCTGTATCTGCTTTCGTAGCCTCCTGAGAGGGAGCTCCGGCTGCACCCAAAGCCTCGTCCTCACTATCCTCTACAAGGTAGTCCTCGAAAGCCTTCCCCATCCGGACATCGGAGTTTTTCTCTCCTGAGTCCTCCGAAGAAGAGATCTGAATGCCTAGGGAAGAACCCGAAGACACCAGAGTGGGTTGAGGAGGAGGTTTCGACGTTTTCTTCCCCTTCTTGACGGGGGTCCTGATGGTCTTCTTGGAAGGCTCGGCAGTGGCTTTCCTCTTCCGAGGGGCCATTCCAGTCGAGTCGAAGTCTGGCAGAGGTGGGGGCTCCATTCCGAGAGCCCTCCACACTCTGTTGAAGCGCTCCCAGCTTCCCACCAGCTCCACCCTTCGCTGTTTCTCCGCCATTATAGGGGCTCCAAGCACCCGTTCGGTTGCCTTTGCTATCTGCTCCGGAGCTAGCGCCAAAGGAGCCGCTGAAAAGAGGTAGCATTTCATAAGTATGTTATCTCTTTCCTAATATATTAATATAGGAAGATCGAAGATTTACCTAGGCTTCAAAGCTCTCCCTCCGAAGCATTTTGAAATGCAATCGGCCAGTCAGCTCCGAGAGGCGGGATCCGGAGGGCGATGAATTCCTTTGCCAGATCCCACATGCTCATGTGGCTAGCTATCGAAGAAAGCAACCCAAGACATGTTGAGAGCAGGCTTGGGTTCGGAGTAACTTCAGCCTCCTTTCGAAACCAAATCTCTTGAAGAGGCCCTGGGAAGCTGGAGTCTTCTCTGACCTCGGCGTAAAACCACCAGAGGATCCAGTTGGTATACCATCGGTTGTTAATGGCCTTCGCTGGAAAATGTTGTGCATGCTCCTTCTGAAGTTGGAAGTTGACACTTCCGAATGCTGTCAACACCTTGGTATCTCCGGGTTCGTCCTATGGCTTCGGTTGGCAGGTGGCTTCGTGGGTGGCGGCGAAGATCTCCGATCTTCCTTCGCATCCTTCAGCCCAAAGAGTCCATTCGAAGATCGCCAGTCTTGCAATAGCGTTGGGGGACAACTGTGGCAAGGTAATATGGAACATTTCTAGTACCTCTGATAAGAAATTGATGGTAGGAAGTCCCAGTCTAGCTTCGAAGAACGCCTCAAAGACTACCACTTCTCCGCTCCGCGGCTTCGGGGTCAACTCCGTTCTGGGGACCCGAGTCCTCATTCCGGGGCCAGCTTCCCATTCACTGCCTCTTCAATGGATTTTGTAGTGCTCGTCGATTGGCCGATGAGAAAGCTTTGCGGGATCGGCTTCTTGGATGGAGGGCAGAGCTCCCGAGGATTTTTGGGGCAAGAACCTCCTAGAGCTCCCGCCATGGTCGCTGCTGCTGAAGCCGCCCAAGCCTGCCTTTGTGCCAAGGTACCCGCTGCCACTGGCACGGTCGCGCTAGTCCTCGCCATGAGTTGATCTCTCAAAAGGTTGAGGGGAGATTTGGAGGTTGAAGAAAGAGAGCTTCAGAAATCAGGCTCTGTAAAAACTTTCGGTGGGCTTTGACCCCCCTTTTATAGCCTTTCCGCTAGCTACTGCGCATCAATCGCGTTTGCATTGTAGTTTCGAATTCTGTTGTCGACAGGTGGGACTAGGAAGTAAAAAGGTGTGAACCCACGGTAAAATTTCGACCGTTACCTTTTTGGGAGCATAACGGCTACTTGAAGGGTAACGACTCAAAAGTAACGGCTCTTCACGACGTTCTGCCTCCGTAACGGTTCACTTCCCTGTGAAGTGTTCACACAGCAGTCCTAGTTCGAAGTTTTCATCAGAGATACTTCGATGTCAAATACCCTTCGAATAACTGTAACACCTTCAAATTTCTCTAAGTCCCTGAATATGAAAATATTCCTTGCGTATACTACTTTCCTGCCATACAGGTTAAATCGGAGAAGCGTATTCGAGGGGCTACTGTTGGGGGAAAATACTTCATCCTCAGGACTTTAGAGATCAACAGTCAAAGATAATTCACCAGCATCGAAGTTTGCGTTTATCTCCGGAGATGATGAAGTTTCTAAGCCGAAAGATACTTCGGCTTCATGGTCCGAAGGTATCCTCTAAAGTCTCCCAAGCTACAATGGAAAACAGCAAGACTGATAAGATATTTGCCTTATCTACCTTCTCCGAATAGATTTTACTATTTTAACCCTATTCGGGGTACCGAATAGTTTCCACTATGTCAGTTGTAATTGAGGGGTAAATAGGTCTTTTCCTTAGAGTTTTTACCTATAAATACCCTGCTTATTACCCTGCAATAGGCATCGAATACTCAGCTATTCAATACACAACCTCGAACTACTTTGAGCTATTATCCTTTTCGGAGGCTCAAAATAGTCCGCATCACAAACTCTTCATTTGTTAGTTCTTAATCTTCAAGAACCTATTAGCGTAATCTTTTACGCCAACACTCATCGTTGTCGTGCTTGTCATTGGCCATGAAGCGGAGGTCGTTGAAGTCCTTCGTCTTTTCCTTCTTTTCTTCACTCTTGCCTAGTTCTTCTTCATCAGAGCTTGGTTCTTCACTCGAGGTGTTGTCGATGTCACTGAGTGCAGCCACGAAAGCTCTAGCTATCCTTTTTGCCACTTTTCCTCTTTTGCCTTTTAAAGAATGGTTTTTTGTCTCTTTTCTGATATTTGTGTTCATGTTCATTCTTGGCTTTCAGTTTTGAGCAATTAGCTTTAATATGATTAAGATCACCGAACTCAAAACACCCTCGAGAGCCTCCTCTTCTTTGATCTCTTCTATCATTGTAGAACCTAGTGAACTTTTTGACTATAAGAGCAAGCTCTTCATCATCCAATGTGTCCACTTGTTCTTTTGTGATAGAGACCAAAGACGACAAGGCAAAACCCCAGACAAAGCACAAACTCCAGACACACTACCTCTAGACGAGGTGCCACTGCCGGAACTAGAAACTAGTGCCATGGATTGTGGCAAAGAGTTCCCAATTCCAGAACGAGATGCCTTGGCGATCTCGGTGGACTTAAGTTTACTAAAAAGTTCATCGCATGTCAAAGTATCAAAACTCACAGACTCTTCAATGCTTGAGATCTTTACTTCCCATATGCTACGATCAAGAGGATAGAGAAGTTTGATCGCCCTGTCATGATCAGAGTAAGCTAGCGTCCTAGTGGAGCGCAAGTTACTAACAATTCCATCAAACCGTGCAAACATGGCATCTACAGATTCGTCGGCGCCTTGCATGAACATTTGGTATTCTTGGTTATATGTGCTCTGCCTCCTGGCCTTAATCTGAGAAGTGCCCTCATGAAATGTTCTCAAATTCGTCCAGATCTCACGTGCAGTTCTAAGGTGCTGGACCCTGTCAAACTCATTGTGACTCAGACTGATGAACAGTATATTTCTATCCTTGCTATTACAGTCGTACTGTGACTTCTCAGTCTCTGAGGTACGAGTTTCAGGGATCACATACTGGGAATCAACAATATCCCAAATTGCACTTCCTTGGCTCAATAAATAAGCCTCCATGCGCACCTTCTAATAAGCATAATCTCGACCATCGAACATCAGAATCTTAGTGTTCTTGTCCATGTCGCCTAGAGGGGGGTGAATAGGCGACTAGAGGGGGTGAATAGGCACCTCGACACTTTCTCGCGAATGTGATGGCCTGTTCAGATCACCCAACGCACCTCTAAAAATTCAGATTTCAAATTTATACCAACCAAAACGAATTAGAGCAAGATTATCTTTTCTAATCCACAAAACTTGGTTTACACTTTAACTTGATGCTCATGCAACAATCAACTTATCTCTAAGGGATCAGACCAAAAACTATGAGTAATTCTTGCTATCTGGTATCTATTGCTGAACAAGAGCTCAGAAATAAACAACCTGAAACATCTGACTAAGCTTGCAATGTAATCAAGTATAAGCTCAAATAAAAATCTAAAACAGAGATTAAAGTTCAGAAACTGTAGAGTGATTTCAGTTATAATTAGAGCTCAATCTGGAAAGTAAGTTCCGAGGGTAAAACTGATCTAATTAAATTGCATTTAAAACTGTAAACAAGTTTCAGATATTCAGTCCATTTCAAAAACAGCAACCTGATTCAAAATTCAGAGTTCAGTAGTTTTAAACCCAAAACTAAGATGCTGCAACTTCAAGGTGTATTCAAATGGAGATTTGATTCAAACTGAATATCAATCAGTAAGTACACAGAAGCTAACCCAAATTTCAGTTGAAAATACTATTCTTCTGTAAATTTCTTGCATAAAAACAGTGAGAACACAGATTTTGAATCAACCTCCAGGGATCAGCAATTTAATTTCAGAACTATGCTGCTGACAATTCAGAATACCACTAATTGAGAAACTGATACAAACTGGATAATGAATAGTGATAACTTTTAAAACAGAATCAGTTTGTTATTTTCCAAAAACTACTTCAATTCAGATATCTTCAACACTATTTCAAACTTAAACACAATATTTAATTATTCAGAAACACAACCTGAAGGATGTATCATTACCTGAAACAAACTATGAGTATTGGTACAAAAAGAAAACAGATATAGCAGAAACTGGTATAACCTGAAAGGTCTAGACAACAAATTCTATACAGAACAAAAACTTGAATGATAAAACTAAACAGATTCAGAAATATGAATATCAATACTTCAATTCATAAGATGTAAAGAAGAATAAAAATGACTTCAGGTTAGATTTGACAAGAACATGACACAACAGAGTTAAATGATCAAGCTACAGCTGATTCAGCAGATTAGTCACACAAGATAGTCAAAACACAGAAAACTAATCAAAAGGACAAAGCTCTTTCATATTAGAAGATGTACAATATTTCTTCTTAGAAATGACTGTAAGATTAAGTCTACTGACTATCCAAGCACCAATTCACAATCACATCAATTGACAAAAGATAGTAAACAGTAAAAACAAGAAAACAGACATTAGTTCAGTTAAAACAGAGACAAGTACACATTCTGTAATTGATCCAGATTTAAGTAGAAACTATTCAAGAATTAAATCTGAATGAACTATTAATTTCAGATCAGAGGAATAAGTGATTTGGATTCAAACTATACTCAAGATACAAAAAACCTTTAGATCAACTCAGTTTTATAATTTTTAACTATAAACAGTTTGAAAGACAAATTTCAGAGAAAACACCACTTCTTCATAAATTAGAAAGTATCTTCACAGCAAAACTTTGTGTAGACTAGTTGATAACAGAAGCAATAGACTGACCTAGATACTTGAACGAATTCACAAGACTACGCCTCAGACAAGAATAATCAAAAACTGCATAAGCTTCAGATACTTACTGGATGAAGAACAGCCAACCCTTTCTTGATTTCATAAGTATATCCTTGAACAGATGATTTCTTCTCCATAGATGATTTCTTGAGTGATAACTTGAAGAAGACACCCTTGATCTAACACTCAAAGCCAGACCAGGAAAAACAAACACCAGATCAGTCAAAAAAACAAACACCAGATCAGTCAAAAAAACAAGAAGATTGCTCTTGGCGGTGCAGCCAACAACACTCAAAAATCTCTAGATAGTGAATAGTAATTTCGGATATTCAACAATACGCGCAGATGAGTAATCACAAGAAGAAAACCAAAAGCATAGATTAAAGGAGATGAAGAGCAAATTACAGAATAATCAAAGCTCTCAGCACATAGAGTTTTCTGATTTTTTTATCAAAAAAAGCAGGCAACTCTTTAGGTGTAAGTGTAGGACCAAAAGTAGCGACCATAGGGGAGTGAATGGGCGCCTAAAAATTCTTGCGAATCAATGGCCTTCTCCCAACACCCAACGCATCTCAACAGACAAAATGGAAGAGGCAAAGCAGATTACAGGTACCAGAATAATCTAGCCTAAAAACAACCGGTGTCCTAGAAGAAAAGACACCAACACAGTGTTCAAAGGCAGATTAACAGGTATGCAAATCACACGCATTTCAAGCATCATAAACATTAACCATCACAGGCATTTAATTCATGTGAATGCAGAATGAGACGAAAGATTACTGTTCACAAATTTGTCTCCTATTTGGTACTCGTCGAAGCCTACACCTGTAGACGTCAAAGCCTTCGAGCCTTTGCTTCGAAGTGCCCTACTGCACGGAGCTTTAGCAAAGCTTCGGCGAAGCTAACACTTCGAACCCCTTGTCGGAGCTCTAGCCGAAGCTCGTTCGAAGCTGATGCCCGAGGTCCTCCTCAAAGAGCGATCCCTTCCACAGGCTTCGAAGTCGAAGTCTCAGCGAATCCTGATAGCCCCTCGCGTGAGACTTCGCTTGGCGAGGGGCTTCGCTCGTGCCTCCACACCTCAAGTGTCGAAGTCCAGCAACTTCCTGTTGCCTCCGTCACACGCAGGCTTCGAAAGTACTCAACTCACGCCACGTACGCGCCCCAATGCCGTGCGTCAGAGCACCAAGGCCTAAGCCCTGACACACCGCTAGGCTGGCGGCTAGTAGATCAGCACAGCGCCATGAACGAGAAACACGCGAATTGAGGCAAAGGTGGAAGAACACAGGCCGGAAAAGAAAACTTCGATGATGAAGCCGTGAAGCAAAACAAAATGGCGGCGGCGCACCAAGGTAGAAGACAATATGAGAATGAACTCTGATGAATAGATTAAAGTGAGTTCTCCCTAACCCTAGGGGATTGGGGCCCTATTTATAGGCAGCCCAATAGACTATGAAAAAACCAAAAATACCCTTAGGGTTTAAACAGACGCTGAAATAAAAATGGAAAAGACCAACATGCCCTTAAGGTTTTTTACAGACTCGACTAACACAGACTGTGGGCCTAAAGGCAAAATAGTAAAATCCTAAAATCCTAAATAAAGATAACTTGTCCTCATGCGGAGCTTTCGTAGAAGCTATGGCTTCACCTCAGAACGATCAGATCAAAGATCAGCGGTCGTCAGTTTTGCGCCGAAACTGACAAAGTGTCCACCGTCTTTGCACTGAGTACCCGGATTGGGCCGGCCCGATTCCGCAGCTCCCTCAGCCCGGCAATCGCTCGCCGCCTGTGTACCTGAGTCAATCCTGGTCAACAGACCAGTGGATCCTCTACTGCTCTTAGCCCATGTACTCGGATTGGGCCAGTCTGACTATGCGGCACCTCTACCCGATAGTCGCTCGCTGCCCGTGTACCTGAGTCACACGCGGCCTAGACATAGCAGGTATCTCTCCTCTTCATGTCCTCTTGACTTCCGTTGACAATCACTCATCACATCTGGAGCCATGAGTCCCATGTTCTTCAACATGGCTTCTCAATCTCCCCCTTGATGAGTGCATTGTTAACACTCTCTTCATCAGCTCTTCAGAACATGCAAGCACATGTGAAAACACGAAAACAAAAACACAAGAAGACAGAAAGACAAAAATAAAATAAAATAAAATAAAATAAAATAAGGTTTAACCCTAATGACCAAAAGCCAAACAAAACCAGAAAACGGTTATTATGGTTAACCAAAAATAAAAAACTCAAAACGAGTGCAATCTCAGAATTACCAACAAGGATATCCAAAGAGTAAGGGCAAAAGATACTAAAACTCCCCTTGAACCAAATCCTAGAGAAAGCCAAAAACTCCCCCTAAACTCTTCTAAAAGATCGAGTAACCCAAAATTTCTCCCCCTTGTTGACAATTGGACTCATCAAGTGAGACTAAATGCACTCTAAAGAGACACAAACTCAAAACTCCCCCTGAAATGCAGCTCTCCCTCAAAATATGCAATGAATGCAACGGGGTGCAGGTGGAGTGTAAAAAGCATGCTTCTCAGATATGATTGACTGCAATTACAACATCTAGCAAGTATAGCAAAAGTGATATTGTCTAAGACACATGGCATGATCAGTGCAACAGATGATATCCAAAGAAAGTCATTAGCACGCATTTTTCGATTTTTGCAAACAAAATCATCACCACATTTTCTAGTTGATAAGAAAAGTAAAGCATGAGATGCAAAGGCTAGCTGATATCTACCAAGATAAGCATTGTCCAGAACAAAGTGCTTCAGCAAACTTGTTATCTTCTAAATTCTCAGGCTTTTTCTTTTTCTTTTTCATTTTTGCCAGGGGTTATTTGCATGTCAAACCTTATGCTAACCGACCAAGTCAAGCCTAGGCTAGAACTGGACCATCAGAAGCTTAAGACATTGATCTTGGCATACACTACACTGTCCTAGTTCATACCAAAATGCTATGGTAAGCAGTCCAGAACAATGCAATGCGACAAAGCAAACCCACCTGGATCTTTTCAAAGTATGCATAAAAAGACATGGTTATTTCATTTTTCTCATTTTTATCATTTTTATAGCACATTTTCCATGTTTAAAACATATAGATGTCCAAGTTGCATATCTGCATCTAAGTGAGGAACAAGCTACCAGGCATGTAAAAGATAGCAAAAGCACTTAGCCTACACATGCTAGTTACTAGAAGCAATGGTGATCATTTTTCAATTTTAAAGCATAAAATACATGCATATGACAGATATCAGACATATCATGTGAACTGAAGCAAATCATGATCATCGACAGGTATTCAAAAACATATACTAGCTAGATCATGTTAAAGCAGATCAATCATATAACAGAAGCAAGCTCAAAGTGTGATATGTGAATATGAATGATATGAACTCACACTAAAAGACTCAAGAAAGAGTACAAAAGAAAGAAAATTGACTCAAAATATCCTAAAAAGGATACACAACTCCCAAATCCCCTCGTAAATGCTCAAAAGTAGACTGATCTAGGGGTTTGGTGAAAATGTCAGCCAACTGATGATGGGTATCAACATCAACAAGGTCAATGACACCTTTCTCATATTGATCCCTCAGAAAGTGAAAGCGCACAACAATATGTTTGGTTTTTGAATGCAGGCATGGATTTTTCCCTACACTAATCGCGCTGGTGCTATCACAAAATAAAGAAACTCTGGCA
The DNA here is from genome assembly GCA_019279435.1 of Zizania palustris. NCBI lineage: Eukaryota > Viridiplantae > Streptophyta > Magnoliopsida > Poales > Poaceae > Zizania > Zizania palustris. The sequence continues at coordinate 4,674,199 of JAAALK010000082.1, forward strand.
GGAAAGAACAACCCAAAATCTCTCAACGTGGAAATCATCCAAACCAACTGTGAGCAGCAGCTAACAGCAGCTACATACTCAGCCTCAGTAGTAAAAAGCGCAACTCCAGATTGTTTTCGAGAAGACCAAGAAATAAGCGAAGAACGGAGAAATTGGCAAGTACTGAAAGTCGACTTGCGATCCAGCCAGCACCCACCAAAATCAGCGTCGGAAAAGCCAGATAAATCAAGAGACGATGATGTTGAATAGTAAAGACCTAGATCAGGCGCGTAGGTAAGATACCTAAAAATGCGCTTGATAGCCTGTCGATGAGATGCGCGTGGTGAAGACTGGAAGCGCGCGCACAGTTCCACAGCAAACTGAATGTCTGCCTCGTCGTCGTCAAGTACAGCAGCGATCCGATCATCCCTCGATACTCTCTCTCTCTCTCGTTGACCTTGATGCCGCTCTCATTCTTGTCCAGGCCCCCAGATGTACCTATTGGGGTCATCTGAGGCTTCAGCTCTCCATCAAAGTCAAATTTCTTCAGCATGTCCCGTGTGTACTTACTTTGATGGATGAAGATGTCATCCTTGGTATGCTTGATCTGGAGTCCTAAGAAGTACTTGAGCTCACCCATGAGGCTTATCTCAAACTCGTTGTGCATCTTCTCAGAAAACTTGGACACAAGCTCATTAGTAGAACCACCAAAAATAATGTCGTCCACATAAATCTGAGCAATCAAAAAATCTGAGCCAACTCTGAGCAAGAAAAGAGTCTTGTCCACAAAACCCATCACAAAGCCACTCCCCAACAAAAACTGCTTTAGACGATCATACCAAGCCCTGGGGGCTTGCTTCAGACCATACAAAGCTTTCTGCAACTTCAAAACATGTCGAGAAAACTTAGGGTTCTCAAAACCGGGGGTTGCCTAACATAGACCTCCGCCTCTATGTACCCATTCAGAAAAGCACTATTGACATCCATTTGAAAAAGTTTAAAACCTTTAGAAGCAGCTGTTGGCGTAAAAGATTACGCTAACAGGTTTTTGTAGAAGAGAAACTAACAAACGAAGTGTTTGCGAAGAGAACTGTTCTAAGCCTCCGAAAGGATAATAACTTAGAATAGTTCGAATGTGTGTATTGAATAACTTGTATTCGGTCCCTATTACAGGGTGAAATGGGGGGTATTTATAGGCCCAAACATTAAGGAAAAGACCTATTTACCCCTCTATTACAACTGACATAGTAGAAACTATTCGGTTCCCTTAATAGGGCTAAAATGGTAAAAGACTAATCTAATGAGAAAGAAGATAAGTCTTCCATCTTAGCTGGCAGAAAAGATCTTGAAGGGCCTTAGTTCGAAGATGTACTCCGAACCAATGCCTATCTTCGTACTTCGAACTTGGTTCCGGGTATCTTCGAAGATGATCGTCTGGGAACCTTCGAATCTGCTGTCTGCCTTTATGTTGCTTCGGCAATAACCCCGAAGATATTTTCCCCCAACAGTAGCCCCTCGAATACGCTTCTCCGTTTGACCTGTAACGTTAGGAGAGCAGTATACGGAAGGAAAAGATAACCAAACATAGGGGTTATTGGTTTTTATTTTATCTCCGAAATGCACGAAGATATGAACTTCGAATCAGTCTTAAGGTAATTGCTTTTCGAACTATCTTAGAACCGACTCAAGAAGTTCGAAAGTCTTTTAGACTTAGAGAAAATAGCCGTTAAGTTTCTGTTTCTAACGGAAACTGTAGTAAGAGTTAATCTCGGGGAAAAGTAACGGCAGGAATGCGAAACGACACGAACTAACGGTAAAAAAGTGAAATCTAGGCTATAAATAGAAAGCCTAGAAGTTACCCGGTTACCTTTTCACCGCATTCTCGCAATCAAAAACTTTTTAGCCCTTCGAGTTCTTGAGCCCTAGCCTCCATTTCCTCAGAGCAATCCGGCGGTCGCGATGGTGAAGACTAAGGGATCTGCACCTCCGTCGGCCTTGGCCCAGCAGCAGGCGGCCGCAGCAGCAGCGATGGTAGCGTTGGCGGCGGCACCTCCGATGCCGGCGGTGACATCCATGGCGGCAGCGTTGGCGGCGGCACCTCCGATGCCGGCGGTGACATCCATGGCGGCAGGGGGGAGAAATCCCCAAATCGCCGATGACCAAGGTCTGTGCCCGCCATCGACGAAGTATTTGGATCAATCTTTTGAGTTGGGGCCTTCTACCTGCAAGAGGGAGTCTTTGGCAATCACAGCAGGGGGAAAAATTAGTAATGGAGTTATGATCCGGAAGCCGGGCAAAGAATCGATTCCATCGCCAAGACCCGGAGAAGTAGTGGTATTCGAAGCCTTCTTCGAAGCTGGCTTGGGCCTCCCTGCAGTGGATTTCCTGGCGGAGGTACTTGATCTGTTCCATGTAACCCTCCCCCAATTATCTCCGAATGCAGTAGCTAGATTAGCTATCTTCGAATGGGCGCTGAGAGCCGAAGGTTGTGAGGGGAGGACAGAAATCTTCGCTGCACTACACAGAGCAACTTGCCAACCGAAGACCTTCGTAGGCTCCGGAGGTGAAAAAGTGGTGATATCCTTCGGCTCTATCAACTTTAGACTTCGAGATGAGTATGCCCTTTAGTTTCCTGCTAAGGCCATCAATGCTAGATGGTACACTGATTGGGTTCTGAGATGGTTCTATGCCGAAGTTGGAGCAAGTAGTCCTCTGGCTGGGCCCCTTAAAGAAATTCAATTCCGGAAAGAAGCCTTAGTGCAGCCCAACGAAGGCCAACTCGAAGCTCATCTTAACCTGCTTCAAAAGATTAGCCAAAGGTTAAGCATGCGGGACTTAGCCGAAGAATTCCTCGGACTGCAAATTCCTCCGCTGATGGCCAACTGGCCTATCGTCTTCGAGGATGATTCGGAAGGCGGTCTCCGCAAGATCAACTTAACTTCGAGCCCTGCAGGTAACTTCGAAACCAACATGCATTATACATATTTACTTCGAAGAAAGACTAATTTGATTTATTTTTTAGCTTCTTCAGCCCCTATTACTTCAGAGCAAATTGTAAGGGTTTCGGAGAAGATTTTGGGTGCCCCAACTCCGACTGAAAAAGAATGGAGAGTTAAATTGGTCGGGAGTTGGGAGAGGTTTAACAGAGTATGGGGAATGTTGGAGTTGACTCCGCCCCCTCTGATGGACTGGGTGCCTTTGGAGAAAGGACCCAAGAAAAGGATGGCTGAAGCCGGAGCTTCGAGTTCCGCAAAGACTCCGGTGAAGAAGGTGGCTCGGAAGCCAAAAAATCTCGCATCTTCGAATCCTGCGCCTTCGAGCTCAAGAACCTCAATCTCCGGTTCTAAAGAAGATGAAGGTATATTATTAGTGAGATTGATTGATGAAGATGCATCTCAACAAAATATTCACATTGAAGATACTACAAGTATGCCGGAGCCTCAAGCTAACATTGAAGAAGTGAGAGCTCCGGATACTCAAGAGGAGCAAATCGAAGCCCCTATGGGCGAAGATGAAGTTGAAGTTCCTACAACTTCAGTTGTGGATGAAGGGAAGACTGCTCATGGAGATACTCCAGCAGCAGAAATTTTAACTGAAGATTCAGATGAAGACCTCGCCTTTGATCCTCCGAGCAGTCCGGTGCTCGAATGCCCCCAGAATATCGAAGGTAAACTTCGCATAATTCTTTTATTATTTTCTGCAAAATTATACAATGTATAATACCTTTGTTTTTGCAGAGCCTCCTTCGGAAGAAGTACATCACGAAGACACAACTCAAAGGCCTTCGACAACTTCGGAGCCGCACCCGGAGGTCACTCAACAGGGGCCTGGACGAGGAAAAAGACACATAGAGCCTCTCCCTACTCAAGGATCAACTTCGTCTGAGTCAACAGATGAAAGTGAATCAACTGAGGGGGGGCCATCTTCCGAAGTTCCAAGGACCTCAGGAGAACGCTCCGGACCTTCGTCAAGCAGGGATGACCAAAAGGCTTCGGCAATGCTCCCTCTTTTGACTCCTTTTTTGGAGCAAACTGGGCTTCGGACTCTGCTCAAACCTTTAGGTCGAGTGAGTCGCAAAGTCGGGGAGACAGAGCTGGTAGCAAAATTAAGCAGGGCGAAGAGTTCAGAGCTTAACGTTGCCCTGGAACGAGCGGCCTACCAGGTACGGAGCACCTTCGAGCCAATATCTTTAGCGAATTATATTGGGTTCGGAGTACATCTTCGAACCAGTAGCAAATTATACATGAATAATTTCTTACTTTAGTTTTTTCTTTTCTCAGCAAGCAGTCTTGGCCCGCGCTGCAACTTTATCAAGCAAGAATGAAATTGCTCAGCTTCGGGAAGAAAATGAAGCTCTTAAACGCAACTTATCTTTCTCCGAAGCTAGAGTACTTCAAATGGATAATGTGATTTCAACGGAGCGTAGGGCCAGACAGGGCTTGGAGGCTGCTAATAAGGAGCTCGAAGCAGAAAGAATCGTGCTTCGGGCTGAAATTGAAAAGGTGCGGTTGGAGCATGCTAGTGCTGGGTCCGAACTTGTAAGGCTCCAAGAGGAAGCTAGCCAACTCCTAAACCAGAAGAATATTTTAACTACGGAGAATGCTAGGATTTCCGGAGTTTTGGCAGAAACGACTTCGAGCAAGGATGCACTAATTGAAGAAAAGCTTAAGTAGGAGAAGGTAGCTACGGAGGTCATCGAACAAATGCTAGGTGTTCTGGAGTACTTCGGTACTACTGGATCACTTCCTTCGGATGACAACGTGACTCTGTTGCGCCGGCTAAAAAGGATCCAAGGAGCAGCGAAGCAAATGAAGACGGCAGGCATTCGTTATGGAGAACTCTCCGGACAAGTGTCTGCCCTTGGACTACTTCGTTACTACGAGGATTTGGGCCGAACAATCACTCCGAGTGCAGAGGGCTCCATTACCTTCGACGACGAGCGGCTTTTGAATCCTTCCGAAGGTGTGACTGCCGCCTGGCGAGCCTTTCAAACCTCATGGAGAGCCGAAGGTCATTCCGCGATCAAGGCTTGGATCGATGAAGGCCAACGCCAGAAGCAAGTTCGGAGCCAAGTTTCGAGCAGTCAGCTTCCTCCGAACCCGCAGGTTTAGGAATTATTTAGGATTTTTTGACTATGTAAAGCTCATGCTTGTAAACATTTATCAATGAAAATCTTGTTTGTTATATTTTTAGGCTTTGCCTCTTATGGAAGACATCGAAGTGTTAGAGCTTAACAACGAACTTCGCTCATTATGGAACACCTTCGAACTTCTAAAGAGTTATAAGCGTCCTCGATTTCTTATTCCTCGAGATGACTCCGGCGTAATTGCGCCCGAAGTAATCAAAGACATATTGTCTTATATTAAAGAGGAAGAGAAAGAGGTTAACGCAAACACCTCGTCTTCTGAAGACACTATTTGGTCTGAAGACGAAGGTGAAGCTCGAAATAAAAGATCCGAAGATCTTAGAAGCTGGGAAAGAAGCCCTGAACGGCTTCGAACATGGGTCGAGCTTCAACAAGAGCAGAAGGATTTTAGAGCTTCGAAGGGGAGGAAGAGAGTTAAACGTAAAGTTCTTAGAACTTCCGATGTTGGAACTAGTCGTTCCACCCCTAGCTCTCGGGACCGAAAAGGTCTCCGATTCCTTCTTGGTATAGATACCAATTTTTCATAGTGTAATCTGTAAACACATTTATTTCAATAATGAATGCCGATTTAAAATTGTCTCCATATTTACTAGCCCCTCTTTGGGTATAAGCAACTTTGAAATGTATTCAAAGATGGTTATGCGCAAAGAAAAAACTTCGGAGTACAATTTTTTGGGGGTTCGGAGCCCCTCTGTCATTTAAAGATCTTTTGAAATCTTATGAAATGTCTTCGACTTTTTGCAGTCGGAAGAATGGTAGCTTAGTACCTTTGTTTTATGAAAGAAATCACTTGAGATAACTTTCAGGACACTTTAGTGTCTTAAAAAATTTGTCACTTTGGACTATGTTAACAGACATTCGAAGCTCATGGTTCAAATGCTGTTTTGCTTTAGCCACCTTCGGCTTATTTTTGCGATCTCTGACGAACCAATGGTTCGGAGTTTGCAATGGTCTCTTTGGACTCTTTTTACGGATGTCTACCAGCCAATGGCTTGGACTCCGTATAGTTTGGCCACCTTCGGCTCTTTTTGCAGAAGTCTACCAGCCAATGGCTTGGACTTCGCAGATTTTGGCCACCTTCGGCTCTTTTTGCAGAAGTCTACCAGCCAATGGCTTGGACTTCGCAGATTTTGGCCACCTTCGGCTCTTTTTACGGAAGTCTACCAGCTGCAGCCTGGACTCCGTAGGGTTTTGGCCACCTTCGGCTCTTTTTACGGAAGTCTACCAGCCAATGGCTTGGACTCCGTAGGGTGTGGTTTTGGGCTCTTTTACGGATGCCTACAAGCCGGTGGCCTGGGCTCCGGATTATGTCAGCCCCCACGTCGGATGCTTCGAACTTTATGGGTTCGAAGTCCGAAAATACAACCCAGCTTAATGACACTTCCCTCTCGGTCGACCCCGCGGTTCCAGTGCGTCCACTTGGAAGCTGGAAGTCTATGAGGGGAAGGCAACTATCAGGGTCATATGCTTTATTAATTTAGAAGATGATTACAAGTGAATTACAAGGAGCCCTTATGCGAAGTATCGCTTTAGGTGCTCCGCATGCCAAGTATGTGCTAACTCTTCACCTTCTAAATTAGCTAATTTAAACGAACCAGGGCGCCCTGAACGGACAATTAGGTATGGACCTTCCCATTTATTGCCTAACTTCCCTGGTGCTATAATGCTTCGTAGAACAAGATGACCCGGTCTTAGTTCATTGAGCTTAACCTTCGGGTCATACCAAGCCTTCGTCTGCTGATGATACTTTGATAAATTAGCTACAGCTCGAAGTCTTGTTTCTTCTGATAAGTCTAACGAAGCTTGTCTTTCTTCTTCAATGTCCGGTTCGGTGCTGCGAAATGATCCCCCTTTGAGCTCCGTTGGAGTCATAGCTTCATCTCCGAATAGTAGTCTGAACGGAGTAAAACCTGTGGACCTTGTTTGTGTAGTCCGAATGGACCACAGAATCTTCGGAAGCTCTTCGGTCCACAGACCCTTTGCTAATCCTACTATTCTTCGATTTTGTCGCGCCCCGATTTAATAAATCAGGACTTTATTGAAATTCCATAGAAAATCAATAAAACAAGACGTTCATCATGCGGCCACGTACAATACGGGCAATCATTCACGGTTCGTAGACCGCATTAATACAAAAGTCAATAAAGATGAAGAGAAACTAATAAAATAAGGGTCCTAGATGAACGCCTCCTTCCAGTCTCGCCTTGACTAGGTCGCTACTCCAGACCTTCATCCTCCTCGTAGTAGACTGGCTCTGATGGTGTAAGTCAACGGGGTGAGTACAGATGTACTCAGCAAGCCACCGAATGCAGATATAATGCAAGGTAACAACAAGGGAGAAAGTGGCTAGTTTTGCGGAAAAGCATAATTGTAAAGCATTAAGTGTGATCAATTTATTAGTACTGAAATGTAAACATGCGTATGCATCATCATCTTCTAACTCGAGGAGTACGTTTCACCTCCTCGCACAATAGTCCTTACATGCCATGAATAACTCAAACATTCAAACAATTGTAAACTAACTGCGAGTAGTCACACAACCCGCCCTTGACCGTGGGCTCGGCTTTTCGAAAAGATTGATGTTTACTCTGATCAGATATGTACCACTGTACCCACAAGGCACGCACTCATCACTTACATCAAAGTGTAACGAGATGACCCATTTCACGGGAACTCGTGCCAAAACCTTCCATATGGTCCTCCCCGACTCAACAGCACCCTCTTATAGGTTTCATATGGTGTCCCGACGCGTCGGTGCCCCACCATACCCCCCCCTTGAGCCTCCTTTGGTACAAGTCGCCCGCAGGCTAGCCCCTTGCCCCCTCCACTATGGTGCCGAGAGACGGAGTGTTCCACACTCTCAGTTAGGACTTACCCATTAGACTTGTGGTTGGTACGGAAGTGCTTTGCAACAGATCCCGCAGACCGGTCCTTATAGTGCCCCGGGTGCGGCAAACCAGTTTCCGAGCTTGCACCCGGAACCCGCCATACTTATAACCTAGCCAACTCCAACAGAGTCCAAAGACAAGAATAACGGGGTATTTCATATACCAGAATCCATCTATCTACGACTCATTCTTTATATCCTATAGCAGTTGTGCCGGTACATTGGGCACTAGCTAATATTGTTATAGTAGAGTGACAAGGAGTTAAGGCTCAATAAGCATGGCTTGGGTTTGCACACAAGGACGGGGATCTAATAAATATAAGTGTAAGGCTTGATTATTGGACTAATGCAATATTAACCTATGAGTTATAGCGATAATTTATTAAAACATGGGCTCAATTATGATCAACTGTTTCCACAGAGGTGGTCGATGACTTGCCTTGATCCGTGAAAGGTGAAGGTGGAACCTCGGGGTAAGACTCGGGATCTTCGACGACGTTGTAGTCTTCTCGATACGGAAAAGTAAACACACATTCAATAAACAATCCCAAAACAATCAACCATACTAACATACATGTTTATGTTGGATTAAGTAAATGAGATAGAGTCTTAATTTTTAGGGTTTTTGTTACTTAGACATTTAAGATTAATTTTTAATGAGATTCCTTAATTTTATAACTTGATATAATTATTTTTCCTTAGAGGGTTTTATTTTTCCCTTTTTTAAAATTGTAGTAAAAGGGTATTGAACAACCTTATTATTATTGTAGTAAAAATACCGGACTTAAGTTATTAGGTTACCTGAGGTTGTTATATAAATTTTTGGGATATTTCCATAAAGGGGTGACTTCTTCTTAAATGCATTAATTACATGTCCTAAAAGGGCCTTTGCAACATCATTTAATGGAATAAAGTGGACAAGATGAATATTCTATTTTTATTAAAAATAGTGAACTCAAGTTGTTAGGTTTTCTGAAGTTATTATATAAGTTGTCATGACATTTTTATAAAGTGTTTAACTTCCATTATATGAATTACTTGAGTATCATACAAGGGCTTTTGCAACATTAATTTCCAGATTAAAGTAGGCAAGGTGAACATGTTATTTTTGTTGCATTAAAATAGTGGAATAACTTCATTAAGTCTTCTGAATTATAAGTATTCATGATATTTTGTAAAGGGTTGCATTTTTATTTAATTATTTATTTTAAAGGGCCTTGGGAATGTTGTTTAATAAATTAAAATGAGAAAAATGAATCATTATATATTTATTGGCTTAAACACAGTGTACTGGAGTCAATATTTCATCTAGAATTATTATATAAATTTTTAAGAGTTTTTCTGTATTATTTAAATGGAATATTAATTAAATCCTAAAAGGGGTCTTGGAAATGTTATTTAATAAAATGTCATGGACAAAATGGCCATTCCATTTTTATTGTATTAATAACAGTGAAATGGAGCCATTATATGTTCTGAAATTAGTTTATAAATTTTTAAGGGTTTATCTGAATTATTTTATTGAAATATTAATTAATTCCTAAAGGGGATTTTTCTTTACTATTTAATAAGATTATTATGTGCCAAATAAACATGTTGTTTTTATTGCATAAATGTGTAGAGAATGAAAAGACAAATTTTCCAGAATTAAAATGGTGAAATTTGGAGTTAATTTGAGCAAGATATGAATTTTGGAAGTTTAAACTATTTTTCTGAATTATTTTTAAACCAGAAAACAGCTGCGGGTCCACGGTGAGCCAGGTCCACCATGGACCCGCGCACTGTGCGCTGCACCGGTTGGATCTGGACCGTTGGATCCAGATCCATCGGTCAGTGGCTGGGCGGGGCGTTAAGTGAATCTAGACGGCCCAGATCACCTCATACCCCTTCGCCGGGATGGGTGGCTGAGATCTAATCACTTAAGTGATTTAATCTCGGCCGTCCATCCACGATCGCACGGCAGAACGCGCGTCCGGCACGCTCGTGGCACGGGGGAGCCGAGGGCTTCGTCCCCAGCGCCGGCCGAACGACGGCGAGCGCCCACCGGCGATGGCGATGGCCTAAGGCCCTATTTTTCGGCGAAAATGGAGAGAGGGGCGGATGGGGAACTCGGGGGTACCAAAGATGACGGAGAATGACGACCGGCGGCGATCGGCGTCGAGGAGCAGGCGGCGGAGCCCTTCGGGGTCGACGGTGACGTCGTGATCCGGCGGGGATCCGGCCCAACAGAGGTGGGGCCGAGGGAGGGTGAGCGACGGCGCTTCCAACGGTGTTGCTGGTGAGGGCGGTGATGGTTCAGAGTGCCGACGAAGGGCTGCCGGAGCTGAGGCAGGGGAGAAATCCGAAAGAAGGAGGGCGGCGGCTTGGGATTGCAATGGCTTAGGCTTTGGTGGCGTGGCGTAGTGCGGTGAGGGCGGGGCTTAAATAGAGGGACGCCGGCGGTGCAAAAGGAAGGCAGAGGGAGGGAAACCCGAGGGGTTTCCATGGATACTCCGGCGAACTTTTCCAAAGCTCGGGATAGCTTCCAAATAGGCGAAAACGCGTCGGAAAACGAGGGAAAGGGATCGCGGGCGGACGGGGGGTCGAGATCCCGACTTGATTTGGTGTCCCGAGGCGGCCGGCGGCGAGATTTGGTAGGGGGGTCGCTGGATGGAAGGAGGGGATCCCCTTCCGTCGGGGAAGAAGAACCTGACAGGTGGGTCCCACCTGTCAGTGAGTGCGTGCGAGGGAGTGTGGGGATGACGAGCGGGCCCGGAGTGGCAGCGGTCGAGGGGAATGCGGGAGAGGCTGGCGAGTGGGCCAGAGATGGCAGCGGGAGGGCGCACGCGCGGTGGCTGCCAGGTGGGCCTGGCGGAGCGTGGCGCGGAGGAGAGAGGAAGGGGGAGCGCCGACAGGCTGGCCCCGCCTGTCAGCGAGAGGGGCGTGCTGGGCTGGGCCGGGCCGAAAGGCTTTCGGAGGGAGAAACGGGGTTGCGGCCCATTAAGTTTTAAAATGTATTTTCCAATTAAAATAATTCCAGGATATCAATTATTTGATTAAGGCTTGAAGCACTGTTGCTAAAATTTTGTAAAAATTCTCAAAAATATTTCTTGGCCTCTAGTTTATCCCATAAAATTTTCAAGTCCAAATTTTGAATATTTGTCTCTGTTTGGCTTTAATAGGGCTCTTTTAGGATTTTCTTTAATAACAAAATTTCAGAAATTCTTTTATTATTATATTTCTTTTTATTTTATTCCTTTTTTAATTTTGGGGCTGTTACAGATTTAGCCCTGATAAAATATTTCCATTGACTCGTTCTACGGCTCCATTCGACTGAGGATGCCTTACTGCAACAAAACATAGCTGAATGCCTAGGTCTTCGCAAAACTTCCTGAAGGGTTCTGCGTCGAACTATGTTCCATTATCAACTGTGAGGTATCTAGGCACTCCGAACCGACAAATAATGTTCTTCTAGAAGAATTTCTGCACATTGTTCGAAGTGATAGCTGTTAAGGGTTCTGCTTCCACCCACTTAAAAAAATATTCAATAGCTACCACTGCGAACTTCAGATTTCCCTTTGCTAACGGAAAGGGACCAATTAGATCCATACCCCATCTGGCCATAGGCCATACCGGAGCAATGACTTGAAGAGCTGTTGGAGGGCGATGACTCCGTCGACCCATCCACTGGCATCCTTGACAAGTGCGGACCAAGCTCTCCGCATCAGCTGTTATTGTGGGCCAATAAAGCCCCTGGCAAAGTGTTTTTCCTGCCAGAGCTCTAGGGGCTAAATGGCTTCCACAAAGGCCTTCGTGAATTTCTCGAAGAATTTCTTGGCCTTCGGCTTGAGATATACATTGGAGTAGAGGGGAACATACTCCGGCCTTGTATAATATACCGTTGATTAACTGATAGTTTCTGGCTCTGAGCTTTAATCTTGACAACTGGGGCTCTTCGGGAAAATTTGTTCCTCCTTGCAAGAGTTCTATGATCGAATCTTTCCAATCTGCACTAGGAATGCAAAGAATCTCCGTAGAGGCAATTTGTGGCACCGAAGGTATATTGAGCTCCTCATAGAAAGCTTCTTCAGGCACATCCATAGCTCCGGCTGCAGCCTTCGCTAAAATGTCCGCTTGCACGTTTTCCGCTCTTGGTATATTCCGAATGGAAATACCCTTGAAGTGTGCTTCGATTTTGCGGATTTCTTCTAAGTACTTTGCAAGCTGTGGATGCCGAACTTGAAAACTTTTGTCTACGTGCCCTGCTACTATCTGAGAATCTGTTTTTATAATTATTCTTGTAGCCCCTAGAGCACGTGCTTTTTGAAGTCCCAATAAAATCCCTTCGTACTCCGCTATATTATTGGTAGACTGAAAGTTGAGTCTTGCGGAGTACATTGCTCTTTGCCCTGACGGTGAAATCAACACTGCCCCAATGCCTGCTCCGGATGCTTGGAAAGCCCCATCGGAGTAAACAGTCCAAACTCCGTCACTTGATTTCTCCGAAGTCAAATTCGCAGGTGCAGTCCACTCTGCTACGAAGTCTGCTAGGACTTGGGATTTGATAGCTGTCCTTGCCAAGAAAGATATGCCGAAGGGTGCTAGCTCGACTGCCCACTTTCCAATCCTTCCAGTGGAATCTTTGCTTCGGAGCATATCTCCTAAGGGATACGAAGTTGGTACAATTACATTATGAGCCAAAAAATAATGTCTTAGCTTCCTCGAAGCCATTATCAGAGCATAAACGAACTTCTCAAGTTCGGAGTATCTTGTCTTCGCTCCTGATAATGCTTCGGATACAAAATAAACAGGATTTTGGACCAACTTCTCATTGAAATCCACTTCTCTGACAAGGACTGCGCTGACAGCTGAACCTGTAGCTGCAAGGTACAGGAGTAGGGTTTCGTCCGCAGTAGGCACCGTGAGTGTAGCAAGATTACTGAGATAATCTTTAATATCTTCGAAGCTTCTCTGACACTCCGGTGTCCATGCAAAATCTTCGGACCCTTTCAAAGCTTTGAATATTGGCAAGCTCCTCTCCGCAGACCTTGATAAAAACCTGCTAAGTGCGGCCAGACGCCCAGTCAGCTTTTGCACTTGCTTTAAATTCTCCGGAGGAGCCATCTTCTGCAGCGCAGTTATTTGAGTAGGGCTAGCTTCAATTCCCCTGCTTGAAACTAAATACCCTAACAATTTTCCAGCCTTAGCTCCGAATATACATTTTTCGGGGTTAAGACGGATCCCACATGCCCTAAGGCTATTGAATGTTTCTGCTAAGTCTAGGCTATGTTGGTGCTTTAAAGCACTCTTTATTACAATATCATCCATATAGGCCTCCACATTGCGACCTAGTTGATGACCTAGAGCCTTAGCAACTAATCTCGAAAAAGTAGCCCCGGCGTTTCTTAGGCCGAAGGGCATTCTTACATAGCAGAAGACTCCCGAAGGAGTTACGAAGCTTGTCTTGATTTCATCTTCGCGTTTCAACCATATTTGATGATAACCAGAATACACGTCGAGGAAGCTTAGTAACTCCGAACCTGCAGTGGAGTCAACCAATTGATCAATTCGGGGCATGGGGTAGGGGTCACGTGGGCATGCTTTATTCAAGGATGTGAAATCAATGCACATGCGCCACTTTCTGGAGGACTTCTTTCTGACGAAGACTGGGTTGGCTAACCATTCTGTGTGAGCCACTTCTCTGATAATTCCAGCCTTCAACAGTTTTTCAACTTCGTCCTTAGCTAGAGCAGCTCTCTCTGTGGACATCTTCCGGAGTCCTTGTCGAACAGGTCGGGCCTTCGGGTTTACAAGTAAACTGTGTTCAATGATATCCCGATCGACTCCGGTGATATCTTCGTCAGACCAAGCGAAGACATCCAAATTTTCTTCCACCACCTTTTCCAAGGAGGTTGCAACTTCAGGAGGTAAATCTTTACCAAATTGAAAAGTGTACTCTTTACCATTTTTAACAATGACCTTCGTTGCCATCTCTCCTTCAGGACTTGGTCTCGGAAAAGACTTCTTTGAAGCTTCGGAGGAGGCTGAAAAAAATTTCTTCATTATTTTGCACACTGTTTACTTGCCTCGGATCAAGAGGGGGACCATGACCATATTCCGCCCTCCGAGCAATGGCTTGATCTCCGAAGATTGTAAGGACTCCCGCTTGTGTGGGCATCTTCATGCACAAGTAATTGTGATGCGCCACAGCTCCGAACTGGTTCAGCATGCCCCTTCCGAAGATGACGTTATAAGCATATGGGGCATCTATCACATCGAAAATTACTTCTTCAGTCCGGGCTAATAAACCTTCTCCGAAGGTAACTTCCAGGCCTATCTGGCCAAGTGCATCAAGCGGAGGTCCTGCGAAGCCTTGCAGAGGACGAGCCGCTGGAAGGAGATGCTTCCTGGAAATGCATAACTGATCGAAGGCTTGAACAAAAATGATATCTGCCGAACTACCTCCGTCAATTAGCACCCTTCGGACTTCAGTGCCCGCAATATCAGCAGTGATAACCAATGGATCTGCGTGCGGGAACTTAATACCAGCTGCATCCTCCGCAGAGAAAGATATCGGAACGTGAGACCACTCCGGCATTGCAGCTGCAGATGACGAAGTCCCAATATGACCTACTTCCCGAACGTACTCTCTTCGCTGTCTCTTGGACATGCTTCCGAGGGTACCTCCTCCGGAGATAGGGAGAACTACTCTTGCTTCGGAGGTGGCATAACATTGGCCACCGAAGGGTGCCTTGCAGCATTGAAATTTTCTATTCGCGCCACAGCCTGGACCGGCTCTGGGCGCGTTGTAGCTAGAACTCGGTCGGTACAGCCTCGACCCGAAGTTCTCTCTAAGTACTCTCCCCTTAGAGTAAGTATAGCCTTGCAAGTGTCAGTTGCATGGCTTCGATTTTCTCCGTGAATGCAGCAGAAAAGGGTCTGGCCCTTGCCAGCCGTTTTCCCTGGCGGCCTCCAGCCGCTGGCCTTGTTCCCCGTAGACTGTGGAGCCCTTGGTGCAAACTTTTGTGGGGGTGAAATATTCATGACTTCAGAATGAGGGTGCTTTTGCCCTCTTCTCCGATCATGTTGCACTTCGAAGACTGGTTCCTGCGGCTGCGCCGAAGTCTTCACTTCTACTTTGACTTCTTGCAATATAGACGAAGTAGCAGCAGTCCTCCGAAGCCAACCCTCTTCTGACCTCGCATACTCCTCGAAGTATGACATTAACTGAGAGACTGAGGAGATGCTCTTCCGATGCAGTTTATCCAGAAGGCCTTGATGAATGACGCCTTCCCGAGCTGCATCAACCACTGAAGATGTGGACAGCCCCCGAATTTGCGACTTCGTATGAGCGAAGCGCTTAAAGTACTGCCTCAATGTTTCTCCGGGGAGCTGTTTCACCTGGAAAAGGCTTCCTGTTGACATAGGAGGCACGAAGGTGCCCTGAAAGTTGCTTATAAACTTCCTCTTCAACTGCGACCATGAATTGATTGATCCTGGCTTCAAAGACCAGAACCATCTCAATGCCACTCCTTGAAGAGCTAAAGGGAAGCACTTCGCCATAGTGTCTCTAACTCCGCCGCTAGCCTCAATTGCTAGGGCATAAGACCAAACGAACTCTCCGGGATCTTCATCTCCGGCATACTTACAGAGCTTCGAAGTTTTAAACTTTGGATCAAAGCGAACCTTCTGCAGCTCAGGATGCAGCGGAGACTCATTGTCGAAGGAGGCGTTCTCCGGGGCTTCGAGATAATCAAGATCATCGTCTTCGGGCACTTCTGGGATGGTTGGAGTGGCTTGAGAGCGAAGCCTGCTCGCAGCTTCCTGTCGCCACCTTGTCACTTCAGCTTGAAGGTTGGCCATTTGAGTGGCCATATCTCCAAGATTATTTTCATCTCTTCTGGAAGGATCTTCCGGGTCTTGAGAACTGGTCGGATCAGTTCGAATCGGGATGGAGGGTGGAGAAGGGACTCCGGGCGGTCGGAGTATAGAAGGGGTTGGCGGAGAAGCTTCGTATGTTCGAGGGATGGAAGCCCCTTCCGGAGTTTGTGGAGGGAATGTCGAAGGACCTCCGACTTCAACTGTGTCGAAGGGTATTTCTCCGGAGATCCGAGAGGACCTCTGAGTGGGATTGCGGGGTGCGCTCCGCTTAGGAGGCATGATGTAAGAAATTGGTAGAGAACGAAGTTTTTCGGACTAGGTTCCCCACGGACGGCACCAACTGTTGGCGTAAAAGATTATGCTAACAGGTTTCTGTAGAAGAGAAACTAACAAACGAAGTGTTTGCGAAGAGAACTGTTCTAAGCCTCCGAAAGGATAATAACTTAGAATAGTTCGAATGTGTGTATTGAATAACTTGTATTCGGTCCCTATTACAGGGTGAAATGGGGGGGTATTTATAGGCCCAAACATTAAGGAAAAGACCTATTTACCCCTCTATTACAACCGACATAGTAGAAACTATTCGGTTCCCTTAATAGGGCTAAAATGGTAAAAGACTAATCTAATGAGAAAGAAGATAAGTCTTCCATTTTAGCTGGCAAAAAAGATCTTGAAGGGCTTTAGTTCGAAGATGTACTCCGAACCAATGCCTATCTTCGTACTTCGAACTTGGTTTCGGGTATCTTCGAAGATGATCGTCTGGGAACCTTCGAATCCGCTGTCTGCCTTTATGTTGCTTCGGCAATAACCCCGAAGATATTTTCCCCCAACAGCAGCAAATGCCAAAATTATGCGAATGGACTCAAGACGGGCAACAGGAGCGAAGGTCTCCTCAAAGTTAATACCCTCTTTCTGCTAAAACCCTAGGCAACTAGTCGAGATTTGTTGCGCACCACAACCCCATCTTTACCTTGCTTGTTATTAAACACCCACTTGGTGCCTATAGGGTTGCATCCAGGTGGCAGCTCAACAAGTGTCCAAACCCGATTGCGAACAAAATTCTCATGCTCTTCTTGTATGGCGTTTATCAAATTTGCATCAGAAAGAGCATGAGAAACATCTCTAGGCTCAAAAGAGGTAACAAACACAAACTCAGCAAAAACAGCAAGTGAGTCAACAGAAGAACACAAAGTTCTCTCAGTAAGATCACCGATGATGAGCTCTAAGGGGTGATCACGCTGAACTGCTCGGGATCCTAGGTGATCAGACGTCACCTCACCGGAGTCAGCAGCTGGCACCTCTGGATTCGACTGAGGGGGCTTGATCAAAGTGGAAGAAGTGATCAGAGGTCCGCCCTCGTCCTCAGTCGAAGTATCAAAAGGTGTGGGGTTTGCAGGCTGTGCAGAAGGCCCACCCTCATCAACAGCAGCAGCGTCATCATCTTCCTTGAAGATGGACTCTCCAAGCTCATCATCTCCAGAAAGCTCAAAAGAAGGAGTCAGCAAAGGAATAGACTCATCAAAAGAAAACCTCACAGGTCTCGACAAGCTGCTGGGAGTCGAGGTTCCAAACATGGAAGCCTAGAGAATGCAGAGCATAACCAAGAAAAACTCCATCCCAGCAACGAGATTCAAACTTGTCCAAATGCCCTCCCTTCTTGCGCACAAAGCACTTGCAGCCAAACGCTCGCAAGTGACTCACCTTGGGTTGTCTACCAAACCGCAACTCATATGAAGTGTTACGTAAGTAAGCTCTAAGAAAAATGCGGTTGTCCAGATGGCAAGTCGTGTTCATGTCTTCAGCCCACTGACGAACTGAGAGTTCTTAAACTCAGAGTCATTGTCAGAGCGAATTGCTCGCATCCGACCATTGTTCTCATTCTTCAGCTTCAAAATCAGATCATGAACAAACTGAAAAGCCTCATCCTTAGACTCCAAAAAGAAAACCCACAAGAATCGAGAAAAATCGTCAACGATCACAAGTGTGTACCACTTCCCACCGACTAAGCGTACCCAAGCTGGACCAACAGTATCCATGTGTAACAGCTCTCCTGGGTACGAAGTCATCACCTGAGTCACAGGTGTGTGAGAAGCAGCAACCATTTTCCCATGACGATAGGGATGGCAAACTAGATCCTTCTCCATCTTAAGCTTGGGCAATCCTCGGATGAGGTCCATAGAGCTTAATCTGACAAGCAGATCAAAGCTCAAAGCTGAACTCCCTCGGCCTTGTTGGCTCGAAGCTTGTTGATGATCGATTGAAAACGACCAAACAAAGCTTCACCATATTCACCCGGCTTCTGTGTGAAATTTTCATATTCACGTCGGTAGGTCTGATAGGGTAGAGCCTTGACCTGGGCTGTACCCTCATGGTGTGCTTGGAGGGTAGCCCAGATCTCTCTAGCAGTGCTGAGATGGCTCACCCACTCAAACTCAGTGGGACCTAAACCAGAAAAAAAATGTTCACCGCTTTGTTGTTGTTCTGATGCTGGGCAATTATCTCAGGGGATGTACGCTCAGCAACAGGAAGTATGGTAAAAGTAGCATAAACACAAATGTCCCAAATGTCCAAGCTCTGGCTCATAAGATAGGCTCTCATGCGAGTCTTCAGTAATTGTAGCCTAAAGCTTCAAGGGACAGGACCTATCCAAAAGAAGTCATGACCACTACCTGGGATTAGAACTGGTTAAGGTATGGAAAAAACCCAACTTGGCTCTGATACCACTTGTAGGACCGAAAGTAGCGACCAGAGGGGGGGTGAATGGGCGCCTAAAAATTATTGTGAATCAATGGCCTTCGCCCAAAACCCAACGCACCTTGTTGGGGGAAAATACTTCATACTCAGGGTCTCTACAGTTATGACAAAGCCAATTTATTAGACCAAAGTTCTAGTATTTAACTTCGGTCTAGTAAATGATCAAGCTCGAAGAATCCATGCAGGCTCCTGTTCGGAGTATGACTTCGAAGGTTAAATCTTTAGAGAGCTTATCTTCCAGCGAGGATGGAAGACTTATCTTCTTTTCTAATTAGATTAGTCTTTTACCATTTGTTGGCGTAAAAGATTACGCTAACAGGTTTCTGTAGAAGAGAAACTAAACAAACGAAGTGTTTGCGAAGCAAACTGTTCTAAGCCTCCGAAAGGATAATAACTTAGAACAGTTCGAAAGTGTGTATTGAATAACTTGTATTCGGTCCCTATTACAGGGTGAAATGGGGGGTATTTATAGGCCCAAATATTAAGGAAAAGACCTATTTGCCCCTCTATTACAACCGACATAGTGGAAACTATTCGGTACCCTTGATAGGGCTAAAATGGTAAAAGACTAATCTAATAATATAAAAGATAAATCTTCCATCTTAGCTGGCAATAAAGATCTCGAATTGCCTTAGTTCGAAGATGTACTCCGAATCAATGCCTATCTTCGTACTTCGAACTTGACTCCGGGTATCTTCGAAGATGAACGTCTGGGAACCTTCGAATCCGCTGTCTGCCTTTATTTTGTTTCGGCAATAACCCCGAAGATGGGATATTTTCTCCCAACAGTAGCCCCTCGAATACGCTTCTCCGTTTAACCTGTAACGTTAGGAGAGCAGTATACGGAAGGAAAAGATAACCAAACATAGGGGTTATTGGATTTTAATTCATCTCCGAAATGTATGAAGATATAAACTCCAAATCAGTCTTAGGATAATTGCTTTTCGAACTATCTTAGAACCGACTTAGGAAGTTCGAAAGTCTTTTAGACTTAGAGAAAATAGCCGTTAGCTTTCTGTTTCTAACGGAAACTGTAGAATGCGTTAATTTCGGAGAAAAGTAACGGCAGGAATGCGAAACGGCATGGACTAACGGTAAAAAAGTAAAATCTAGGCTATAAATAGAAGGCCTAGAACTTACCCGATTACCTTTTCACCGCTTTCTCGCAATCAAAACCCTTTTGAGCCCTTTGAGTTCTTGAACCCTAGCCTCTAGTTTCTCCAAAGCAACCCAATGACTGCAATGGCGAAGACCAAAGGTGCGGGACCTTCAGCTTTGGCTAGGCAGCAGGCCGCAGCTGCAGCAACGGCGGCAGCAATCGCGATGGCACCTCCGGCATCTGCAGCGACATCCGTGGCGGCAGGAGGAAGAAATCCCCAAAATGTCAATGATCAAGGTCTCTACCCGCCATCAACAAAATACTTGGATCAATCTTTTCAATTGGGGCCTTCTACCTGCAAGAGAGAGTCATTGGCAATCGCAGTGGAAGGGAAAATTAGTAGGTTAAGACGGATCCCACATGCCCGAAGGCTATTGAATGTTTCTGCTAAGTCTAGGCTATGTTGGTGCTTTAAAGCACTCTTTATTACAATATCATCCATATAGGCCTCCACATTGCGACCTAATTGATGACCTAGAGCCTTAGCAACTAACCTCGAAAAAGTAGCCCCGACATTTCTTAAGCCGAAGGGCATTCTTACATAACAGAAGACTCCCGAAGAAGTTACGAAGCTTGTCTTGATTTCATCTTCGCGCTTCAACCATATTTGATGATAACCAGAATACGCGTCAAGGAAGCTTAATAACTCCGAACCTGCAGTGGAGTCAACCAATTGATCAATTCGGGGCATGGGGTAGGGGTCACGTGGGCATGCTTTATTCAAGGATGTGAAATCAATGCACATGCGCCACCTCCCGGAAGACTTCTTTCTGACGAAGACTGGGTTGGCTAACCATTCTGTGTGAGCCACTTCTCTGATAATCCCAGCCTTCAACAATTTCTCCACTTCGTCCTTAGCTAGAGCAGCTCTTTCTGTGGACATCTTCCGGAGTCCTTGCCGAACAGGTCGGGTCTTCGGGTTTACAAGTAAACTATGTTCAATGATATCCCGATCGACTCCGGTGATATCTTCGTCAGACCAAGCGAAGACATCCAAATTTTCTTCCACCACCTTTTCCAAGGAGGTTGCAACTTCAGGAGGTAAATCTTTACCAAATTGAAATGTATACTCTTTACCATCTTTAACAATGACCTTCGTTGCAATCTCTCCTTCAGGACTTGGTCTCGGAAAGGATTTCTTCAAAGCTTCGGAGGAGGCTGAAAAAATTTCTTCATTATCCTGCACACTGTTTACTTGCCTCGGGTCAAGAGGGGGACCATGACCATATTCCGCCCTCCGAGCAATGGCTTGATCTCCGAAGATTGTAAGGACTCCTGCTTGTGTGGGCATCTTCATGCACAAATAATTGTGATGCGCCACAGCTCCGAACTGGTTTAGCATGCCTCTTCCAAAGATAACGTTGTAAGCATACGGGGCATCTACAACATCGAAGATTACTTCCTCAGTCTGGGCCAATAAACCTTCTCCGAAGGTAACTTCCAGGCCTATCTGGCCAAGTGCATCAAGCGGAGGTCCTGCGAAGCCTTGCAAAGGACGAGCCGCTGGAAGGAGATGCTTCCTGGAAATGCACAACTGATCGAAGGCTTGAACAAAAATGATATCTGCCGAACTACCTCCGTCAATCAATACCCTTCGAACTTCAGTGCCCGCAATATCAGCAGTGATAACCAATGGGTCTGCATGCGGGAACTTAATACCAGCTGCATCCTCCGCAGAAAAAGATATCGGCACATGAGACCACTCCGGCATTGCAGCTGCAGACGACGAAGTCCCAATATGGCCTACTTCTCTGACGTAGTCCCTTCGCTGTCTCTTGGACATGCTTCCGAGGGTACCTCCTCCGGAGATAGGGAGAACTACTCTTTTTCCTCTATCTTGCCCTTCCTCTTGCTTCGGAGGTGGCATAACATTAGCCACCGGAGGGTGTCTTGCAGCATCAAAGTTTTCTATCCGCGCCACAGCCTGGACTGGCTCAGGGCGCGTTGCAGCTGGAACTCGGTCGGTAGTACCTCGACCCGAAGTTCTCTCTAGGTACTCTCCCCTCAGGGTAAGTATAGCCTTGCAAGTATCAGTTGCATGGCTTCGATTTTCTCCATGGATGCAGCAGAAAAGGGTCTGGCTCTTGCCAACCGTTTTCCCTGGCGGCCTCCAGCCGCTGGCCTTGTTCCCCGTAGACTGTGGAGCTCTCTGTGTAAACTTCTGTGGGGGTACAATATTCATGACTTCAGAACGAGGGTGCTTTTGCCCTCTTCTCCGATCATGTTGAACTTCGAAGACTGGTTCCTGCGGCTGTGCCGAAGTTTTCACTTCCACTTTAACTTCTTGCAATATAGATGAAGTAGCGGCAGTCCTTCGAAGCCAACCCTCTTCTGACCTCGCATACTCCTCGAAGTATGCCATCAACTGAGAGACCGAGGAGATGCTTTTTCGATGAAGTTTATCCAGAAGGCCTTGATGGGTGACGCCTTCCCGAGCTGCATCAACTACCGAAGATGCAGACAACCCCCGGATTTGCGACTTCGTATGAGCGAAGCGCTTAAAATATTGCCTCAATGTTTCTCCGGGGAGCTGTTTCACCTGGAAAAGGCTTCCTGTTGACATGGGAGGCACGAAGGTGCCTTGAAAGTTGCTTATAAACTTCTTCTTCAGCTGCGACCATGAATTAATTGATCCTGGCTTCAAGGACCAGAACCACCTTAATGTCACTCCTTGAAGAGCTAAAGGGAAGCACTTCGCCATGGTGTCTCGAACTCCTCCGCTAGCTTCAATTGCTAGGGCATAAGAACGAACGAACTCTCCGGGATCTTCATCTCCGGCATACTTACAGAGCTTCGAAGTTTTGAACTTTGAATCAAAGCGAACCTTCTGCAGCTCAGGATGCAGCAGAGATTCATTATCGAAGGAGGCGTTCTCCGGGGCTTCGGGATAATCAAGATCATCGTCTTCGGGCACTTCTGGGATGGTTGGGGTGGCTTGAGAGCGAAGCCTGTTCGCAGCTTCCTGTCGCCACCTTGCCACTTCAGCTTGAAGGTTGGCCATTTGAGTGGCCATATCTCCAAGATTATCTTCATTTCCTCCGGAAGGATCTTCCGGGTCTTGAGAACTAGTAGGATCAGTTCGAATTGGGATGGAAGGTGGAGGAGGGACTCCGGGTGGTCGAAGTATGGAAGGGGTTGGCGGAGAAGTTTCGTATGTTCGAGGGATAGAAGCCCCTTCTGGAGTTTGCGGAGGGAATGCCGAAGACCCTCCGACTTCAACCATGTCGAAGGGTATCTCTCCGGAGATCCGAGAAGACCTCCGAGTGGGATTGCGAGGTGCGCTCCGCTTAGGAGGCATGATGTAAGAGTTGGTAGAGAACGAAGTTTTCGAACTAGGTTCCCCACGGACGGCGCCAACTGTTGGCGTAAAAGATTACGCTAATAGGTTTCTGTAGAAGAGAAACTAAACAAACGAAGTGTTTGCGAAGCAAACTGTTCTAAGCCTCCGAAAGGATAATAACTTAGAACAGTTCGAAAGTGTGTATTGAATAACTTGTATTCGGTCCCTATTACAGGGTGAAATGGGGGGTATTTATAGGCCCAAATATTAAGGAAAAGACCTATTTACCCCTCTATTACAACCGACATAGTGGAAACTATTCGGTACCCTTGATAGGGCTAAAATGGTAAAAGACTAATCTAATAATATAAAAGATAAATCTTCCATCTTAGCTGGCAATAAAGATCTCGAATTGCCTTAGTTCGAAGATGTACTCCGAATCAATGCCTATCTTCGTACTTCGAACTTGACTCCGGGTATCTTCGAAGATGAACGTCTGGGAACCTTCGAATCCGTTGTCTGCCTTTATGTTGTTTCGGCAATAACCCCGAAGATGGGATATTTTCTCCCAACACCATTTTAACCCTATTAGGGGTACCGAATAGTTTCCACAATGTCGGTTGTAATTGAGGGGTAAAAGGTCTTTTCCTTAAGATTTTTACCTATAAATACCCCCATTCTCACTCTGTAAAGAGGATCGAATACTCAGTTATTCAATACATAAATTCGAACTACTTTGAGCTATTATCCAATTCGGAGGCTTGAAATAGTCCGCTTCACAAACTCTTCGTTTGTTAGTTCTTAATCTTCGAGAACCTGTTAGCATAATCTTTTACGCCAACACACCTCAACAGACAAAACGAAAGAGGCAAACCAGATTACAGGTACCAGAATAATCTAGCCTAAAAACAACCGGTGTCTTAGAAGAAAAGACACCAACATAGTGTTCAAAGGCAGATTAACAGGTATGCAAATCACACGCATTTCAAGCATCATAAACATTAACCATCATAGGCATTTAATTCATGTGAATGCAGAATGAGATGAAAGATTACTGTTCACAAATTTGTCTCTTGTTTGGTACTCATCGAAGCCTACACCTGTAGACGTCGAAGCCTTCGAGCCTTTGCTTCGAAGTGCCCTGCTGCACGGAGCTTCAGCAAAGCTTCGGCGAAGCTAACACTTCGAACCCCTTGTCGGAGCTCTAGCCGAAGCTCGTTCGAAGCTGATGCCCGAGGTCCTCCTTAGAGAGCGATCCCTTCCACAGGCTTCGAAGCCAAAGTCTTAGCGAAGCCTGACAGCCCCTCGCGTAAGACTTCGCTTGGCTAGGGGCTTCGCTCATGCCTCCACGCCTCAAGTGCCGAAGTCAAGCAACTTCCCGGTGCCTCCGTCACACACAGGCTTCGAAAGTACTCAGATCATGCCACGTACGCGCCCCAATGCCATGCGTCAGAGCACCAAGGCCTAAGCCCTAACACACCGCTAGACTGGCGGCTAGTAGATCAGAACAACGCCATGAACGAGAAACACGCGAATTGAGGTAGAGGTGGAAGAACACAGGCCAGAGAAGAAAACTTCGACGGTGAAGCCGTGAAGCAAAACAAAATGGCGGCGGCGCAATGATCAAAGAAACGGCGGTGCACCAAGGTAGAAGACAGTATGAGAATGAACTCTGGTGAATAGATTAAAGTGAGTTCTCCCTAACCATAGGGCATTGGGGCCCTATTTATAGGCAGCCCAATAGACTAGCAAAAAACCAAAAATACCCTTAGGGTTTAAAGAGACGCTTAAATAAAAATGGAAAAGACCAACATGCCCTTAAGATTTTTTACAGACTCGACTAACACAGACTGTGGGCCTAATGGCAAAATAGTAAAATCCTAAATAAAGATAACTTGTCCTGATGTGGAGCTTTCGTAGCAGCTACGGCTTCGCCTCAGAACGGTCAGATTCGAGATCAACGATCGTCAGTTTTGCGCCGAAACTGACAAAGCGTCCACCGTATTCGCACCGGGTACCCAGATTGGGCCGGCTCGATTCCACAGCTCCCTCAGCCCGGCAATCGCTCGCCGCCCTTGTACCTGGGTCAATCCCGGTCAACAGACCAGTGGATCCTTTGCTGCTCCTAGCCCATGTACTCGGATTGGGCCAGCCCGACTCTACGGCCCCTCAGCCCGACAGTCGCTCGCTGCCCGTGTACCTAAGTCACACGCGGCCTAGACACAGTAGGTCTCATCTCCTCTTCATGTCCTCTTGACTTCCGTTGACAATCACTCATCTCATCTAGAGCCATGAGGCTCATGTTCTTCAACATGGCTCCTCAGTAAGGCCCATTATATAGCCATACCCTAAGAGCCAACTTTACACATGAATCCACCTACTTTTCAGATTTATACATGAGCACAAGACACAATTTCAGAAATAGTAAACCTGAAAATAACTCTCCTACTAGACTCAAAAAGAAATAAAAACTTGACACAATCTTTTAATATATTTTCAGAACTTGATAATTCTAAAAATATACCAAAAGTTTACACTACGAAACTGAAATACTCAAATAAAACTAAATTCCTATTTATTGTATTTGAAACAAATTTTGAGCGAGGCCAGCAGATCGGAGCTCAACCTAGCTCTCAAAAGGGCTACCCTCCAGGTATGCAACAAGCATAAAGTATATTTACCTTATTGAAATTACATCGTACTTACTTTGCTTTTTTGCAGCAATTTGTCCTTGCTAGAGCGGCAGCGACTTCCAATGAGCTCGAAACTAATCGGTTCAAAAGGAAGGTTACAGCGCTTCAAAGGGCCCTTAAGGGCTCTGAAGATAAATCTCTACGACTAGAGGATCTACTTCTTCTTGAGCAATAGATCAAATATCTTATTGGCCTTGTTGACATCGAAGTCGTATTTTTCTTCTTTATCGGTCGGATTCACCCAAGGGCATGCAACCTGTTTCTTGTTCTTGGACCATTCGACCAAACCGACCTCTACATCAAAGTCACTACCCTCATCGGAGTCCGAATAGTAGGCCTGAGTATATGCCACTTTTTTTGATACCTATCCTTCATTGCTTCTTGGAATCGTCTTTCATGTGCCGATACCCTTTGCACCAGTTTTGAGAGGCTTTCAAACTCATGTGATGAAAATATCTCCTTAATTGAGTTTAGGAGTCCTTGAAATGTCAATTCTGCCAACTAGGTGTCACTGAGGTTCAGGCTATAGCATCTGCTCCATACGTCTCAGAACCTCTCGACATAATCTTGTACCGACTCATCCATCCTCTGCCTCACAGCTATCAAGTCGATGAGCTTCATCTCATGAATGCCGGCAAAAAAATATTTGTGAAACTTTTTCTCTAAATCCGCCCATCCTTTGATGGAGTCCGCCGGAAGCGAAGAAAACCACGCGAAGGTCGATCCCGATAGAGAAAGCATGAAGAATCGGACACTTAGCGCTTCATCGGCCGATGCCTCTGCACACTGGGTGAGGAAACAACTGATATGCTCGATCGTGGAGACTGAGTCCTATCCTGAGAACTTTTTGAAGTTAGGTACCATGTATCAGTCTGGTAGTAGTACTCGATCAAACCATTCTGGATACGACCACCGATACATGTATATGTGTTCTTTGGGCTTCAACCCAAATTGGTCTTGAATAACCTTCGTTGTCCAATTCACCTAGTCATCTTCCTGTTTTCCTGACGTAGGGTGTCAATCAGGCATTGGTACCTATTGATATTAGTACGGCCGAGCATCATTATGCATGTATTGTCTCTCATCACCGTATGGCGATGCTCCATAGTATGCAGTCCGATGATACCTCGGAGGAATACCATCGGGTGCCCCCTTAGCAGAATGAGGACTATAAGTACGTTCTTGTGATGATGTATGTCATATGAGGCATCCCTTGTCTTGGTGGTCTTGGGTCAGATGCCGAAAGTGGCGCAGGTGCACCCCTTTCGAGGTCGTATGGCGTGCTCTACAGTGGGCACTGTGCAGGCGCCAGCGACTAGGTCATCTTGTTTCCGGGTTCGGAATCACTCTTGGAGCTGTGGGGGGGCTGGCGGGGACGGTCCCCGGCCTCGTGGTCCGAGCAGACCTTCGGAGGGGGTCGTGCTTGCATCTTTCTTGGTCGACATGCTTCCTCCTTGGACGTAGAGTGGAGAGGACGTTAGCTTCTCGAACTAAGATCCCCACGGATGGCGCCAACTATTGGCGTAAAAGGTTACGCCGATAGGTTTTCTGAGAGAGTCTTGTTGGACCGGAAACGGTGACCAGAGGGGGGTGAATGGGAGCTTTTAAAATTTCAGACTAAAAATAGCCTTCTGTTTTACTTCTGTCTTCTGTGGAACAGGCTTCGAACACAGCCTTCGAAGTTCTGGTTCGGAGGTATTTTACAGCTCCGAAAACAGGCTTCGCAAGGAGCAAAAGTTCGAAGCCAAGAAGACTTCGCTCCACACACAACCCCGAAAACTCAGCTCTACTAAGTCAGTGCAAGCTCCGCACACAGGGTGCCTTCGAGCAGGCTTCGCACTTCACCCTTCGCAAGAGCGGACTTCCCTCTACGGGCCTTGACCAAATACTCAGCGACAGCAACTAGTGCTGGGCTTCGTACTTCGAAGGTCTAAACACACACTAAACAGACTTCGCCGAGGACTTCGACAAGGGAAGAAAAACGGGCTTCGATCTAAGCCAAGACCAGTGCTTCGCTAGTAATCAGAGAGGTCTAGCCTCTAGTTTACACAGAGCGAACAAACACTGAAAAACACACACTTCGCTTGAACACACTTCGCTCAGACAGGCTTCTCACACACTTCTCCAGGAAGGATTCGGTGCACAAACTCAACTCAAAAGAAGTGAGACAAAAGAGATCGAAGCATGCAGAGAAGTATGCATACAAGCTCAAGCAGTAAATGAACACAGAATCAAAGCTTCGATGCTTGAACAGGGAATACAAAAATTGAACTCACAGGATGAATACAAGGTATGTGGCGGCTAGCACAGGAGCTCAAAAATGACTGCTCAAAGTGTTGATGTGACCTAGCCAGGCTCCACTATTTATAGGCACTATTCAGCCCTGTGAATAGACTACTTTACCCCTAGGGTTTACACCGGTTTTGTCTCATCATATCAGGGGGGTACAACAGGTGGTCTACTTTAT
Organism: Zizania palustris; assembly: GCA_019279435.1. Classification (NCBI taxonomy): domain Eukaryota; kingdom Viridiplantae; phylum Streptophyta; class Magnoliopsida; order Poales; family Poaceae; genus Zizania; species Zizania palustris. The sequence goes on from JAAALK010000082.1 coordinate 4,702,424, forward strand.
TTGGAGGCTTCTTTTGTCAGCTTCGCAGAGGGGACATCACCAGCTTTTGCAGAGTAGACATTGTCAGCCTTTGCAGTTTTGGACCCTTCTGAAGCCCCCCTTCTCACGCGAGGGTTCGGTAGCTTCGGTGAGAAGCCTTGAGCCTGACGGCCTTCGCTTCACCGAAGTCAGCCTTCGATATAGTGACGGTTTTGAGCCGAAGCCGTCAAAGCCCTTGGGCCTTCGCATCAACACCTTCGGAGTGGACCACCACGGCTTCGCAGCTTCTCCCACCTTGAACTCCATCAGTCCATGTACCGAAGCCATGCATGGCTGAAGTACCTCACGTCAGTGTCACTCCGGAGCTAGCCTCGCTCCAGAGCTTGCCTTGCTCCGGTGCCTGCCTCGCTCCGAAGTCATCCTTTCTCCGAAGCCAGCTTCACTCCGAAGCCAGCCTCACTCTGAAGCCTCACTTTCGGATTACAACCCTTCGAAGTCCCTCCTTCGTCCAAGGCCTTCGTATGAAGCATTCCATGAGCACTTCGTCGCAGTGTCTCTCCCCGAGCACACTCCTCGACGATCCTCACTCGGACCATGCCTTCAATGCACCTCGACTTTTGAGACCTTCGTCGGGTATACCTTCGAGTGCCTCACTCCGGAGCACACTTCGAACACCTTGCCTCATTGTTGAGGACTTTGTCCACCATACTCCGAAGTCACTCCATTCGGAGTATCCTTCGAAGTGCCTCGCCTCCGAGGACTTCGTCTCGGAGTACCTTCACCCGGAACCAGGCTCCGCACTTACTGCCTTCTCCTGGCGCACCTCGACCCCTTCGCAGCCTTTGTGACGGAGCCCCCTGCTCCCCTGGCATCAAGCCTCCTGCTTGACCCAGGTTCACTTGCTACGAACCGTCCGTCGCCTCCGAAGTCACCTGCGCACCACAGACAAACAGACAAGTGTATCCAGTACCCCGGAGACCTCTTCGGGTAAACATCCTTCGGTACACACGCCGGTGTACCACCCAAAATACCGAGACCTTCGGTACGACCCAGTCATCGTGTACTGTCGGACCCCTCCGACAAGCACACTCTGCTGCAAGAGCTGCAGCAAACAGACTCATCGAACCCTTCGATGAAACAACCTCTGAACCCCTTCGGAGGGACCCCTTCGAATTAGAGGGTAAAATCTGTCAATCACTCATCACAGACTCCGAAACCAACCCTTGGTTTCTCAATCTCCCCCTTGATGAGTGCATTGACAACCAATTAAAAGTTCAAGAAAATTTGAAAAATTTCAGCACACAAGTGACCATAAAAACTCAGAAACGAGCCAAATCATGTCACTTGACAAAAGAATTTTCCTCCCCCTTTTCAAAAGAGTAAAAGCCCCTTCGGCAAATCTCCCCTTTGCAAGATAAAAATTCCCCCTGAGTTATTTTACCCCTTGCTACAGAGAACTCAAAAATTTCTCCCCCTTTGGCAATGCAAGCATCAAGGAGCATTAAAAGATGCAAAGCTTCGAAATAGGCAGAATTGCAAAGACATATAAAGCAAAAATATGCCAACATTAATACCAATTTTCATGTGCTCAGCTCAATTTAACATTCTCTAAAAAACATGATGACTGCATGTGATTTTATCATTTTGAAATAAAGGCATCACCACTCAATCAAGATAATTAGACAAATAAAACTCGGGACTGCGCAAAGCTAGTCAATTTCTACTCTAGACAAACAAGTCCAGTTCAAAAGGAGCGTTGAAAGCAAACTTGATGATCAATGAATTTTGTTGTTCTTTTCATAATGCCAGGGGTTATTTGTTTGTCTACCTTATACTTTCCAATCAAGCCAAGCCTAGGCATGAAAGCCATCAGAAGCTTAAGACGGTGATTTTGGCATACACTACACTATCCCAGTTCAGACCAATGTGCGATGGTAAGCAGTCTAGAATAGGGTAGTGCGACAAACAAACCCACCTGGATCTTTTTGCTTTGAAGCATGCAAATCATGGATTTTTTTGAATTTGAATTAAGTGAATCAAATCATTTAGCACTTTATGAATATCCATGAGTAAGTAACACACTTTTTCAAGTTGCAATGTTTAGCATCCAGAGAAAAGGAGTCTTGCTATCAAGCAGATAAAAGATAGCTAAAGCAGTCCTGCCTAAACATGCTAGATTCAAGACTAAGCAGTGAGCATAATTTGATTTTGGAAAGAAGAATCATGCACATAATGTTTCAGACATATTAAATAAAGCTGAGCTGACATGATTTCATGAATTAAAATTAGGCATATAAGTGCAAAAGATGTAAATGCAATTTCACACACAGTGAGCATAGGCAAAACAATCAAAACTGCTCCCCTCACAAAATGTCGTAAGGGTGACAAACACCAAGTTCTCCACGCAAGTAGGCAAAACGAGAAGCATCGAGGGGTTTTGTGAATATATCGGCTAGCTGGTGTTGGGTATCAACATATTGAAGCTCAATATCACCCTTCTCATTATGGTCTCTGAGAAAATAATATCGCGCATCAATGTGTTTGGTTCTAGAATGCCAAACCGGGTTATTTGCAATACAAATAGCGCTAGTATTATAACAGAAAAGTGGAACACTCTTATAATCTAACCCGAAATCCCGCAAAGTGGAAACCATCCACAAAATCTAGGAGCAACAGCTAGCTGCAGCAACATATTCGGCCTCAGCCGTCGATTGTGCAACACTAGACTGTTTGCGGAAAGACCAGCAAACCAGAGAAATACCCAGAAAATGACAAGTGCCAGAGGTACTTTTCTTATCAATCCTACACCCAGCAAAGTCCGCACCAGAATAACCTCGAAGACACAAAGAGGAAGATGCCGAATACCAGATGCCAAATTCGAGGGTATGTTTGAGATACCTGAGAATGCGCTTTACCGCTTGGCGGTGCGAAGCTCGTGGTGAAGCCTAAAAACGAGCGCATAGACACACTGCGAAGTGTATGTCCAGCCTCGTAGCAGTCAAGTAGAGGAGGGAGCTGATCATGCTTCGGAACTCCTTCTGATCTACGGCTTCTCCATCTTCGTCAAGATCCAATGCTACAGATGTAGCCATTGGAGTGGCAAGGGGCTTCGCATCAGCCATGTCGAACTTCTTGAGCAGGTCCTTGGTGTACTTCGTCTGGTGGACGAAGGTACCTTGTTTGCTTTGCTTGATTTGCAAACCAAGGAAAAATGTGAGTTCGCCCATCATGGACATTTTGAACTCCCTGCTCATGGCATCTGCAAACTCGGCAACCAAAGCATGAGAAGAGCCACCAAAGATGATATCATCCACATAAATCTGAACTAGGAGGAAATATTTACCATGCTTGAGAGTAAACAGGGTTTTATCAACAGATCCCATCAAATATCCCCGCTCAAGCAGAAAAGACTTAAGTCTATCATACCAAGCCCGAGGGGCCTGCTTGAGTCCATAAGAGCCTTATGAAGTTTAAAGACTTTATGTTGGTATTTGGGGTTTTCAAAACCAGGGGGTTGTTTTACATAAACATATTCGCCTATGAAGCCATTAAGAAAAGCACTTTTGACATCCATTTGATAGAGTTTGAAACCATAGGAAGCCGCAAATGCAAGTAAAATCCTAATGGCCTCAAGACGAGCAACAGGTGCAAAAGTTTCAGTAAAATCAATCCCTTCTAATTGAGAATAACCCTGAGCTACAAGTCTAGCCTTGTTTCTAACTACAGTCCCATCCTCCCCTTGTTTGTTTTTGAAAATCCATTTTGTTCCAATGAAATGAACATTTGGTGGAGGATCAACTAAAGTCCAGACTTGGTTTCTCTCGAAATTTTCAAGTTCTTCTTGCATGGCATTGATCCAACTAGAATCAGAAAGTGCATGACTAACATCTAAGGGCTCAAAAGAAGCAACAAAAGCGGAATCAATGAAATGAGCATGAGAACGTGTTACCCTTTGATCCAGCTCACCAATGATCTGCTCGGGAGGGTGCATCCTTTGAACATGATGTGGAGCCTCGCGGCGGGATGCAGTCTCCACCTTAACTTGTGCGTTCGAGCGGTCCAAGATGACCGATGTCGAGGTAGTTGCTTCGGGACCTTGTGCCGAAGTGGTCGAAGCGGGGTTGGCTTCGGGGGTTGATGTCGAGGGTAGTAGGGATTCATCCTCGAACTCTCCGGGATCTTCTTCTTCGAAGATGGTCTGTTCCATGTCGTGTTCATTTGCATGTTCAAGAGCAGAACTAACAGAGGGGGTCGATTCATCAAAAATCACATCACATGACTCGATGACAGTGTTAGTCTCCAAATTATAAACACGATAAGAATGACCATGTGTAGTGTAACCCAAAAAGATCTCGTTAGAAGAACGCGACTCAAATTTGTCCAAATTACCACGTTTTAGGATAAAACAACGACAGCCAAAAACTCGAAGATGAGTAACCTTGGGCTGTCTCCTAAAACGTAGCCCATAAGATGTCAAGTTCAAAATTGAGCGCAAGAAGATTCGGTTTGAGATGTAACAAGCAGTGTTCATGGCCTCAGCCCAGAATTTTCTAGGAGTCCTATGCTCATCGAGCATCGTCCTAGCCATCTCAACCAAAGTGCGGTTCTTTCTCTCAACAACACTATTCTGTTGAGGAACCCGTGGAGTAGAGAATTGATGTTCTATGCCATGCTCCATGCAAAAGTCAACAAAGAGATTGTTCTTGAACTCAGTGCCATTATCACTTCGAATGAATTTCAATGCACCAGGGAGTTCAGTGAAAAGTCTCAAAGCCAAGCTCCGAAAGTGTGAAAACACTTCATCCTTGCTGGCAAGAAAGAAGACCCAAGAGTAGCGAGAGAAATCGTCGACAATGACTAACACATACCACTTGCCGCCTAAAGAACTAACCCGAGAAGGACCTACAGTGTCCATGTAGAGAAGTTCTCCGGGTTGTTCAGTCATCACTGTGGTGACTGGCGAATGCGAAGCGGCAATTATTTTTCCATGTCGACAAGGAGCGCAAACTAAATTCTTCTCAAACTTGAGCTTGGGCAATCCTCGGATCAGACTTAGGGCACTCAGACGAGCGAGCAACTCAAAGCTCATATGCCCTAGTCTCCTATGCCACTTCCAAAGCTCAGAAGTAGAATGTGCAACAAGACAATGAGAAGAACCAGATGATTCAGAAAAATCAGCTCCAAAAACTCTCCCAACTATAAAGATCTTACACACCACAACGCCATCAGAATTGAGTACTTGCGAAGTATCGCGATGGAATCGCACTTCGAAGCCCTCATCAAGCAACTCAGATACAGAAAGCAAATTGTATCCCAGGTTTTCAACCAAAGCAACATCTTTGAGAGTGAAATCCGAGTTAATTCTTACCACACCTTTACCTTTTACTCTAATCCTTCGATTGTTGCCAAAGGTGATATGTTCCCTTTGCTTGGTTGTGGTGAGGCTGGAGAACCATGCTGCATCTCCGATCATATGGCACGAACAACCGGAGTCCATGATCCACGTGCCCTCCAAGCCTCGGTCCAGTGCCTACACATGATAAGAAAATCTCGATCGCTTAGTGCTGGGGTGAGTGAATATATGACGAGGCATCCAGCACTGAGTGATACGAGTAGTAGGCACAGTAAAAGTAGACTGTCTACGCACAGGATAATTAGAATGATGCAAAGTGCGAGGTCTACCTACATGCTGAGATCTAAAAGCATGACGAGGTATCCTACTCAGACGGGGTACAAAGCTACTCGCCCGGGGTCTACCACCATATGGAACATGGTGAACACCTCGAGGAGCAAAACCTCTCCAAGAAGCACGAGGAGCCTCGAAAACAGGACGAGAGTAAAACTCAGACTCATGGATACCTCGAGATGGGTAATGCATGTCCTGAAAACTCATCGCCTGAGAGCGTCGCTCATCCTTGATGCGACGAAAATAGAACCCAACCAAATGACCCGCCCGCTGACAGTAGGAACAATGAAAAACTCTCCTAGGGGCACTCTCATGGTTCATAGGAGCAACTCTCACAGGCTCCTTGGGCTTCTGCTGAGTGGTTTTCTTGGGAGGGATTTTCTTGACAGGAGGAGTTGTTTTCTTTGGAGTTCGGGTAGGCTTTTTGGTTGATGGAGTGTCTAACAGGACTCTTTCTTTCTCTAAGGTAGTGGGTGAGGTAAAAACAGTTTTGTTCTCACTGTCTGAGGGAGTCCTCTCAAAACCCAATCCTAGAGCTAACCCTGCCCTATCAGCACACATCTTGGTTTTGGCCAAGAGCAAATCCATCCTACCCTTTCCCTCAGTGCATTTGTTAACCACAGAAAGAAGGTATTCATTTTCAGTCATGAGGTTCTCAGCTCGCTCTCTAACAGTGCCTAGCTGGTCTTTAAGGGTTATGCAAGTGTCACACACAGGTTGCACATCCTTAGAACTACCGGCCCTCTCCAATCTAGCCTCTAAATCCTGAACATGCTTATCACGTAAATCAATGCTCGCACGTAATAAGGGGCAGTTCATGCATTCAATTATATCATGAGGACTAGAATCCACCATCACAAGCTGCTTCTATGTAGTCTCAAGCTCAGAAAGAGTTTGAGCATGCACAGAACGCAACTGAGCAAGCTCACCCATGACAACAGTGCAAGATTCACATTCAGCATCATTAACCCTAGACTTAAGCATGACATAATCAGTAGAAACAGATTCTAGCCTAAGTCTAAGGTCTTTTCTATCTCTAGCAGCTTGCACAAGTAAACTATCCTTACCAAGAACTACTTCATCTAGTTCATCTAGTTTAATTGAAAGCTGGTCATAGGATAGTGGTACCTCAGATGAGTCAAGCTCATCGCCACTGTGATCACTGTCAGCCATGAAGCAAAGGCCGGTGAAATCTCGTCCCTTCTTGTCCTTCTTCTCCTCCTTCCTTGGAGACTCCTCCTCCTTAGAACTCGACTCCTTAGTTGAGGAAGTGTCGATGTCGCTGAGAGTAGCAACAAATGCTCGGGAAGCGACTTTGGCTTCCCTCTTAGCCACCTTGTCGTGCTTGCCCTTGACAAAGGGTTTCCTCTCCTTCTTGTGGTATTTGGGGCGCTCACTCTCATCTCTCTTCTTGAGTTTAGGACAGTTGGCCTTGATGTGAGAAGTGTCGCCACACTCAAAACAACCACTGAAACCACTTCTCCTCTGATCCCGTCTCTCATGGTGAAAACGGGTGAACCTTCTGACAATGAGAGCAAGCTCATCATCATCCAGAGTGTCCACTTGCTCCTTAGTGACGGAGACCAGGGAGGACAAAGCAAAACCATCTGCAAAAACACAAGTGCCTGATGTGCTTGGTTCTGAAGTGGTGCCACGGCTAGTGCTAGAAACCAATGCCAATGGCTGTGGCAATGAGTTCCTATGCACTGCAAGAGATGCCTTGGTAATCTTTGTGGACTTCAGCTTGCTGAAGAGCTCATCACAGGGCAATCTTTGTGGACTTTAGCTTGCGGACTCCTCGATGCTGGATATCTTCACTTCCCATATGCTACGATCAAGAGCATAGAGAAGCTTGATAGCCCTATCATGATCATTGTAAGCAAGCGTCCCGTTGGACTGCAAGTTACTCACTATCACATCAAAGCGGAAAAACATGGCATCTATAGATTCACCAAGTGCCTGCACAAACAGCTGATACTGTTTATTGTATGTGCTTTGGCGTCTGGCCTTAATCTGAGTAGAGCCCTCATGAAAAATAGTGAGTGTAGTCCAAATTTCCCTAGCTGTCCTAAGGTGTTGCACCCTATCAAACTCACTCTGGCTCAAACCAATGAACAGTATATTTCTAGCCTTGGAGTTGGCATTATACTGATCCTTCTCTGTTTGAGAGGTGCGAGTTTAAGGAATGGAGTATTGTGAGTCCAAAATCTCCCAAATTGCATTTCCTTGGCTTAGCAAGTAAGCCTCCATGCGCACCTTCTAGTATGCAAAGTCTGTCCCATCGAACAGAGGCATTTTACTAACTTTGTCCATGTCGCCAACAGATCACAAAACTAGTTAAGGTCAACTGGTGATCTTAACCCGCTCTAATACCAATTGTTGGATCGGAAACGGCAACAATTGGTGAATGAGAGCTTTTAAAATTTCAGACTAAAAATAGCCTTCTGTTTTACTTCTGTCTTCTGCGGAACAGGCTTCGAACACAGCCTTCGAAGTTCTGGTTCGGAGGTATTTTACAACTCCAAAAACAAACTTCGCAAGGAGCAAAAGTTCGAAGCCAAGAAGACTTCGCTCCACACACAACCCCGAAAACTCAACTCTGCTAAGTCAGTGCAGGCTCCGCACACAGGGTGCCTTCGAGCAGGCTTCACACTTCACCCTTCGCAAGAGTGGACTTCCCTTTGCGGGCTTCGACCAAATACTCAGCAAAGCCATCCTTGCTCCGAAGCCAGCTTCACTCCGAAGCCAGCCTCACTCCGAAGCCTCACTTTCGGATTACCACCCTTCGAAGTCCCTCCTTCGTCCAAGGCCTTCGTATGAAGCATTCCATGAGCACTTCGTCGCAGTGTCTCTCCCCGAGCACACTCCTCGACGATCCTCACCCGGACCATGCCTTCGATGCACCTCGACTTTTGAGACCTTCGTCGGGTATACCTTCGAGTGCCTCACTCCGGAGCACACTTTAAACACCTTGCCTCTTTGCTGAGGACTTTGTCCACCATACTCCGAAGTCAATCTATTCGGAGTACCCTTCGAAGTGCCTCGCCTCCGAGGACTTCATCTCGGAGTACCTTCACCCGGAACCAGGCTCCGCACTTACTGCCTTCTCCTGGCGCACCTCGACTCGAGGTCCGACCTCGACCCCTTCGCAGCCTTCGTGACGGAGCCCCCTGCTCCCCTGGCATCAAGCCTCCTGCTTGACCCAGGTTAACTTGCTACAAACCGTCCATCGCCTCTGAAGTCACCTGCGCACCACAGACAAACAGACAAGTGTATCCAGTACCCCGGAGACCTCTCCGGGTAAACATCCTTCGGTACACACTCCGGTGTACCGCCCAAAGTACTGAGACCTTCGGTACAACCCAGTCATCATGTACTTTCGGACCCCTCTGACAAGCACACTCCGCTGCAACAGCTGCAGCAAACAGACTCACTGAACCCTTCGGTGAAACAACCTCTGAACCCCTTCGGAGGGACCCCTTCGAATCAAAGGGTAAAATCTATCAATCACTCATCACAGACTCCAAAACCAACCCTTGGTTTCTCAAGTCTAAAGTGAAAGGCTTAGCTCAAAGTTGTATTATTGGATCACGAGTTGTATCTCTGGACAATACGAAGAGGGGGGTATTTATAGTGGAGCCCTACACTACCCAATACCCTCTGACCCCCCTGATTGATGTACTCCGTACAACTGCCATGCCCCTAACTGGCAGGGGTACAATTCTAACTACTTTGCTAGCAGTTCAGCGGCATGGCAACAGTGCCAATCATTATAGTGCATCGCTACGGTCTCATCGCATACCTAACCTGACTAGACAGGTACCGGTCGCCCGTCTTGGCCACTGGGACTGTAGCGCGTCATAGATGATGTGGTCCGATTTCAGCAGACGTTGCCTCCCCTTAAAAGGCTCTGCACGCCCCCTTCGGGGCTTCGACGCAGCTATCTTTGGGATCGCCTTTGGAGGGCCTTCAGGAGTCCAGAGGCCTTCCCTCTGATCTTCGGGCCCTAGGCTGAGAACTCAGGACTCCGAGTTCCCTACCCAGGGTGGGCACCGCCTCGGGCCTCACTCTAGCTCCAGGGCTCCACGCTTCCGGGAGCCGAGTTCGGGCCCAAGCCTCGCTAGAACCTTTGATGCCTGCGGCCGCACGACCCCTAGGCTCCCACGGTCATGCCTTAGGGTCCGTGATTTAGTATTTACGCTTCTCGGGTACCATCGAGATTATCTCCCCCAACACCCACCATGGATGAGTCGTTTGAAGGAGGTACCACCAGACGTGCCAAAAAGCGTGTTGGTGTCGTTTTTGGTCACACGCATGGTCTAGGAGGTCTACTTAACTCCAGTATAGATCCTACAATCTTAGAAAGGTTCTGAGCATGCCAATCAGTTTAACCCTACAACTGATAAGCGAAAATGAAAACATTAGTAGCAACGCCGATCGACTATCGAGCCGATGACAATGGTGATAAGAAATGACTATAAAAATCGACGCTCATCAGCTATTGAGCCGATAGCAAAGCCCAACCATCGGGATCAATTACACCATCGGTCGATGAATATAGCACGCCATCGAGCCGATGGACGTGTGGACAGCGCCTCGTGCACAGAGGCTGATGAATAACCCCCAACGATGATAAAGCGTAACGTGGAATTAAATATAACCTATCGACTTGTACGCCGATAGAAACTAAATCTAGCATATCAGAGAATGCATCCATACTATCAAACTACCGTAATAACAAGATTGGACTTAACCAAGACATTTGCTAAATCGCGATTGATTAATAGTACTTTAACATATCAAGCATGCTTTATTCAGATGAATGGTGCACAACACAAATCAGATACAATAGATCAAGATGTCGGACTCAACCGATGAAGCCTTGAACCACGATACCTAACTCACATCAATCTAAGATATCGTAACGATGCAGCCTTAGACCTCGCAAATACACCAAGATAGACCGGCGATCGTACCAATAGAACCAATGCTTTCAAGAGATTGAAACGATGCAGTCTCGAAGGACACCGATCCGTCCAATATGATCGTTGGGGAGACGGGACTCACCTCTTCGTCGGAGATCGAAACGATGCAGCCCAGCTCCGAGTGCCAAGTCCCACCGAAATTAACCTTGGAAACCAAGGGTGGCGATGCGCCAAGAATAGTTTGTAGTTGTGGTTTTAGATTGATTATTTCTTTCTAACCTAACTAATAGGTACATATTTATAGTTCGGAGACTTATCGTCCGTTACGATGATATCATAATTGATTCTGGATTTATCTTTATCTTCTCCATCTCTATCGACTTCTTCATATCCGGTCACGTATAACAATAAGGACGGGCTTCTTTGACTAACCTTTGACCGGATTCATTCGACTTCTGTTGACCATGCAACACTCCTAGTGGGCTTGGGCCTTTACCAAATCTTGACGTCAACAGAGCCCATTTTTTTGGCTCGCTTGGGCAGCCGAGCTGAGCCTGGCTCGACTTGGTGAAGTGTTGGCTCTACCGAGTCGAGCTCAAATCGGCTCGACTCAGCTCATTGCCACCCCTACTCAGGGTTGTCCAGCATAGCTATGCTAGGCGCTAGCACCCTTGTCCCCGCCGACCACTCCCTAGTGCCCCCACCCACTCGGTGCTATGTTGTGGTGTTGTGCCTGTTGGCTCAGCTACAGGTTGCACCGCTTGTCAGCTTTGGTTGATGAACAGATAAAGGTCTAAGATAAAGACAGTAGACAAAGTCTCACCAAGGTAAGAAATAACAACTAAGGATTAAATCAAGAATTTAATTTTGGTATATGAGCATATTGCAGATATATATTATGTAGTACAGAGAATGATAGAAATTAAATCAAAATTGATTTGTAGTTAGATATGAAAAGGAACAAGATGATTATAAAATTGGTGATGATCATATAATGAAGATTTTATTACTATGAGAAAGGATAGAGTAGATTAGTACTACACTAAGCTTCTATTAGTGAAAAGTGTAAGATCATTTCTATTACCAGTAGTGAGCCCGTGCAACACAACAGTAAAAGTCAAAAAACAAATATTTGTTAGACAGTTAAATTAGAGACTTTTGATTATTTGGCAGTGGCGGAGAGGCTGGGGAATGGGGGCCAGAGGCGGAGCCATGCGAGGCCGAGCGCGTAAGGGCGGGGGGCCTTGGGGCCGACGCTGGAGTCGTGCGAGATCGGGCGTGGGAGCTCGGAGCCAGTGACGGAGCCATGCGAGGCCGGGGCAGAGGGCTCGGGGTCGGCGACGGAGCCCCGCGAGGACAACGACGGAGGGGTGCAGGGCCCACGACGGAGGGTGCGGGGCCGGTGGCTCCAGAGCAAAACAAAAACACACAGGACGAGAACAGGAATTTACAAAATAAGAAAATAAGGGTAGAAAAATAATAATATTATTATTATTCGGTTAAACACGAAACAAATATGTAAATCACTTCAAAAGCTTTTAAGTGCTATACAAAGTGAAATATTTCAACACGATTAAGAATTTCTTGAAGCATTAAATTAGAGAAATTAGAGAAGACTCACAAGAAATTTAGCAAGCAAGAACAATATGCAAGCAACCCAAGAAAGCACGACTTATCGAAAAGTGTCAGATGTTTCTCATCATTCTACATATGCAAGAAAATTAGAGAAGTTAGCAAACTCCAAGCAAAAATAAAAGAAAAGAAAAGGGAAATATGATTCTAAGACTGATCACAAGTAAAGAACAACATCTAAAGAAAATGGATTAACCAAGGCAGTATTCCTATGTCATAATAGAGTTTTACTATTATAGAACTCAATAGAGAATGCTCTTTCTAATAGGATTTGCGGTGGATCGGTGTGAGGAGCTGGTGGCATGGGGCGTGGTGGCAGGGCACGTGCGCATGACGGGGTGGCGGGATTCCGGGATGGAGCCAAGATTTCAGTGGGAGATTGCACGTCGGGCGGAGATCGTGGGAGGAATGAGGGAAGGAGCAGCGCTCTGGTTGAATTATGGGATAGCGGGGCGGAGATTGCAGTACGGGGGATTGCACGTTGGGGAATGGTTGCCCCTGTTGCACAGAGCCCCCCACCTCCCGGAGCCCAGGGTGCCTAGAGCCCATACCACCCGGAGCCCCGCCCCACCACCCGGGGTCCTCCCCCGCCTGGAGCACCACCGCTTGGAACCCCTATCACCCGGAGCCATATCTCAGAGCCCACCCGAGCCCTCCGCACACCTACTCCATCGCCGCCGAGGCTGGCATCCCCCGCCCTGGAGCTCTCCACATGCCCACCTTCCTCGCCTCAGAGCCCTCCGCACACCAACCCCGTCGCTGTCGAGACTGACCTCCCCCGCACAGAAGCCCTCCGAGGTCGGCCTCCCCGTCCCGAAGCCTTCCGCACGTACGCCCACACCATCGCTGCCGAGGCAGGCCTGCCCCACCTCAGAGACATCTGCACGCCCCCTCGTCACTGCCAAAGCCGCCCTCCCCCGCTCAAGTGCCCTCCGCATGCCCACCCCTCCGCCACCGAGGTCGGCCTCTCCCTCCATGGAGCCCTCCGCACCGACTCTCCTTGTCTAGAGCCCTCCGCCCGCCGCCACCGAGGTCGGCGTCCCTCGCCCCGGAACCCTTCACATGTTGGACTCCCCTCACCTAGAGCCATGTCTCAGAGCCCTCCTGAGCCCTCCGCACGCCCTCCGCGTGCCTACTCCGCCGCCACCGAGGCAAGCATCCTCCACCCCGCAGCCCTTCGCACGCCCACCTCCCTCACCTCAGAGCCCTCTGCATACCCACCTCGCCGCCGCCGAGGCTGACCTCTCCCACACTGAAGCCCTCCTAGGCTGGCCTCCCCGTCTCGAAGCCTTTCGCACGTACGCTCACCCCACCGCTATCAAGGCAAGCCTCCCTCGCCCCTGGAGTCCTCCGCACGCCCATCCTATCGCTGCCGAAGCCGACCTCCCCCGCTCTGGAGCCCTCCACACGCCCAGCCCTCCACCATCGAGGCCAACCTCTCCTGCCACAGATCCCTCCACACTACCTCCCCCGGTCTAGAGCCCTCCGCCCGCCGCCGTCGAGGCCAGCGTCCCCCGTCCTGGAACCCTTCACACGCTGGCCTCCCCTCACCCGGAGCCATGTCTCAGAGCCCTACCTTGGAGCCCTCCCCACTCCATGCTATGAAGATGACAACTGACGTGGCTAAAATGATGATGTGGATGGTGAGTTGGCATGTTTGAGCAAAAAAGTGGCAAAAATGAGTTGTTCATCTCTTTCATGTGACAAATATGTAAAAACAACGAAGAGAGTGGCATTTTAAGAGTGGCTACAAAGAGTGCCAGATTGTTTATGTGCACATTTAGGGCATGTTCGGTTAGGAGGGGATTGAAGGGGATTGGAAGGGATTGAGGGGGATTGGAGGGGATTGTAGTATAAATCCTCTCTAATCCCTCACAATCCCTCTCAATCCCCTTCCCCAAGGGGATTAAACGAACAACCCCTTAATGGTGACAATCTGATTCTCCTGCAATATATATCTCATGCGTTACATGGGATGTGATAAACAATACAAGGTAACCAAGCTATAGATGGTATACGTGAAGTTATACAAGGAAACTATGCTATAGACGAAAGTGAGGTAAATAGATATCATCCATGATCACGTAGACTCCAAGCAAGGCAAGAATTCCCATGTAAGGCAAGGAATGTAATCAGAAAATGTCCATCGGTTTTACTCATTATATGTTCAAATAATATTTTACGATTAAAGCATTAATATTTTAAAATACAAACGAAGACAAGTAGATCGTGCATGCACACAATCGATCGAGATTGGTGAACAATAATTAAAAAATAAATGGTTAAGAATGATTATTGATTACAAAATCATATAGTAAATTATTGATTACAGGTTTGATTACAAAAGGGAAATCTCACCACAGTTCCATGACATAAACTGATGTCACCACCAACCAACACAAACGACCGGTTTCAGAAACCACTTAAATTTTTTGTCCTCGTTTTCATCCAGAAAATTAGCATATTGCCATCGACTATTGAGCTTAGGAACGACAGGTGCTGATTGTTATTGCAATATATATCTCATGTGTTACATGTTATATCTATATATCTCTATATATATAATTATGCTTTACATGGAATCAATAATTAATACAAATTATACATAGTAAATATAATTTCGGTGATATATAGACACAAGCGTGATATAATGTTCACTTTTTTGTTTCCTTTCTTAATTTATTTCTTACTTAAATACTTAAATTCGTCATTAAGATTACATATTGACGATAAGAAAAAAAATTCTTCTAATGGGATGGTCATCGTTTTGCATGGAACACCCCGGGTTGTTATAAATCGAAAAAAGAAGTGATTCAGCCGGAATGATGGCGCTTGTTTTAATTAGCGTAAATTCAGATCTACCTAATATATATCTATAATTAAATAATTAAAATCGTACCAACTTATACATGGCAAGTATAATTCAGTGTCAAACCATACACATGAAGTTTTGTTTGTTTTATTGCATTCCTTAATTATTTTGTTCCTTACTAAATTAAATGCATGTGCACGCATGTCCTGTAAATTGTGGTTTATATGACACCTATAATTAATGCCAAATTATACATACCAAATAAAATTTACATGCTATACCATGCATATAACTTTCGCTCTTTGTTTAATTTCTTAATTTATTGTTTACTTAAATTTTGTCCTTACAATATGTTAAATAATTTTTGTATGACATAGTTTTCGAATGCAATTTATCGGAATGTTGGACCGGAAACGGCGACCAGAGGGGGGGTGAATGGGAGCTTTTAAAATTTCGGGCTAAAAATAGACTTCTGTTTTAATTCAGTCTACTGCGGAACAGGCTTCGAACATATCCTTCGAAGTTCTGGTTCGGAGGTATTTTACAGCTCCGAAAACAGGCTTCGCCAGGAGCAAAAGTTTGAAGTCAAGAAGACTTCGCTCCACCCACAACCCCGAAAAATCACCTCTGCTAAGTCAGTGCAGGCTCCGCACACAGGATGCTTCGAGCAGGCTTCGCACTTCACCCTTCGCAAGATTGGACTACCCTCTGAGGACTTCGACCAAATACTTAGCGACAGCAACTAGTGCTGGGCTTCGTGCTACGAAGGTCTAAACGCATACAAAACAGACTTCGCTAAGAGCTTCGATCAGGGGTTCGCTAGTAAACAGTGAGGGCTAGCCTCTAGTTACACAGCGCATGCACACTGAAAAGCACACTTCGCACAAACACCCTTCGCCCAAACAGGCTTCGGTGCACTACTACTTGACACTAGAAATCGAAGTATGCAGCGAGGTATGCAAACAAGCTCAAGCATAAAATGAACACAGAAGCAGGGCTTCGCTGCTTGAACAAGGAACACAATAAAAGAACTCACTAGATGAATACAAAGCAGTTGGTGGCTAGTACAGGAGCTCAACAGTGAATGCTCAAAGTGTTAAAGTTTACCTACCCAGCCCCACTATTTATAGCCACTATTCACCCAAGTGAATTGACTACTTTACCCCTAGGTTTTACAATGGTTTTGTCTCATCAGAACTGAGGGGTACAAAAGGTAGTCAACTTTATTTGGAGGCTTCTCTGTCAGCTTTGCAGAGGGGACAACGTTAGCTTTTTGCAGAGCAGACAATGTCAGCCTTTGCAGTCTTTGACCTTTCTGAAGCCCCCCATCGCACACGAGGGGTGCGGTAGCTTCGGTGAGAAGCCTTGAGCCTGACGGCCTTCTCTTCACCGAAGTCAGCCTCCGATATAGTGACGGTTTTGAGCCAAAGCCGTCAAAGCCCTTGGGGCCTTCGCACCAACACCCTCGGAGTGGACCACCACGGCTTCGCAGCTTCTCCCAGCTCGAACTCCGTCAGTCCGTGTACCGAAGCCATGCATGGCCGAAGTACCTCAAGTCATCCTCACTCCGAAGCTAGCCTCGCTCCGAAGCCTGCTTCACTCCGAAGCCCCACCTTCGGAGTTCCACCCTTCGAAGTCCCTCCTTCGTCCAAGGCCTCCGCATGAAGCATTCCATGAGCACTTCGTCGCAGTGTCTCTCCCCGAGCACACTCCTCGACGAGCCTCACCCGGACCATGCCTTCGATGCACCTCGACTTCTGAGACCTTCGTCGGGTACCTTCGAGTGTCTCCCTCCAGAGCACACCTCGACAACCTTGCCTCTATTGAGGACTTGATCCACCATACTCCAAAGTCACTCCATCCGGAGTACCCTTCGAAGTGCCTCGTCTCCGAGGACTTTGTCTCGGAGTACCTTCACCCGGAGCCACGCTCCTCACTTACTGCCTTCTCCTGGTGCATCTCAACCCGAGGTCTGACCTAGACCCCTTCGCAGCCTTCGTGACGGAGCTCCCCGCTCCACTGGCATCAAGCCTCCTGCTTGACCCAGGTTCACCTGCTACGAACCGTCCGTCGCCTTCAAAGTCCCCTGCGTACCACAGACAAGCAGACAAGTGTATCCAGTACTCCGGAGACCTCTCCGGGTTAGCAACCTTCGGCACACACTCCGGTGTACCGCCCACAGTACCGAGACCTTCGGTACAGCCAATCATCGTGTACTGACGGACCCCTCCGACAGGCACACTCCGCTGCAACAGCTGCAGCAACCAAAGCCACCCAATCCTTCGGTGAAACAGCCTCCGAACAGCTTCGGAGAACCAACCTCCGAACCCCTTCGGAGGTACCCCTTCGAACCAGAGGGTAAACACTATCAATCACTCATCACAGACTCCGAAACCAACCCTTGGTTTCTCACGGAAGTTTCTGAGAAAAATACTTGCAATATATATCTCGTGCGTTATATGGAATGTGATAAATAATACAAGGTAACTAAGCTGTAGTTGGTATGTATAGTAAAAATACATGTCAAGCAATTAAAATTTGACGGAATGATACGCAAAATACCCTATGAGCAAAAAAATATCTTAACGTACATGTCAAACAATTAAAATTTGACGACCACATTAATTAGGCACTAATTATACGGACAAGATGTTACAAGGGGAGGAAGAAGATGAGTGAGACATGACGAAAAACAAGCCAAGATGGTTGGCCGGGGGTCGCGTACTTGACGGAGTCGCCGACGTTGTCGCCGCACTGGTGAAAGTACATGTCTTCCTAGACCTTGATCCCCCTCTTGCGCGCCATCTCCATGATGCCCACCACACGTACACCAGGATGCCCTCCACGCCGGCGCTCTTCAACGCTGCTAGGCTCGCCGCCACCAGGAGCCCCCTGCCCGGAGGCCCCGCCACTCGGAGCTCCGCCACCTAGAGCCCCTTCGCCCGGAGCCCCCTCCACCGCCCGGAGCACGATGTCCGGAGCCCCTTGCCCGGAGCCCCCTCCGCCGCCCGGAGCATGATGCCCGGAGCCCCCGCCGCCAGGAGCCCTCGCGCCCGGAGCCCCAGCCATTCGGAGATCGCCGCTTGGAGCCCCCCACCGCCTGGAGCCCCCACCGCTTAGAGACCGCCGTTCAGAGCCCCCCGCCGCTCGGAGCCGCCCGCCGTCCGAAGCCCCCGCCGCTTCTCAACGTAGGCGACGAGCTTCTCGTCCTCCTCACGTGTCCATGGCCCCTTCTTCACGCTGCTCTCATCGCAACACGGTGGCCTCAGTCTCGTCATCTTCTTAGGTACTAATCAACTATTCCAGCGAACACATGATGGCTGGCATCGGGAGATCGAGCGGCGGTGTGAAGAAAGAGAGGCTTGCATGGAACGACTTCTGCAATATATATCTCATGTGTTATATGGAATATATGATAAATAATACAAGGTAATCAAGTTGTAGATGGTATGTGTAAAGCAAATAAATGGCAGTGTGATCATGTAGACTCTATGCAAGGCAAGAAGTGCAACTAGACAAATAAATACATTTTTCATGGAAAGGATAGAACAACATCCATGCAGGTTTTTTTATGGAAAGTATGGCTAAAATATATTGCCTTAATTAATTTTTCCATTAGATGGCAGGTGAGCTAAATAGATGGCAGTCTGCGGTTGTTACATGGAATATATGATAAATAATACAAGGTAATCAAACTATAGATGGTATGTGTGAAGCAAATAAATGGCAGCATGATCATGTAGACTCCATGCAAGGCAAGAATCTCCATGCAAGACAAGGAGTGTAATCAAGCAAATAAATGCATTTTTTCACGGAAAGGATAGATCAGCATGCATGCAAGTTTTTCTATGGAAAGTATGGTTAAAATATATTGCCTTAATTAATTTTTGCCATTAGATGGCAGGTGAGCCAAATAGATGGCAATTTGAGGGGATTACGGGAGGCTGTCTGCGGGATCGGGCAGAAGGATGAACGGTTCAGATGCTCCCAATGATAAGTGATGATGGATTGAAAGGCCCATATGCTCCAATGATAAGTGATGACAGATTGAACAGCCCAAATGCTCCCAGTGATGAAAAAAACTTAAACTCTTTATATAGTAGGGTAGACTAACCACTCACTATTAGTAAGTTTTCGGAGGGTTTGCTTTTAAAAAAACACTTGTTAAGCCTATATTTCACATGTAAATTCATTATTATGAAATTATGTACTTAAACAAATGGGAAATCTATTTCTTCATGTTTAGTTCTATTTGTGACTTCTTTTCAATGAGTTATAGTGGTTACGTTGATTGGAAAAGATTTTATGCATTATCTTTAAAAACATGGTTTAAAAGTGAGATTAACTCATTATTGTGTTCATCTAAACAAGTAATGGTCTTTCTTGGTAGTTCTGATTAGATTGTTTCAGTATCTTGTGAGTTTATGCAAGCCCTTGCATATGATTAATTTTTTTAACAACTTATCATGAATATCGTTTAAAGTTTAAACTATTATTCATTTGTACATTTTGTTGCCAAGACATAGGAGCAGAAGAATTAGAATTTATTGCATATAATCTGTGCTCTCTGAACAGTGCCGGTCCTAGGATTTTGAGGGCCCTCGGGTGAATTCGTGCCAACGGCCCCTATAGACCATAAATCTTATAATATATCGGCTAATTTTATTTATATAAAAGGGTAGAAAATTTAATAACATATTTTTAATTTAACATGTCTAATAATTATCAATAGCAAGAAACAATGTAGACTAAAAAACATTACATTTGTACTTGTATAACTAATATGATTACCTTAAATAAGAATAGAACTCTATTATATTTCCTTGCTTCTTATAAAAAGATATTTCTTCGGGCATTTCTTGATGCAAAATCATAAGGACGGTATTGAGATCAATAGTGTCCAAGATATCTGTTGGGGGAAATTACTCCATTTCCAAGACTTAAAGATTAATCCTTCAAAAGCGGGTGAGGACTCCGAAGCTGATAAACTGTGGTTCGAAGCATGCGCTGCCACGCCGAAGGGTGCAATGGTGCGAAGCTCTGGAGAACCCTCCGAATGGAAGATGGAGGCCTCGAAGCCTAAGGACATGACTGATTGGATGTCCAGCTTATCCATCTACCTTGCAGTACTTTACCGTATGTAACCTTGTTTATAGTACCGAATAGTTTCCACTATGTCGGTTGTAGGTTAGGGGTAAAAAGGTCTTTTCCTTATGCTTTTTCCCCTATAAATACCCCCCATTGTACCTTGTAAAAGGAGACCAGAAACAAGTTATTCATATACACATATTCGGACTACTTGAGTTATTATCCATTTCGGAGGCTCCAAGTAGTCCTAAAGCGCAAACTTCATGTTTGTCCGTTCTTGATTTTAGAGAACCTATTGGTGTAATATTTGCGCCAACAGTTGGCGCCGTCCGTGGGGAACCAAGTTCTAAAAGCTTGTTCTCTGCTGCTGACTGCACTTCGAAGACCACTTACGGAGGGAGCCTCGGAGTCCCAAGATCCCGCGCACCCTTCAGTTAAGGGCTTCTTAATGCAGCCCGAAGGCCTTCTCTCGACCCCTCGAGTCGTTCGAAGTCCTCCATCTCCAAGACCTCTTCGAGGCTAGCTATGCCTCCGAAGCGAAGTCAGGCTTTAGGTCCTCTCCGAAGGTCCCCTCGGACCAATGGAGCCGGACCCTTGGCTAATCCGGCGATTCCCGCTGAGACTGCTGGGCGTCGGGCGCCCCGAGGCCCTTTGGCTCCTCCTACGGTGCTTCAGACCGACTACGCAGCTAGCCGAGATCCAGAAATGCCCTCCGACGAAGACGAAGGCCCTCCCGAAACCGAGGCTACGTAGCTAGCCAGGCTTCAGGAGGAGGTATCCAGGTGGAGGCAAGAGGCCGCCGATCGCCTCCGCACTCAAGCTTCCACCGAAACTCCAAGAGGGCCTCAAGACGGTGGTACCCATAATCCCCCAGAAGTTATCCAAGTCCCGGAGGAAGCCGAGAATGCATCCTTCGATAACGAGTCTCCATTACATTCAGATTTGCAGAGAGTGCCTTTTGACCCCAGATTCAAGGCCTCGAAACTGCACAAATACTCCGGGGGGTCGGACCCCGGAGAGTTCGCCCGCTCTTACGCCCTGGCAATAGAAGCGAGTGGAGGGGTGCGAAGCACTATGGCAAAATGCTTCCCCCTCGCTCTCGAAGGCGTGGCACTCCGCTGGTTCTGGTCCCTAAAGCCAGGATCGATCAGTTCCTGGGAGCAGCTGAAGAAGAAATTTGTGAGCAACTTCCAAGGCACCTTTGTGGCCCCGATGTCCACAGGAAGTTTGTTCCAGGTAAAGCAGCGGGTGGGAGAAACCCTCCGGGAGTACTTCACGCGCTTCGCCCACACCAAGTCACAGATCAAGGGCCTGTCTACCTCTTCGGTAGTTGATGTTGCCCGCGAAGGGGTGCTGAACCCCGACCTCCTCAGCAAACTCCATCGAAAGCCAGTGACGTCTGTGGCGCAGCTCATGGCATACTTCGAACAGTATGCCAAAGCGGAGGAAGGCTGTCTTCGGTGAGCTGAAGCACCATTGCCCACCCTCCGAGAAGTCAAAAGGGAGCCAGAAGCCTCTGCTCCTCTGCAACCTCCACAAGACAACCGCTTCAACGAGTACAAGCGGGGGAAGAAGCATTTCCGTTCGGAGGTGCTAAGCATTGCACCGTCCGTCCCGAAGGCACCTGCCAATTTCCAGCAGGCGCAGAACTTCAGGGCTGGAGCACCGAAGCCTCAAGAGAGAGTGTCTGGCAGGCGCCAGAGTTTTTTCTGCTGCGTGCATGGCGATAATAGGAGCCATGACATGAAGGACTGCAAGTCGGTGTTAACCCTTCGGGGTGGATACCTAGGACGAAGTACGGGGCGGGGTGCTTCGGATCGAGCCCCACCATCGGCACGGTCGGAGCCTGTACAAGCTGTGGCCCGAGCCGGTGCCCTCGAAGCCCCCATGCGGTTGCCGGTGGCCAGCATTATGCCACCACCAAAGCAAGAAGACCCGCAGGACCGCGGCAAGAGAGTGGTCCTGCCCATCTCCGGAGGGGGGACCCTCGGAACCATGTCCAAGAGGCAGCGGCGCGAGTACGTCTGCGAGGTCGGACACATTGGGACCTCGAGTTCCGCCGAAGGGATGCCAGAATGGTCCCGCGTGCCCATCTCATTCACAGCCAGTGATGCTGCAGGGGTGAAGTTCCCCCATGCTGACCCATTGGTCATCTCTGCTGATATAGCAGGAGTAGAAGTCCGAAGGATCCTGGTAGATGGCGGGAGCTCCGCAGACATACTCTTTGTCCAGGCCTTCGATCAGATGTGCATACCTCGGAAGCATCTACTTCCAGCAGCCCGACCACTTCAAGGGTTCTCAGGACCGCCTCTCGATGCCCTCGGCCAAATAGGCCTCGAGGTTGCCTTCGGAGAGGGGCCTTTGGCCCGAGTAGAAGAGGTGATCTTCGATGTGGTTGACGCCCCATACGCTTACAATGCTATCTTCGGCCGAGGGATGTTGAACCAGTTCGGGGCTATAGCACACCATAATTATCTTTGTCTCAAAATGCCCACGCAAGGTGGAGTGCTTACTATTTCAGGAGACCAAGCTGTAGCCCGGAGGACGGAGTATGGCCATGGGCAGCCGTTGGACCCCCGGCAAGTGCATAATGTGGCGGAAAGCATCGAAGGAGTGCTAGAGACCTTGAACCCTCCGAAAGGATCTTCGCTCAAGCCAAGCCCGGAGGGTGAGGTGGAGACAAGAATAATTTCGAAAGATGGCAAAGAGTACCCAGTACAGTTCGGCAAGGGGCTATCCCCGGAAATAGCTGCCTCGTTAGAAGAAGTCATCAGGAGAAATTTGGATATATTTGCTTGGACTGACGAAGACATCACCGGGGTCGATCGAAGCATCATCGAGCATAGCTTGCTCGTCAACCCAAAGGCCAGGCCAGTACGCCAGGGGCTCCGCAAGCTGTCAGCAGAAAGAGCAAGCCTCGCCAAGACCGAAGTAGAAAAAATGTTAAGAGCTAGCATCATCAGGGAAGTAGCCCATACCGAGTGGTTGGCTAACCCTGTTTTTGTAAGGAAGAAGGACTCGAACAAATGGCGCATGTGTATTGACTTCACTTCATTAAATAAAGCATGCCCGCGAGACCCCTACCCGATGCCCCGAATAGATCAGCTGGTAGATTCCACAGCCGGCTCCGAATTGCTAAGTTTCCTCGACGCTTACTCCGGATATTATCAAGTATGGCTGAAACGCGAAGACGAAGCCAAGACAAGCTTTATAACTCCTTCCAGAGTATTTTGTTATGTAAGAATGCCTTTTGGGCTGCGGAATGCCGGAGCCACCTTTTCTCATTTAATAGCTAAGGCTCTAGGTCATCAGATAGGCCGGAATGTCGAGGCCTATATGGATGATATTGTAATAAAAAGTGCTCAAAAGCACCAGCATAGCCTAGATCTAGCTGAAACATTTGAGAGCCTCCGAGCATGTGGAGTACGCCTCAATCCAGAAAAATGTATATTCGGAGCACAAGCAGGAAAACTGCTAGGGTACTTAGTTTCGAGCAGGGGAATCGAAGCTAGCCCAACATAGATAAGTGCGCTACAAAGGATGGCTCCACCAGAGAATTTGAAGCAAGTTCAGAAGCTAGCAGGAAGGCTCGCAGCTCTTAGCAGGTTCCTAGCCAGGTCAGCAAAGCGAAGCCTCCCAATTTTCAAAGCACTAAAGGGGTCCGAAAGCTTTCAGTGGACATCGGAGTGCCAGAAGAGCTTCGATGATATAAAGGCATACCTCGGAAGATTATCAATTTTGACCGTACCCCTCCCAGAAGAAACACTGCTCCTTTATCTTGCAGCAACAAGTTCAGCGGTGAGCGCAGTATTGGTCCGGGAAGTTGAGCTTAAAGAAAAGCTAGTCCAGAACCCAGTGTATTTTGTGTCGGAGGCATTATCCGGAGCTAAAGTCAGATACTCCGAGCTTGAGAAGTTTGCTTATGCCCTAGTAATGGCCTCGCGAAAGCTAAGGCATTATTTCTTGGCACATAACCTTATCGTCCCTACATCGTATCCTCTTGGGGATATGCTCTGAAACAAAGATTCTACGGGTAGGATTGGAAAATGGGCAGTCGAGCTGGCACCCTTCAGAATCTCCTTCACGGCGAGAACAGCTATTAAATCTAGAATTATAGCAGATTTCGTAGCAGAGTGGACTCCATCTGCTATTTGGGCCCCGGAAGAACCCTCCGAAGGTTTTTGGACAATATTTTCTGATGGAGCTTATCAAGCATCAGGTGCTGGAGCAGGGGCCGTCATCATATCACCATCAGGGTAGAAGGCCATGTACTCTGCGAGGCTCAACTTCAGGACCACTAATAACATTGCAGAGTATGAAGGAATCTTGCTAGGCCTCCGAAAGGCTAAGGCACTCGGAGCGGCAAGAATAATGATTAAGACAGATTCCCAAGTCGTCGTGGGGCATGTTGATAAAAGTTTTCAAGCAAAAAATCCACATCTCGCGCAATACCTTGAAGAAATCCGCAAGGCCGAAGCAGCATTCAAAGGATTTACAGTTCGAAGTATCCCTCGGGCAGAGAACCAACTTGCAGATATCCTTGCAAAGGCGGGAGCAGGGGCGGTTGACCTCCCGGAGGGTGCTTTCTACGAAGAGCTAGCGCAACCAGCAGCTGTTCAAATACCCTCTTCGGAGGTACTGTGCATTCCAACTGCAGATTGGCGGGCTCCGATAATAAGCGTGTTGCAAAGTAGCATGGACCCTCCCGAAGGCCCAGAAGCCCGAAGGTTGCAAGCAAGAGCTCGAAATTACAAGCTTGTTGATGAAGTGCTATACAAGGCCGGAGTGTGTTCACCCCTACTTCGATGCATCTCACAACCCGAAGGTCAAGACATCCTTCGAGACATCCACGAAGGCTTATGCGGAGGTCATTTAGCCCCTCGAGCGCTAGCGGGCAAGACGCTTCGGCAAGGGTTTTATTGGCCAACAATAGTAAGAGATGCGGAAGAACTAGTTCGAACATGCCAAGGCTGCCAGTGGATGGGCAGACGGAGCCATCGCCCGCCAGCTCAGCTTCAAGTTATTGCCCCAGTATGGCCAATGGCTAGGTGGGGCATGGACCTCATAGGCCCTTTCCCAGTTGCAAAAGGCGGCTTGAAATTTGCAGTGGTGGCAATCGAATATTTCTCAAAATGGGTTGAGGCGGAGCCACTAACAACTATAACCTCGAAGAATGTGCAAAGATTTTTCTGGCAGAATATCATATGCAGGTTCGGAGTTCCAAGAGAGTTGACGGTGGATAATGGAACCCAGTTCGAAGCTAATACCTTCCAAACATTTTGTGAAGAACTGGGCATTAAGTTGTGCTTCGCAGCAGTACGACATCCACAGTCCAACGGAGCTGTTGAGCGAGCCAACGGGAACATCCTTTCCGGGCTGAATCGCCGAATTGTTGGATTGGCCAAGGGGCTGTGGGTCGAAGAGCTCCTCAAAATCTTGTGGTCCATTCGAACCACTCAAACCAGGTCAACGGGGTTCACACCGTTTAGATTACTCTTCGGAGATGAGGCCATGACTCCTACGGAGCTCAGAGGTGGATCGCTTCGCGTAGTACAACCTGGGGACGAAAGTGACCGGAGCACTTCGCTGGATTTATCAGAAGAAACAAGGCTTCGAGCTGTTGCGAACCTAACTAAGTACCACAAGCACACCAAGACATGGTATGACCCGAAGGTAAAGCTAAATGAGTTAAAATCGGGTCATCTGGTATTGCGAAGTGTAATAGCTCCGGGGAAGCTAGGAAACAAATGGGAAGGACCATATGTTATCTTACGCTCAAGATGCCCCGGGTCGTTTAAATTAGCCAATTTAGAAGGAGAAGAGTTGAAGCATGCATGGCATGCGGAGCACCTTAAGCGTTATTTTGCTTAGGGGCCCCTTGTAATCATTTGTAAAAACTTTCCTTTCTATGAATAAAGATAAGGGTCGAATTTTGTTTGCTCTCCGAATATCCCTTACTCCTGATGGACGCATTAGGAGGACAGAGATGCTTGTAGAGCCAAGCATTTTTCTCAAGACCCAGGCAGCTGCCTTCGAACCATTGGTTCAAGGGCTTCGTGGCCAACCTACGGATTCCAAGCTCCGGCTTGTTAGGATCCGTAGAAGAGTCTAAAGACTTTAAAGAAAAACAGATTTTCGGCCTCCGGGTGCGAATTATCTGTAAAAGAGCCGAAGGTGGCCAACCTACAGATTCCAAGCTCCGGCTTGTTAGGATCCGTAGAAGAGTCTAATGACTTTAAAGAAAAACATATTTTCGGCCTCCGGGTGCGAAGTATCTGTAAAAGAGCCGAAGGTGGCCAACCTACGGATTCCAAGCTCCGGCTTGTTAGGATCCGTAGAAGAGTCTAAGGACTTTAAAGAAAAACAGATTTTCGGCCTCCGGGTGCGAAGTATCTGTAAAAGAGCCGAAGGTGGTCAACCTACGGATTCCAGGCTCCAGCTTGTTAGGATCCGTAGAAGAGTCTAAGGACTTTAAAGAAAAACAGATTTTCGGCCTCCGGGTGCGAAGTATCTGTAAAAGAGCCGAAGGTGGCCAACCTACGGATTCCAGGCTCCGGCTTGTTAGGATCCGTAGAAGAGTCTAAGGACTTTAAAGAAAACAGATTTTCGGCCTCCGGGTGCGAAGTATCTGTAAAAGAGCCGAAGGTGGCCAACCTACGGATTCCAGGCTCCGACTTGTTAAGATCCGTACAAGAGTCTAAAGACTTAAAAAAAACAAGCAAATTTTTAGTCTTCGAAAGCAAACCAAAAATGCAAATGATAAGTACAAGTTCGAAGCATGCGGGTGTTCAGACATTCATTGTGCCTAGCGAACCCTTTTCTATGGTAAAGGCTCCGCCACCCATAAGGGGGGTCGGAGGGTAGGAGTCACACAGCATACTTTCGAAGCATTCCACATTAAATCACTATACTTGTACATCAAGAGAAATTTGTATCTAAGCCTAAGTAAAATCGGAGACCTTTTCGGCCCCTAGAGCTACCCCTACGGCTACCTTGCCCTTCGGAGCTCGAAGCCGTCGAAGTTGTCCTTTTAGTTTGAGTGCTTCTTTTCTTCTTCGAGGCTCGCAACTTCTTTTGCTCCTCTTGAAGCTCTGCCCATGTCAGGAACCTTTTGGAGTCAGCTTCCATAGGATCTTCGACTCGGTACTCCGAGTCGGACCAATCAATAGGTTCGGAAGAAGAGGACCCCTCCGTCTTCTCTTCCTCTTTAATATAAGCTAAGACGTCCCTTCGAACTTCAAGGGTGATCTTCCCTCCGTCTCCGCGAGGAACAGAAAAGCGGGAGCGGCGGTAAGGCCTCAAACCCTCGAGGTTTGCCCACTCCTTTCGGAGCTCGTCGGTAACTTCCAGAAGTTCGAAGTCAGGGCTCGAAGGACATGACAAAACCTAAAAAAGAGCAGAACACCCAAGACAAGTTCTCGTTTATAACTTTTTCATTAATAAAAGCAGGGTTTACAAGGCTTCATATACATAGCAATCCTAAGCGGTTAGACCTGCGGGTCGGTCGGCGGAGCAGGAACCGAAGGGGCTGGCGAAGCAGGAAGTGGTGGCTTAGTTTGTGCTTGCTTCTGCCGACGGGCCTCGTCAATCCAGGCCTTAACTGCGACCTTATGGTCCGTCTTCCAAGTCGACCGGAAGGCTTCCCAGGCCGAAGCCACCTCTGAAGACAGCCGCAGCAAGTCATCATCCGCGAAGCCCCCAGGAGACGAACCCCCGATTGAGCCAAGGGGGATCCGAAGGGATTCAAGATGACGAAGAACCAAGATACCAGCACACTGTCCGGAGATCTCCCCGTACCGAATACCGGAGTTCTTCATCAACGACGAAGCGACCTGGATCCTCGTCAGCTTCCGGTCAAGGGGCTCGTGGGTCGCAGCAGAATACGAAGGGCACATGGTGCCGAAGTACTCCAAAGTACCCTGAAGGGCTTCCAAGGTACGATCCGCAGTACTAGAGTTCTTCTTCTCCGCTGCTTCCAGGTTTGCAGCAGTTGCACCCACTTCGGCCACCCGGAGCATTAAAGAACTCTTGAGGGCCATCGCCTGGAAAAGAGCCCCCTGGAGCTCCACCAGCTGCGCACTTGAGGTAGCAGCCTCCTGGCGGAGTCTTTCAACCTCCGTTCGAAGGACGACGTGCTCGGCCTCGACCTCTTGGGCAGACGCACGAAGGGCTCCAAGGGCTTCGTCAGACACCGTCCTAGCCCTCCGTTCCTCCAAGACTTCTTCCTCCAGCCTGAGGGATCTCCCGGTGGAGTCGTTAAGGGCCGTCTGGAGGGTAGTGACCTTCCGTTTAAGTCGATTAACTTCGACCTCATTGGAAGTCGCTGCCACTCTAGCAAGGACAAATTGCTGCAAAAAGAACTAAGTAAGTACTGAAGTATTTATGACCACTAATGCGAAGTAGCTATGATGTCTTTTCATACCTGAAGGGCAGCCCTTTCGAGGGCCGTGTTGAGAGACGAAGCCCTGGCCTCGCTCAAGACGGAGATCAACTCCGAATTGGCGATGTCCTGGCTTCTCTCAGTCAGGGGCTCCATGAGTCTCCGGAGGCCACTCTGGTGCTCCAGGAACGGAGCCAGCAGAGGAAGCCAAGACAGAGCTTGAGCATCATCCGCTGCGGCCTCATCCTCCGAATTGCCAACGGAGGCCGCGGCCTGGCCAGGAAGAAGACCGAGGATAGAAATACTCTTACCCCTCCCCGGTACGAAGGAGGGTGAAGCAGGAGTACTCCGACCATCGGCAGCCACCCCTTCGACCAGAACCGCAGCGGCGGAGGCAACCTCGGTGGTCGAAGTTACCACTGCAGGAGGAGCCTCCGTCGCCAACTCCGTCCTGGCAAGCACGTCGTCCACCCCGAAAGACGCATTCTCTGCCGCCAAATTCGGGGCCTCCAGAAGAGCAGGAGGGTCCGCTTGAATAGCAGCCTCCGAAGACGCAGGGACTTCGAACACCACAAAAGCATCAACACCCGAAGAGGTACCTATTTCGATAACAAAATTGGTAAGCATGTTTTCACAGATAGCATGCAGGTATTAGTTAAAAAGAAAAAAAGAGGGAGGAGCTTCGGAAAGAACCTCTGGGAGCTTCGTGAGGGAGGATTGCTGGATCCTCCAAGACCTCGTACATCTGAAGGATGTCGGCGAAGTCATCCCCCGAGGTCCTGCCCTCGACATTTCCAGTCGGAGCCACAATCTCCGCCGGGACCGCCTCGGGTGCAGGCAAGTTGGAGGTAGGGGAGTCTGACTCCACTTGCACGACGACGGGCGCAGGGGGAGCGGTCGGAGTCACACTTACCACCTCCCTGGTGGAGGCGCCAGGGGGGACCTCCCCTATATCTTCGTCGTCCAGGAGGTAGGCTTCGAAGGCCGCCGCTGTCTGGCCGTCGGAGTCCTCTGCCTCTTCGGAGGCTGAGCTTTGCGCGCCCGGCGACGAAGCATACAAGGCAGGCGCCAGCACCGAAGGGTGCTTCGCTACTTTCTTCTTCCGGAGCGGCTGCTTGCCGGCCTTCTTGGAGGGCTCGGCAGCGGCTTTCCTTTTGCGAGCAACCGCTCCGGTTGGGGCGAAGTCGGGAAGAGGCGGGGGCTCCATGCCGAGATCTCTCCACACTCTGTTGGATCGTTCCCAGCTCCCCACCAGCTCCAACCTTCTTTGCCTTTCGGCCACCGAAGGGGCTCCGAGAACTCGTTCGGTGGCCCGAACTATATCCTCCGGAGCCAATGCCAGAGGCGCCGCTGAAAGAAAAAGGTATGAAGTATGAGTACAATTGATTTCTTCATCTAATATGATGTTGTAGGGAGTAAAGTTTACCTAAGTTTCGGAGGTCCCCCTCCGAGGCCTGTGGGAACACGATTGGCCAGTTGGCTCCGAGGGGAGGGATCCGAAGGGCGACGAACTCTTCAGCCAGGTCGCGCATGCTCATACGGCGAGCCACCGAAGTAAGCAGCCCTAGCCTCGTCGAGAGCAGGCTAGGGTTCGGAGAGATGTCCGCCTCCTTCCGGAACCAAATCTCCTGGAGAGGACCAGCGAGGGGGGAGTCCTCTCCGACTTCGGCGTAAAACCACCGAAGTATCCAGTTTGTGTACCACCGGTCGTTTATAGCTTTTGCAGGGAAGTGGAGGGCGTGCTCCTTCCGAAGTTGGAAATTGACGCTGCCAAAGGCTATCGTCACCTTGGAATCCCCAGGGCCGTCTTGTGGCTTCGGTTGGTATATGGCTTCGTGCGTCGCAGCGAAGATCTCGGAGCGTCCTTCGCATCCCTCTGCCCGAAGCGCCCATTCGAAGATGGCTAAGCGGGCGATGGCATTGGGGGACAGCTGAGGCAGAGTTATGTGGAACAAGTCCAATACCTCTGCCAAGAAATCCACGGCTGGCAGTCCTAGGCCTGCTTCGAAGAATGCTTCGAAGACCACCACCTCCCCGCTTCGCGGCCTTGGAGTCGACTCTGTCCCGGGGGCTCGAGTCCTCAGTCCAGTGCCCAGCTTTCCGTCCACTACTTCTTCAATGGACTCAGCGGTGCTCACGGATTGGCCGATGATGAAGCTTTGGGCAATTTTCTTCTTGGAGGGCGGGCGGAGCACCCGAGGATTCTTGGGCCAGGCACCGCTCGGAGTCCCCGCCATTGCCGCTGTTGCCGATGCAGCCCACGCCTGCCTCTGCGCCAGGGTGTTGGCCGCCGTTGGAGTGGTGTGGCTAGTTCTCGCCATCGTGCTCAAGTATTCAAGATTTTGGAAGATTGCGGAAAAGGTGAATCGCAGGTGATGAATGCGGTAAAAAGTCTCGGTTAATCTCCATTCCCTCCTTTTATAATCGCACGACCAGTACTACTCTTCGATTGGTTTCACATTGCAGGTTCGGCTTCTATCACCGACAAGTGGGCCCGGTAATTGGAACGACGTACAACCGCTGTAAAAATCGACCGTTACCTTTTTTGCAGAGGGTAACGGCTACTTACGCTGTAACGGCTACCTCTAACGGCGCTCCACGACGTTCGCACTCCGAAACCGTCTCCACGACGTTCGCACTCCGAAACCGTCTCCACGACGTTCGCACTCCGAAACCGTTCCCTTCCCAACGTGCGTTCCCACTGTATCAAGAACTCGAAGGAGAAGGTTCGAACGCGTCGAGCTCAAAGTCCTCGGCTAAGTCTCAACATCCCCAAATCCTCTTTAAGCCTCAGAAAATAGAAATGTTCCTTTCGTATACTGCCTTCTTTCTAAACAGGTTAACTACAGAAAGGCGTATTCGAGGGGCTACTGTTGGGGGAAATTACTCCATTTCCAAGACTTAAAGATTAATCCTTCAAAAGCGGGTGAGGACTCCGAAGCTGATAAACTGTGGTTCGAAGCATGCGCCGCCATGCCGAAGGGTGCAATGGTGCGAAGCTATGGAGAACCCTCCGAATGGAAGATGGAGGCCTCGAAGCCTAAGGACATGACTGATTGGATGTCCAGCTTATCCATCTACCTTGCAGTACTTTACCATATGTAACCTTGTTTATAGTACCGAATAGTTTCCACTATGTCGGTTGTAGGTTAGGGGTAAAAAGTCTTTTCCTTATGCTTTTCCCCTATAAATACCCCCCATTGTACCTTGTAAAAGGAGACCAGAAACAAGTTATTCATATACACATATTCGGACTACTTGAGTTATTATCCATTTCGGAGGCTCCAAGTAGTCCTAAAGCGCAAACTTCCTGTTTGTCCGTTCTTGATTTCAGAGAACCTGTTGGCGTAACATTTGCGCCAACAATATCCTTCTCGGTGGTGCACATAGCCAAACCATTTAACCTTTCTTGTGACATAGTTGATCTTAAATAGTTCTTTAATAATTTAAATTTTGAGAAACTTCTTTCGGCATAAGCTACAGTCATAGGTGTAGTTAAGAGAATTCGATACGCAACTGAAACATTTGGATAGCAATCTACATCCATAACAAATTTGAGAATCGCAGGTGCTGACATCAAAGAATCTGGCAAAGTCACTTGCAATTCTGAAAAAAATCATTGATCTCAACATCGTATGAGTTATCATTAGAAAATTTATCCACAAAAATCTTGCAGTGCGCCCAAAGATCAACTTCCTATAAGGATTTCAAATTTTCTGAGTTGAATAAGAACCCAAAGACATTATCAAATGTCGTCATCTGCTCAAATCTAGTAGTCAATGAAACAATTGTATTATCAATCATAACTAGGAAGTACTCTCTTTTAAAGGAGTCCACATCAGATTGTTGTATTTCCTCGTCTTCATCTTGTTCATCAAAATGTCTCTTTCTCGTTCGTTGACGTTTTGTAGGAAATATTGGCTCTATATCCAATTTAGATGCAATGTTTTTTGCTGTATCCATTCTAGAAATGAAACTTTTATCTCTATACTTCTTAAAATATGATATGACACCTTCAATGTGTTTGAGAGTAGCATCTATACTCATAATTTTAAAATCTTGGGCTGATGACGATCTTGTACCAGTGTATATTGTATATATATACATATATACATATACATATACATATACATATATATATGGTATTAGGCCGCTTCTCAGCATGGGCCCTCGGCCGTCACACGATGTGGCCCCCATAGGGCCGGCCCTGTCTCTGAAAAATTTACATACTGAAATCCACATATGACCTTCAACGTGTCAACCATTACATTCCTATTTTTTATCATTGTTGTGTGGAAAGGTATAAGATTGGTGCGAGGGAAAAGGCAAAGGAAAGGGTTGCACGCACACAAGACATAATATGATTTGTTGCATGATATGCTACTGGTATTATAAATGGAGAATTTTTTAAAATAATATATTTTTTTAAAAAATATCAAATGCGTATAGCAGTTTTAAAAATTTACAAAACTGGGTACCAGTCAGCACTTAGTTGACCGACTGGCGCCATGTGGCCCTGAGTCGACACTTGGTTGACCGACTTCGACCACATCAGCGCTAGTTGACAGACCAAGTGTCGACTCGGGACGGCCACGTCCACTTGTCCATCCCAACGAATCTTTCGGCCGACTGACGCCACGTGGGTACCAATCGACCAAAAGAGTCGTTAGCATGGACAAATGGTTGTTACTGTGCCAGCGTGGCCCGTAGTCGGCACTTGGTTGGCCGACTAACGCTGACGTAGCCAAAGTCGACTAACCAAGTGCTGACTAAGGGTCACATAGTGGCAGTCAACACTTGGTCGGCCGTCTGTTACCCATTTTTGAAATTTTCTAAAAGTACCATATAAATTTGAAATTTTCTTTTTTAAAAAATAACGGTGTCACGTAACCTTACTTCTCGCTTTCCAGTCCGCAACCCATCAAAAGCTGAAGCCGCAACAAAACCCCACCCTCAACCACTAACGCCTCGCCTCCTCTCCTCTCTGCTGACAGTCCATCCCGCCTCGCCGCCGCCTTCTCGACGCATCCCACGGCCTCGCTTGCCACTCTCTCTCTATCTTCCCGTCACCGCCGCTGCAGGAGCAGGGGATAGGTTTCCGGCGCCGGGCGCCGGGGTATGAGCGGCCGCCGCCCCGCAAGATCTAGGGTTCCGACTACTCCGCTCACGGATGGAGGGTGGTAGAGGCGCGGGCGACGTCCTCTTGGTAAATGCCCTCACTGCTTTCGCTTAGCACTTAGCAGCATAGTTTGACTGTGCGGCGTGAGCTTCGAACTGCTCCGCTGACGCTTAGACTGGCGAGCTAGGGTTTTTGCATGGCGGTTGAGTCAGGCTGCTGTGTGTATGGATAATTTATTCGGTTTAGTTGCAAGCTCGTATCTGCATCTGGAATTAGGGTTTTCAGATTTTTGAGTAGCATAGTACCGCCATATGCCATCAGTTACACTAAGTCAGGAAGTTAGCAAGGTAGCATAGTTCATTCCAGTTCAGATATATTGCGGCTTTGGTTGTATAGTGGGATGTTTTATTTCGGCTCTCGGAGCATAACTCATGTGCCAGACTATCACCAACTTGCTTGCAAGCCATTCTATGTTTACAGACTGGAAATGCGGGGTCAAACTGGGACATTTTTCTTTGGTTTTTGCTAAATGAGATGTGCCATTTTAGCTGATAATTTATACACTACTATTGAATTGAATTTCACGCAGAATTATCATTTAGCGCATTCTAAGTGGTTTCTTTGGGAGCTCAAGACAAGCAATTTCCACATGATCATGTTTGTGCAATCTGCAAATTTATTGATGTTTCCATGTCGGGATTTTTTGTCCATACTGATTTTCTTTATTTTGCAGGCAAACACCCATGGATTATGATGATACTGATTTTCAGAGTCAAAATTTCCATCTAGCTGGTGAAGAAAACAGTAAATTTCCACCAGGTCTGCGTCAATTTCCACTGCCAAAACTCGATACCGACGACCGACTACAGAGCCATCTCAGATTTGATAATCTCATTGATTCAGCAGGATTCTTCTTCAGCGTACAAGGGCCCAGTAGCAGTTGGATTGAAGTTTTGTCCACTGGAAGTATCATTGTTGATTTTAGTTCTAGTGCTGGTGAATCTTGCTCCATAAATAGGACTAGTAATGTATGGTCGGAGGCAACATCCACTGAATCTGTGGACATGTTATTGAAGTCAGTGGGTGAAAATGAGATGACTGGTATCATGGATGGTAATGTTCATCGTCAGATAAGTAGTATGGACAATCAAACTGATCCGTCCAGCATGCAGCCTAAATCTAGTAACTCTCCAACAGACAGCATTGTAGTACCAGTTGAGAATGATCATTCTCAGAGCACTTGTTCAGAAATGATGGAAGATCCTTCAAGGATTCAACCTCAGCTTGAGCATATCATACCTTTCTCAGTTGATGGAAAAGATGAACAAGCAGTAGGTTCATCTTTATCAGACAGAAACTCTAACTATATGCTGGAATCTGTTGCTGAGAGGTGCATCAGTGGGAGGTCCTCTTCTCCGAAAAACACATCAGAAAGCTATCCAGATGTTGACAGCTATTTTGAGGTGGTCCATGATGACGATTCTTTGGACAATCTCAACATTCACTCATCTGGAGTAGATTCTAGAAAATTGAATAATGAACCCTTCTCTGACCTGGCTCCACTTCAAAACATATATTCCACTCACTCATATCACTTTGAGCAAGAAGACAATCAAGAATCTGGGGTTGGTGTTACCACTCAGGGTTCAGAAGTATGCCACATGATTGAAAATAAAGATGGACTCCGTGATTTGCAAAATTTGTCAGGTATGACCCAGCCTTTGGGTACTTCAAACTTAATCAGTGAAGTTAGCAATGCTCTCTTGTTGGAAAGTTCAGACGGATTACTGGAGGCCATCACAAATCCAGTAAAGATGCTGCACAAGAGTGATGATACTACTAAGACAACCATCTCTACTCCGCAACCATCTTTCTTACTAGTTGAACATGCAGCAGAAGACATAAAAGGTTCTGTGGGCAGGAGCAGTGAGTCCGTTGTTAAGAAATTTGGTTCTAGCGAAGAGCCCGATTCTGCTAAATCTCATCAACCTGAGCTAGATTCAAGAAATTCTAATCCTCATCCAGTAATTCCTTTGCCAACCAAAAAAGATGAGTTTATTCAATCTCCAAAAGGAAAACAGCTTGCTCATGTCAATGGAGTCCCTGAAGAAACAAAAGCTGATGGGATGGCTGATGTGAGCATTAGCACTAGTGATGAATCAAAACATGGAATGCTGGAGAAGCATCAAGATTCTGTCAATAATCTATGTAGTTGTGTTATGGAAGAAAATACAACCATGGAGGAAATCCCAGCTCTTACAGGGAACATTGTACATATTGTGGAAAGTGGTAAAAAAGCCACAGCTTCTGCCAGTGCAACAGAAGATAAGTTAGACTCATCTGGCAATATTGTGTCTGACAATTCTCCAGCTGGTTTACTTGAAGAAAAGGATTTGAGCATTTCATTCAAGGAAGGTGCTACCCCTGCTTTAGAAGATGATCCTGGATACCAACGATTTGTATCACCTCAATCTGGTCATCACAAGAAAAAATCAACTTCGCTCTACATTTCAAGAAACAACATTGATTCCACTGCTGTTACTAGTACTTTAAATGCATTAAGGGATAAACTTGACTCTTCAGAAGGTATTGCACCCAATGATTTTTCGGCTGTTTTACTTGATGAGAAAGTTTCCTCAATGAATCATGAGGGGCTGTTGAAGGAAGATGATCAGTCTAATCTAGAAGTTGGAGACCACAACATTGCATCTACTGTTTCTGAGCCCCTCAGGAAGGGATCAGTGGGATCAGTGAATACACAGACTGATGCTGTTCCAGAAATACCTCAATGCGAAGAACATGCTAGTTCTTCAGGTAATTTGATCACAAATGAAACTCAGGATAAACCAGGTGAATTCTGTTGTATTTCCTTCTATAATTTCAGTCCACTTGACATATTTATAAGATGTATGCATCAGTAATATGCATTCCATCCAAAGGGGGCATGTCTTTAAAACTGATGATGCTTGGATTCATTCAGGCAATTATCAAGATACTTGTCCACAGAAATTCCAAAGTGTGGGGCCTTTGATGCAATTGGAACATCATGAAGATTTAGTTGCACCATCTTCTGCCTTGGTTATCTCATCTGAGAAGGCTGAACAAAAGACTGGACAAACTCCCTTGAATGGAGTGGATGATTTGAGTGTGCAGTTACAAGGTCAGTTGTCTGTGCTCGTGCCATAGTAATGCAGTTTCCTTCCAAAGGAGCAGCATGTGACTACTTGTTTTGTAGGAAACACAATATTTTTATAAACAAAGTTTTTTAAACCGTTTATTGATTTAGCCTTAGGTTGATTAGCAAACAAATCTGTTTCCTACTTCCAAGTTCCATGCATTCACCATGCACAAGCAGATAATCCAATTTGGCGCATTTCATGTCTTCTCTCAATATATTACAGGCCTACAGTAAAATTCTAGAATGTAGTCCACATGTTCTTTTTTATTTGATAATTTTAGAATTTGAACTGCTTTTTCATGTTTAATCCTACTTCAGTGTGATTCAGTGCACTTGTGCACTCAACCATTTACATTTCTATTCCACGTACACATCTTAAGGTTGATAACATAAATAGCAGAGTTAATAGTTGTTACAGCGGCACGGTGAGGCGAGGCGCCAAACTACCTCACACCTTTTAGGCGAGTATGGCGTGCCGCGAGGTGACACCATACTCACTTCACAAGTTTTGTAGCAGCAGTATTGGTAGTATATGATGTATATTATAATTATTTCTGTAACAACACAAATGTTATTTTAGAACCACATGAAAATATATATTACTTAAGTCCAATAGTCCATTCTCCATACTTCATAGCAATATAACAAATGTTCAAATAACAAACGACAACACCAACAACAATTGTTCATCACTTCATCACAATACTAATAACAACAAGTGTACATAGCAAGTCATACACAAATAAGCAAACAAGAAACTGCCAAGGCAAAAGTGAACAATCTAACACTCTCATCTCTCATCATCATCAATCATCATCATCATCAAGGTTGAAATCATCCAAAGTGTTTTCCAAATTTTCTTCATTACCCTCTTGATTATCACTATGTGGAACTTCACCATAGTCATCAACATCTTCATCATCCATAATAAAATCTTCATCTTCATTCTCATCATCATCTTCTTGGACCTCAACCTCACTATCACGACGAGCCCTTGGACGACGTGAATAACCAATGACATTACCATCATGAGTTCTTCTAGGAAGATTGTGACCTTGAAATTTTTGTGATGCACCTATAGCCTCATCAACATGTTCCCATGCAAGGGGACCACGGTGACCTTGAATTAATTCAGGTGATGGGTTCACCCATTCATTACCCCAATCAAAATCCTCCATAACTAAAGGTTCATAATTACGACCTTCTTGACGCCGCATTTGAAATCTACTCTTCATCTTTTGGTTGTATTGAACATAAACCAAATCATTCAATCTTTTGTGTTCCAATCGGTTTCTTTTCTTGGTATGAATCTTTAATTGACAAATGAAACAAATAAATAACAAAGAGTTAAAGGCACAAAATCTAAAGAGTTAACAATGAATGTTTCATCTTCACTTACAAACTCAAATGTGCTCCAATTGCGCTCACAGCCTGAGGATGAGGCACATAGACTAGTGATCCTCTTTGCCATCCTTTGCAACACTACGGCAAGACCACCATATGCATGCCACGAATCAACTACAAGATAGAAAGAATTAAACTTATAACTCCTATAGATCAAAGTTGCTAAATTAAGTCTTAAATTCAGAACATACTGGGACTTAATATTGTTTGGTTATGGATCGCTGATTCACTTGAAAATTGATCTCTTTTTTCCTCATATTCAATGGATTGTCTTTCAGTCTTGCTTCGAAGACTAACATCGGGCACCATTTTTTTACCACTTGGGTGAAACACCCTCTTAGCTCACCAATTAATGTATAATCTCCACTCTTTTGGATAGCAAAAAATTTGCTTGCATTCAAAAAGAGAGCAGCCCCATGTAATTTTTGCTCTATTTGCTTCACCCAACTTGTATCACCAATTGCCATTATTTTTTTAGCAATCTTGACTTGTTTTGGCTAGGAAAAGCTACCTTTATTTTCTCCTTTGCTTCAGTCATAAGTGCCATAACTTCTGGCATGGCTCGCTTCTCATCTCCATCAATGACTCTCAACACAACAAGCAAAGGTTGAGAGGCTCTAAGGCAATCCTCAATCGAATTCCAGAATTCTTTAGAGATGACAGTGTCACACACTTTTGCCCGCCTCTGTTGCAGCCACAAGGTCTTAATGCATCTTTATGCTTAAGCAAGCTACGCAAAGTAAGAAAAGATGTGGCAAAACGAGTGGCTCGAGCTCTCACAAGGTCTCTCCCACCTGTCATTTCCCTCATTGCACCGAGAAGTTTTCCATGCCTATAAATAAATGTGGTGATGTGTTTGGCATGTGAAATTGGTTTCTTGAATTCTTTTAGCTTTTCAATATCTTCCAACGTAAGGTCTAAGCAATGTACTACACAAGGAGTCCAAAAGAGTGTTGGTATCCTCTCCATAAGTATCTTACCAGCTGCCTTGTAGTTGGCACCATTATCAGTAATAACTTGAACTACATGATCTTTTCCAATGTCATAATTCTCTTATGAAGTAAATCTGCCAACATTCTTGCATCATGCACTTCAGCAGATGCATCCACAGACTCCAAAAAGAAGGTCCCCTCTGGACTATTGACAAGAAAATTAATCAAGTGACGTTCCCTTCTATCTGTCCAACCATCTGACATGAGTGTGCACCCATATTGGCTCTAAGCCTCCATATGTTTCTCCTTAATCTTACCAATTTCTTTCACATTCTTCTCTAACAAAGGCACCCTTAACTCATGATAACTAGGATAGGAGGCTTATATCCAAAACCATATTGTGCTTTGGATTCACATGACCTCAAAGCTTCTACTGTTAGCAACATTGAAAGGAATTCCACACTCATAAAAGAATTTTGCTACATGCATATTCACAACATGTCTTTCTTCTTTAGTTCTCATCTTTGACTCAATAGAAGCTTGAGCCGCAATGCCCTTGGTATGCCTTTCTTGAACAATTTCTTCAGGACTTTTTCTAAGCATGTGCACAACCAACTTGTTTAGCTTCACCTTTGGTTGGGTAACCATGAAATTGAGGATGGAATGATGGATTGCTTTCTCTTGGCTGCTGTTCTAGGACTTGGAATAATACATGCTGTTCCTGAACTTTGGGCAGCATTGGAGGCAACAGTGGAGGCAGCAGAAGAGCCAGTAGCAGAAGATCCAATAACCAATAACTCTTGCTACCTCAGCTACATCATCATCCCCAACATCACCTAACACAAGTGGTTGATACTTTTTGTTGGCATTCAAATAATCTTGTATCTCTTTTCTGATTGGTTCTGTAGTTTTGGCACACTTTACTACATCCCTGTCATGTACGGGCACACGTACACCAGGCGCAGGCGAGCCCGTGACGTGCGCCGGGAGGCTGAGCGCGCAGCCAGGACGCAGGATGGGCATGCGGATGACCAGGAGTAAAAGTAGCCTAATTAGTTGTCTCTTCTGTTAAGCTATCTCAGGAGTAAAAGTAGCTTGATTAGTTATCTCTTTTGTTAGTTAAGATAAGACCTACAATTAGGGAAGACCAGTTCCATTCGGTTGGGCCAGAGGGCTATATATTCATGTACGTGGAAACCATTTGGAATTAAGCAATAAGTATTCTCCAATCTACCTCTTTCTAAGCCGACGGCTGATGGGCATAACCTCGCCGGCGTGACGGACGGAGGCTACGAGTTACGTAGCCGAGGTCCAGCTAGCTAGGGCCTTGAGGCCCTTGACAACCTGGTATCACGGTCTCGTCGATCCTCGCCCTCCCGCTCCAGCCAATCCTCCACAGCCGCATCACCACCAGCCACCAACGCAACCATGACCGAGCCCACCATAGCCGACGTGCTGGCCGAGTTGAGGGCACTAAGCATGGACGTGCACACGCTGAAGTCGGACATGGCATCCATGAAGGAAAAGCCCTCGTCGTCCTCGGACAATGGAGGCGGCCGTCGCCCCGAGGGGCTACGCGATCCAGATCAATTCCTCAAGCACAAAAAGTGGGATTTCCCCCGCTTCGATGGCTCCCTCGACCCGATGTTGTTCATCAACAAATGTGAGTCATACTTCCGCCACCACCGCACCATGGGAGAAGAACGTGTTCGGATGGCATCGTACCATCTGGACGACGTCGCGGAACTATGGTATAACCAACTCGAAGAAGATGATGGCGCTCCGTCCTGGGGCCGGTTCAAAGACCTCCTGAATGACAGATTCGGACCCCCTCTCCGCTCGGCCCCGATGTTTGAGCTTTCCGAGTGCCGGCGCACCGGAACCGTGGAGGAATACTCGAATCGCTTCCAGGCACTCCTGCCCCGTGCGGGTAGGCTTGACGAGAATCAACGGGTACAACTCTTCACAGGAGGCCTCCTTCCGCCTCTCAGTCATGCGGTGCGCATCCACAATCCCAGCACACTAGCCGCCGCAATGAGCCTAGCGCGGCAAGTTGAGCTCATGGAGAATGACCGGACACCTCAGGCGCCGGCCCGGACAGGCGCGCGCGGACTCTTGCCATCACCGCCGTCTCGCCAAGCTTGTTCCGCACCGCCCCAGCAAGCGGCCCCTTCCGCACCGCCAGCAGGTGACCAGGGGCGTCGCGAGGGCAACCAAAGGCGCCTTTCCACGACGGAGATGGCAGAACGTCGCCGCCTTGGCCTCTGTTTTAACTGTGATGAAAAGTACTCTCGTGGACATAACAGGTTTTGTAAGAGGCTCTTCTTTGTGGACGGCGTAGAGATTGACGACGTCGACGACGCTTCTGACGCCGGGGACAAGGACGCACCCTGCTCCTCGCTACAGGCGGTGGCCGGAGTGTCCGTGACGGACACCATGCAACTCGCGGTAACACTAGGGGCCGCCTCGCTGGTCGCCCTCCTCGACTCCGGCAGCACCCACAACTTCATTTCCGAGGAGGCCGCGCGGCGCTCGGAACTTCCTCTCCGCCAATGTCCCCGCCTCACGGCCATGGTCGCCAACGGCGAGAAGATCACCTGCGCCGGCGTCATCTGCGACGCGCCGCTGCTCATCGCCGGTACAGTGTTTCCAGCAGACCTCTTCATCATGCCCCTGGCTGGGTACGACATCGTCCTCGGCACCAAGTGGCTCGGCGCGTTGGGGCCCATTGTATTGGATCTGGCCAGCCGACGCATGTCCTTCCGGCAGGAGGGCCGCACCGTCTCCTGGGATGGCTTGGCCACAACAGCAGAGCCGGCGGCGAGAGCCGTGTCCGCGGGCGAGCCACTCCTGGAGGCTCTACTCGACGCGTTTGCAGGGGTCTTCGCCACTCCGACTGGCCTGCCCCCCAAGCGCACCCATGATCACCGCATCACGCTGAAACCCGATGCACAGCCGATCGCCGTACGACCCTATCGGTACCCGGCTGCCCACAAAGATGAGTTGGAACGGCAATGTGCCGCCATGATTGAACAGGGGATTGTCCGCCGCAGCGACTCCCCGTTCTCATCGCCGGTCATCCTCGTGAAGAAGGCCGACAGTTCCTGGCGTTTCTGCGTCGACTACCGCGCCCTGAACGCCATGACGATCAAAGACGCTTTTTCGATCCCGGTGGTGGACGAGCTGCTAGATGAGCTCGATGGTGCCAAGTTCTTCTCCAAGCTCGACCTACGGTCAGGGTATCACCAGGTCCGCATGCGACCCGAGGACATCCACAAGACGGCGTTCCGCACGCATGACGGCCTGTACGAGTTCCTGGTCATGGCGTTCGGACTCTGCAACGCGCCGGCCACATTCCAAGCCTTAATGAACGACGTCCTGCGGCCGTTCCTCCGACGCTTTGTTCTTGTATTTTTCGACGATATTTTGATTTACAGCAGGACATGGGCGGATCACTTGCGGCACCTGCGTGCGGTCCTCGACGAGCTCCGCCGACACCAGCTCTTCGTCAAGCGCTCCAAATGTTCTTTCGGGGCCTCCGCTGTCGCCTACCTCGGCCACGTGATCTCCGCCGCGGGCGTTGCCATGGATCCGACCAAGGTGCAGGCCATCCACGATTGGCCGTCGCCATGCTCCGCCCGTGCGGTTCGTGGGTTCCTCGAACTCGCGGGATACTACCGCAAGTTCGTGCATAACTATGGCATGATTGCTGCGCCCCTGACGGCGTTGCTCAAAAAGGACGGTTTCGCATGGGACGAAGCAGCGGCCTCGGCGTTTGCAGCACTCAAGACAGCGGTCACGTCGGCTCCTGTCCTCGCCATGCCCGACTTCGCCAAGCTGTTCGTCGTCGAGTGCGACGCATCGACGGTCGGATTTGGGGTGGTCCTAGTCTAGGAGGGACACCCGGTGGCATACTTCAGCCGGCCAGTAGCACCGCGCCACCGCGCCCTGGCCGCCTACGAGCGCGAGCTAATTGGCTTGGTACAGGCAGTCCGACACTGGAGGCCCTACTTGTGGGGGCGCCGCTTCCTCGTTAAGACGAACCACTACAGCTTGAAGTACCTCCTCGACCAGCGCCTCGCCACAATTCCACAGCACCACTGGGTCGGCAAGCTCTTGGGCTTCGACTTCACAGTGGAGTACCGCTCCGGGGCAACAAACACGGTCGCCGACGCCCTCTCCCGCTGCGACAACGAGGAGGGTGCACTGCTGGCCATCTCAGCACCCCGGTTCGACTTCATCGAGCGCCTCCGCCATGCCCAGGCCACCGACCCGACATTGGTCGCCGTCCACGAAGAGCTCCGTGCGGGCACCCGCGCCGCGCCATGGACAATCACAGATGGCATGGTCGCCCTGGCGGGCCGCCTCTACATCCCGCCTTCGTCGCCACTCCTTCAGGAGATCTTGACTGCGGTCCACGACGACGGCCATGAAGGCGTTCATCGCACGCTGCACCACCTACGCCGTGACTTTCATTTTCCCAATATGCGTCGCTTGGTGCAGGAATTTGTGAAGGCATGCACCACGTGCCAGAGGTACAAGACAGACCACCTGAGGCCGGCCGGGCTGCTCCAGCCTCTACCCATTCCGTCCAGCGTATGGGCCGACATCGGCATCGATTTCATTGAAGCACTACCCCGTGTGCAGGGCAAGACGGTCATCCTCTCCGTCGTCGACCGCTTCAGCAAGTACTGCCACTTCATCCCGCTGGCGCACCCCTACACCGCCGAGTCCGTCGCCCAAGCGTTCTTCAGCGACATCGTCCGCCTTCATGGCATCCCGCAGTCCATCGTTTCGGACCGCGACCCGGTGTTCACATCGACATTTTGGACCGAGCTCATGCGCCTCACTGGCACCAAATTCTTCATGTCGTCGGCCTTCCACCCGCAAACAGATGGTCAGACGGAGGCCGCCAACAGGGTGATCGTCATGTACCTCCGTTGTTTCATCGACGACCGTCCTCGACAATGGCTTCGCTGGCTCCCATGGGCCGAATACATTTACATCACGGCCTTCCAGTCATCGCTCCAGGAGACGCCGTTCCGCGTGGTCTATGGCCGCGACCCGCCGACTATCCGCTCATATGAACCAGGCGAGACACGCGTGGCTGCTGTTGCACAGGAAATGGAGGACCACACGGCCTTCCTCGACGACGTACGCTACTGCCTCGAACAGGCCCAGGCGGTCCAGAAACGCGCCTACGACCAGAACCATCGTCCAGTGGTTTACCAAGTTGGTGACTGGGCTCTCCTCCGGCTCTGGCAGCGGCCAGCATCATCACTACCACGCTCCATCACCGGCAAGCTCAAGCCACGGTTCGTCGGGCTGTATCGCGTCATGGAGGTCATCAATGTCGTGGCCGTCCGGCTCGAGCTTCCACAGGGAGCCCGCCTCCATGATGTGTTCCACGTCGGGGTACTTAGGAAATTTGTTGGCACGCCAC
The DNA here is from genome assembly GCA_019279435.1 of Zizania palustris. Lineage (NCBI taxonomy): Eukaryota > Viridiplantae > Streptophyta > Magnoliopsida > Poales > Poaceae > Zizania > Zizania palustris. The sequence continues at coordinate 4,747,002 of JAAALK010000082.1, forward strand.
CGGCAACACCCTCGGCTCTACCCCCAACCCACAACGGCGCGGTGGTGCCTGTGCCTGCAGCGGTCACAGCCGGCCGGCTGGCTCGCGGGGTACGCCAAGTACTGGTTCAGTGGCAAGGTGAGCCGGATGCATCAGTGAGCTGGGAGGACTACGACGACTTCCGTGCACGGTTCCCTGCTTTTCAGCTCGAGGACGAGCTGGTCTTCGACGGCGGGAGAGATGTCATGTACGGGCGCACGTACACCAGGCGCAGGCGAGCCCGTGACGTGCGCCGGGAGGCTGAGCGCGCAGCCAGGACGCAGGATGGGCATGCGGATGACCAGGAGTAAAAGTAGCCTAATTAGTTGTCTCTTCTGTTAAGCTATCTCAGGAGTAAAAGTAGCCTGATTAGTTATCTCTTTTGTTAGTTAAGATAAGACCTACAATTAGGGAAGACTAGTTCCATTCGGTTGGGCCAGAGGACTATATATTCATGTATGTGGAAACCATTTGGAATTAAGCAATAAGTATTCTCCAATCTACCTCTCTTCTCTAAGCCGACGGCTGAGGGGCATAACCTCGCTGGCGTGACGGACGGAGGCTACGAGTTACGTAGCCGAGGTCCGGCCAGCCAGGGCCTTGAGGCCCTTGACAATCCCCATATCCACCAATAAGGTGTTGTTTCAGCCTCTTAATTCCTCCAGATAATTTTCTATCACAAAGTGAACATTGCAATAGATCTCTGTTTCCAATTTTAGGCCAAAAAGAATACTTCCATCCTGTGTCTTTTGATTTTGCCTTTCTTTTTGGATCATTTTTGGGATCTAATGGTTCACTTCCACTTGCTGGTGGTGCATCAGCATTATTGTTACTCATAATGCCTGATTAGTGATTGCCTGCTCTAGTACAAGTTAGCACTTAGCACAAAAAGTTTTCAATAACAACTATTCCATTTTTTCTATAATCTATATATAGTATACAATACACAACTAACACAAACAAGCAAGTGAACAACAGATCTAGCACTGCACAACAATTATATCAATACAGTATTGAGTATACAGTATACACAAACACAACATAGAGGCAGGGAGCTAGGGACAAAGTACCGGGAAAGAGCTGGAGCAGAGGGGAGAGACGGAGGCCTGCGCTGAGCCGCTGACGGAGGGAGCTGCGAGCCTGCGACCTGTGAGCACCTACTGGTGGAGCGGTGGGCGCCGGTGGAGACGGCTGGAGGCGGAAGAAGCAGCAGGAAGCGCTGGAAGGGAAAGGGAGAACTGGAGGGGCCAGGTGTGGAAGGGAAGGGAGAACTAGAGTGCATCTACTGGCTAGGGTTTCTAAACACTTGGCCAATTCTGGTGATTCGCAAAGTAGAAGCCCAAAACAATAAAAGTGGCATCCCTCGCGCATGGCGTCGCCGTGAAGGCATTTAGCATCCAGCCGGCGCCATATGCGCTTAGTAGGACGCCATATGCTCTGTGGCAGATGCCACATTCATCTGTGGTGAGGCGTCCGCCGTGGCGTCCACATGATCTTGCCCTGACGCCTAAGCGTCGATTAGGTGACGCCTAATCGACGCCATGACAACTATGAGAGTTATTCAGTGGATTCTAAATGTCATATTTGTTTTCTACAGATAAAGTAGTAGGTCATGGTGATCAAACTGTTTCAACAGAAAGCAAGACAGGCTTACAACCTGGGACTGGTTCTGGAGACTGTATTGATGCTACATGCGGCTCCCCTACAGTGATTAGTTCCAATGAACCCTGTCCTGAAGAAGATGGGCAGGGCAGTAACGCTTTGCTTCATCGCACGCAAACCAAACCACTCAAGGATACTAAAGATCATACAGCTGCAACTGACAATTCCCATGGTTCAAAAGAAAGTTCTTGCAGAAATACAATACATACTCTTACTTTAGAGGAGACCGTTACAGCAGAAGATAAAAGTTTTTCATTTGAGGTTGGAGCTCCACCGCATATATCTGAGAAAGTTCATACTCCTGCATGGAGCCCATTGCCTAGATCTGAAGCTGCGCAGAATTCCGAGGTTTCTTGCTTGCCTTTGTTGCACGTGTTTGGAACTAATAAACTCATTGATTTAATCATAGATTAAGTAGCTGAGGCCTGTTAACATGGTCTGTTATGCTCAAATTTTTAGGCAATCGCCAAAGTTTCTAAACCTGGAAATCCATCAAAAATTACCAGTGATGATGGTAAGAAACTGTTGATTGACAATGAACAATTATCTGGAAGGGAAGTGATTGAAACAGCTGAGGGTCCTTCTGCCAGCTCACATATTGGTCATAGTCTTAAAACAAAAGGTACATCACTAGAGCAGGCACAACAACATCCAACTCCTGATATCATTGGTATGCAAATCACTTATATACAAGTGGTCCAAGTATCTAATATATCTGACCTGACTATTTCAGTTTCTCCTGTAGCTTTGGGCCATCAACCTTTCACAGATTTACAGCATGTGCAGCTACGTGCACAGATATTTGTTTATGGAGCACTTATGTAAGCTCTAACTCTCAAATTTAAGCTGTTTATAATTGCAATTGTGTTGATTAGTGGAACACATTTCTTTTTGCAGACAAGGAATACCACCAGCAGAGGCTTACATGGTGTCAGCTTTTGGAGATCCTGGTTTGTGTTGTTCCATTGCAAAGCTTGAAAATGATTATTTTTTCTGTATCTTATTTTCACATTTTTGTGTTACTGAACAGTATGTGGGGGTAAATCTGCATGGGAGACAATTTGGCATGTTGCTGCTGAAAGATTTCAGAATCAGAAGTCACCTTTGATGGGCTTGGAGACACCTACAAGTTCGTGTATAGGTAAATATTATGTGATAATGTCACAGTATACTATAATTTAAAGAATTTATATTTTCTAAGTAAAGATTTTTGCAGGTAGCCACATGGCTGAAAAAGCTAGTAAAGGTACATTAGTTAAAACCACACCAGCTAGCAAAAAAGGTGGCAAAACTGTGTTGCCAGCACATACTGCTCTGCCCCTTCACTTGCCAACTTTCAATATGTCACCTCTTGGTAGTTCTACTTTGAACCTGCAACGAAGTACTCATCTGGATTTTAGCCAGGCTGTATCACCAGTATTCCCATATAGTTCACAGATGAGGCAACATACTTCTGGTGTTGCATCCTGGTTTTCCCAGAGCCCTGGTCCATGCCCTGCTGCTTGGTTGGTTCGACCACAAAACATGATATTTGATTCATCGACACAACTGGCTATGCCTGCATCTACAAATGAAATGTCAAAGGAAGCATCCTCTAAAAATATACCCGTTTCACAAGCTGCTTCAATTGCTGTATTTCCTCCCAGTCAGACACCTACTGTTTCTCCATTAGCAGTTGTACGTGAGGAAAAAAAGAAGGCATCTGCTTTTTCTTCTAAGCATGGAGCTACACCACAAAAGTCAAGAAAAAGAAAGAAAGCTCCATCAAGTCCAGAACATAAATCTGACATTTCTTCTCCTAAGCTCAAAACAGACATTGCATCTGTTACTCCTGCCACTCAGCATACACCAGGCTTCACCTTGTCTACTCATTCTCCAAGCAATATTTTGGGCAGTGGGCTTGTTTCTAACACTGGTTTGATCACCTCTATGCCTAATTACCAGATTACTGGTAATAAAGACGCAGGACAAAGAATAATTGTTTCAGAACAGATCTCTAGTGCAACAGAGCAGTCAATTGGACAAGCTAAAGGTGCAGGTATGCACATGATGGAAGCAGTTAGTCATATTGAAGATATTTGGAGCCACTTGTCCACAATTTCAAGAGGCAAATTACCTGCAGAAGTAGAAGAAAAGCTTACTTCAGCTGCTTCTGCGGCAGTTTCTGTTTCAAAGGCAGCTGCAGAAGCTGCTAAGATGGCTTCAGAGGCTGCAGCACAGGCAAAAATGATGGCCGACGAAGTCCTTTCTTCTACATCTGCAAATTCCTTGCAGAAGCATGATACCGGTGAATTTAAAGTCAGTAACAACCTGGCTAGTTTGTCAATCTTGACTCCTACATCGTCTTGGAAAAAAAATGACAACATCCATGCCCCGGCTTCCATCATTTCAGTGGCACGGGAGGTTGCTAGAAAGAGGGTTAAAGAGGCATCCGCAGCTGCAAAACGTGCAGAAAACTTGGATGCCATACTGAAAGCTGCAGAGCTTGCTGCAGAGGCTGTATTCAAAGCAGGAACCATCATTGCCATGGGCGAGCCTCTGCCTTTTACTCTTAGTGAGCTGTTGGAAGCTGGTCCTGATGGCTATTGGAAATCTGATCAAGTGACGAATAAGAAGGCCATAGATGCCAAAAATATTCTGCTAACAGAACAATTGGAGGTACCTACTGACTTTAGTATATCTGGAAGAAAACATGGTGGCAAAGCTAAATATCACCATGGAATTCATAACTCAGAACCATCATCTGGTGACAGGGAATTGCAGCTAGATGGAATGCGAGGTAAAGCTATTATACTACTACCACCTCGTTTGTAAATATATGGTGTTTTAGATGCGACAACTTGTCCAACAATACATGATATTATAAGTTACAGACAAGAATCTATCACAATATTTCCTATTATACCTTATCCATTTACATTTGCATATCTTGTGCATACTTCTACTCAAGTCATTGATGTACTTAGGCATGGCCAAGCAGTTGTGGTTGAGAGTCTTGCACTCTTTTATTGCTACATGAGAACAATAAAACTAATAGCACATGCCCTGAAACCAGCATAAAAATGATATTTGAAGAAATTGAGATGGGTACAGTGGTCATTTTAGATGATGCCTTCATCCTGATACAATGGCCTAAAATGTTTTTTTTGCATATGAACATAGGGAGCAATGCATTGTGGTGTCACAGACTCACAGTTGGCATTTAACTCACATCTGATTTTGTTTTGTTTGGCTCATGTAGGGAACAGGGTGGAAGATGTTCCCACCATGGCTCCACTCAATGGGAACAGAAATGATATAACACCAAGCATAATGTGGAATGGCATTGAAAGGGGCTCTGCTGTCGAGGTCAGTTTACAACTTTACAAGTTTGACTGCACACATTTCAATCTAAATCTGCAGTATCGTCTTAGATTATGAATTTCATTTTATCAGGTTTTAGCTAACAAGGATGGGTCAGGAGTAGCTTGGTTTTCTGCCAAAGTTCTTGATATAAACGAAGATAGTGCTTGCATAAGCTATGATTCTCGCACTGAAGGTGAGTGCATATTTTTTATATTGACATCTCCACTTCGGTGAACACTCCTTTTCCACAATGTATCTGTGCCTTTTACATTCTGTAGCAGGAATTTTTCACAAAATTGATGTGTCAGTATGCTGATACCAATATGTTACTACAGTCAAGTGAATGTTGAACTAATCAATCCTTGGGATTGACTGATATTTTCAGAAACCGGTCTTGGCAAAGAATGGGTGCCATTAAAACAGGAGGGGCAGAAGGCACCTCAAATACGCCTTGCTCATCCTGCTACTGTTTCTAGATTCAAAGGAACTAGGAAGCGTCGGAGGGACACATCAGGAAATTATTCTTGGGAAATTGGTGATCATGTGGATGCATGGATCAGAGATAGGTATGCAATTCAACATTATATAGTTCTACTATTTTCGGTAAGGGCTGGGAGATGGATGAAGATGGCTACAACATGTGCAATTTCTTAGCCAGCCTGTTGATAGTCTTCTGTTTAAGTCACGGTGATATAGTTTGGATGTAGAAATGGTCAAACAGTATGCCTTGTTTTTGTCTAGGAGCGCAGATGAATTCTTCATGTACTAGCTCTTATCTTACTGTATCAGCATGTAAGTCTCATGTTGGGACATTTCGGTTAGGAGGTTAAGGGCATGTTTAGTTTGATGCCAAATGTGATGTGGGGGAGACACTATAGACGCTGGCAGCCACCAGCATGATGGATGGCTAGGCAAGATTGGGTGGGAAAGTTTGTTAGAATTCTGCTATAATTCTGTTACTGTGTTGAGTTGTTTGTACTGGCCAAGAGCTTATATAAGGGATGTAAGGATACCCCATGGGAGGCAATAAAGATCTAGCTTCTCTAATTCTCCTTCTTCCTTTGATCCCCTTTCCCCTTCACCATTGGGCAGCCGGGTATCACCCCCGGTGTCCCTACCAGCCAAGGCTACGAGCTACGTAGCCGAGGCTTTGCTGTCTTGGATGCCAACGTCCTTGACAACTTGGTATCACGATCCAGGCGGTTCTCTGTTGCTGCTCCATCGGTTCATCTGCCCATTCTGGACACTACATCATCTTCCACACACTCATCTTCTTCGGAGATGGCAAATTTGTCAACATCAGACTTGGCATTACTCATCTCCAAGCTGACGACTACTATTGAAGCTCTGCAGTCCAAGATCGACATGTTGGAACACCGCTCCTCTGACTCTTCTGCATCCAATACTAGAGTGTCACACGGAGGTGAATACCATGTTGATCGGCCTCCGCGTTTCTAGAAAATGGATTTCCCCATGTTTGACGGGAAATCTGATCCTCTGGCATTCATCAATCGGTGTGAATCCTTCTTTCGCTAGCAACGGATTGCAGAGGAAGAGAGTCTGGATGGCATCATGCAACCTGGAGGCGGGAGCTCAAATTTGGTTCATGCAGATCCAAAGTGATGAGGGAACACCGCCATGGAGACGATTTACGGAGCTCCTTAACACTCGTTTTAGTCCTCCGTTCCGTTCCAATCCGCTAGGTGAGCTTGCGGCATGCAAACGCACCAACTCGGTGGTGGAATATCAAGATCATTTTGAGGCCTTCTCCCTCGCGCGGGCGCGCTAACAGAAACTTATAAGGTCTAGCTCTTTACAGCGGGTCTGCAACCACCCCTAAGCTTTGATGTCGAGATCCATAACCCACAATCTCTTGCCGTCGCCATGAGCCTGGCTCGCAAGCTAGAGTTACGCGATCAGTGCGTGGAAATTCATTCGTTGCAGCCTTGCCATCTGAATCAAAAGGGAATTCTGCCGATGCCGTCACCCAAGCCTCCTTCCCTTCCCCCGCTTGTTCACCAGCAGTCCCAGGGGTCATTGGAAGGGCGCCAGATTAAACGACTAACACATGTAGAGATGGAGGAGAGGTGCCGATTGGGTCTTTGTTTCAATTGTAACGAACAATTTGGACGTGGACACAATTGGGTCTGCCAACGTCTTTTTCTCCTAGAATTGGCTTTTGAGGATGAGGAGATTTCAGATGAGCAGGGTGAGCACTCTCCTGGTGAACCTCCAGATCTCGGTTCATGCCATCACTGGGATCCGCACCATCGACACCATGCAAGTGCGCATCCAGTTCGGCGGTGTCTCCCTACTCGCTCTCCTGGATTTGGGCTCGACCCACAATTTCATTGTTGATGAAGCAGTCTCCCATATCTCGCTCCAAAGGCAGTCAGGGGGTAAAATACACGTCATAGTGGCTAATGACGACCGGGTTCCATGCCTAGCAGTGTATCGGAGTGCGCCATTTTCAATTTGTCAGGAGGAGTTTTTAGGAGATTTCTTTGTGTTGCCATTGGCTGGTTATGATGTGGTCCTCGGGACGCAGTGGCTAGCGTCGCTAGGTCCTATTCTTTGGGATTTCAGTACCCTCACCATAACATTCTGGCGAAAGGATCAAGTGTGTTGGCATGGACATACAAGATCATCCTCACCAGCAATCAGGGCATGCATGGCTGAAGACCTCCTGACCAACCTCTTGGATTCATTTGGTGAGGTGTTTGCTGAGCCTATTGGCATGCCACCGCCGCGTACCTGCGACCACATCATCACTCTTCTTCTTGGATCGACTCTTGTGGTTGTGCTCTCGTAAGGTATCCCGTCGCACACAAAGATGAACTTGAGCGCTAGTGTGCTGCACTGCTGCTATGCTTGCGCAAGGCATCATCCGCAGAAGCTCATCAACTTTCTCTTCTCCGGTGTTACTCATGTGCAAAGTGGATGGGACTTGGCGCTTCTGCGTCGATTATCGTGCACTGAATATGATCACAGTCAAAGACGCTTATCCAATTCTAGCGGTGGATGAGCTCATTGACGAACTTCACGGAGCGCAGTTCTTTTCCAAACTGGATTTGCGATCTGGTTACCATCATGTTCGGATGCGGGCTGAGGACATCGCCAAGATAGCGTTCCGCACCCATGATGGCCTTTACGAATTTCTGGTTATGCCATTTGGGTTGTGCAACGCTTCGAAAACATTTTAGGCCCTCATGAACGACGTACTCAGGACATTTCTCCATCGATTCGTCCTTGTGTTTTTTGATGATATTCTTGTCTACAACACTACATGGATTGATCATTTGAGACATGTGCGAGCGATCCCCGACATTCTTCGCAAACACCAGCTCATCACCAAGAGGTCTAAGTGCCAGTTCGGTGTCGACTCTACCTCTTTTCTTGGCCATGTGATTTCAGCAGCTAGTGTTGCCATGGACCTGCCAAAGTTCGAGCAGTAACAGGCTATTACCGAAAGTTTGTCCAAAATTTTGGGACAATAGCAGCCCCTCTTCTCCGTCGGGAAGGTTTTTCCTAGTCAGTCGAGGCCAATGAAGCATTCACAGCACTAAAAACAGCCATCACAACAGCACCAGTACTTGCTCTGCGGGATTTCAGCCAACCTTTTATCGTCGAGTGCGACGCATCTACACATGGATTTGGTGCTGTTTTGTTACAGGGACAACATTCGGTCTGTTTCTTTAGTAGGCCAGTGGCGCCTCATCACAAGTCTCTAGCGGCTTATGCACGTGAACTGATTGGTCTTGTTCTTGCTATTCGGCACTGGCGACCATATTTGTGGTGGTGTCGATTCCTCGTGTGCACAGATCATTTCAGCCTTAAGTACTTACTTGACCAACGACTTGTGACTATACCACAACATCATTGGGTCGGGAAGTTACTAGGCTTCAATTTTTTAGTGGAATACAAGGCTAGCAGTACAAACACAGTGGCTGATGCACTGTCCAAACTCAACAATGATGAACCAACCCTCCTGGCCATTTGTCCCTGGGATCGATTTCATCAATCGACTTCGCCAAGCATCCACGACCGATCCGGCTTTGGTGACACTCAGAGATGAGATTATGGCACATCAGCGAACGTGGCCTTGGTCCATTCGCGATGGGTTGATGGTGTTGAGGGAATAAGTTTTTCCTTAAACAGGGGCCAAATGACGTCAGCCTCCGAAGGCCTTGGGCCCAGAGCCTGACTCCGCCAAAGCTTGAGAATCCAAGTATGGCCCCCTCTAACGAAGGCAACTCCAAGTGAAGCTAGGCTTATCCCTCCGGAGCCAAGCCTCTGGGCCCTCTAGAGCCAAGCCTTCGGAACCCCTCCGATCCCCTTTGGAGCCAAGCCGCCGGAACTCCTCCGGTCCCCTTCGAAGCCCTCTTTGGAGCCCCTTGAAGCCCACTCCGAGAGCCGGTTCGGAGCTCACTTCGGGGCCCTCCTCGAGGTCTGCTTCGGAGTGCCCTTCGGAGCCTCCTCAGTTGCCTCCGCCTCCGAAGGTGTTCGACAAGTACTCCGAGACAGAAGAAATATCCAAGCATCGCTACAGTGTAAAACCATACTAGGGTCCCCTCGTCCTTGGTATGTCGTATACCTGCTCAAAAGTGACGTTTGTCTATCAAGTTTGTAAAGTCAGATGCACAGTACTCTAGCCTTTTATCCTTTTTGCCCCTATAAAGCCTATGGCTTGTAGAGGGCAATTTGGTCTTTTCCTTTGGCCTGTGCGCCTATAAAAGCAGGGCCATGCCCTTGGAATAGATAGGTCCAGTAGAGGCAAAACTATGCCAAATCCACTTTAGACTGGATGTAGGGCTATTATCCCTCCGGGGAGGCCTGAACCAGTATAAATTCTCTCTCCCTCTGAGAACCCTTCGAGGTTCACTCTACATACCATATACACACAGAAACCTATTGTAGCTAACGCAATTGCTACAACAGTTGGCGCCGTTTGTGGGAACTTAGTACTAAAAGCTAAGTTTTCTGCCACTCCTTGTATCTCGAAGTACACTTGAGGGGGAGCTTCGGAGTCCCATGACTCCACACCCTTCGACAAGGGCTTCGAGTGTAGCTCGAAGGCATCTCTCGCCTTCCACCATCCCTCGTGCCTTGGAGGGTACCTTTCAGCAAGGGGCTTCAGGCGCGCGCCGAAGGCCTCCAAACCCCTAGGGGCTACAAGGCGAAGTCTTCAATCGCGTGAAGACGCTTGATTTCCGAATAAACTCGAGTTTCTCGAGGTATGTACATAGCTCGAAGCCTTGCTTCGTTGTGCAAAACCGGAATTGTTTCAGTAAATCTTCGAAGCCTTGCTTCGCCTTATTTAGAATCGAAGCCTTGCTTCACCTTATTTAGAATCGAAGCCTTGCTTCGCCTTATTCAGAATCGAAGCCTTGCTTCGCCTTTAAAGCAAAACCTTGCTTTGCCTTATTCAAAATCAAAGCCTTGCTTCGCCTTTAAAGCAAAATCTTGCTCCGCCTTATTGAAAATCGAAGCCTTGCTTCACTTTTTTGAAAACCGAAGTCTTGCTTCGCTTTAAAACCGAGGCCTCACTTCGTCTTATTCAAAATCGTAGCCTTGCTTCACCTTATTTAAAACTGAAGCCTTGCTTCACTTTATTGAAAACCGAAGTCGTGCTTCGCTTTAAACTCGAGGCCTCGCTTTGTCTTATTCAAAATCGAGGCCTCGCTTCGCCTTATTTAAAATTGAAGCCTTGCTTCGCTTTGTAAAAAATCGGAGCACTCCTCCGTAGGCTACACAACGCCTCCGGGCCTGTAGCAGTGGGCTGTAGGACTCCCTCGGGTGACAGCTCGAGGCGTCCAGGACTTCCGAGCGACGGGTCGATGTGTCCGGGATTCCAGGGTCTGGCCTAATGCATCCTAGGGTCGTAGGTGGCCCAGAGTCGAAGGTGGCTCAACCCCATCGCAGGTTCGGTGAATCCACACCACCTATTCCTTCCATTCGTTACAGGATCAAGCTCAGAAGCCTTGCTTCGCTAACTGAACATGCTTCAAAGTTTTGCTTCGCGTGTCAAAATCTAATCTAAGACTTAAGCATACCGAAGTCATGCTTCGCCTAAAATCTAAATGCACTTCGGAGCCATGCTCGTGCATATTTACTATCCAAAACCAAGCATGCCGAAGCCATGCTTCGCTTAATTTGAGTACGCTGAAGCCTTACTTCGCTTCAAATTAAAGCGTTCGAAGCCCAAAAGAGGCCTCCGATCGACGCGATATAAGCTTCCGAAGCCGCCAAACGGCACACCCCTTCGCATTTTTTATTGCTCGCACTGGCAACGACTAGGTCCCTAACTGCCACGCGCAAGGGGGGACCGAGGTATGTATGCGAAGTGTGTGAATGAAATGCGCAGTACGAGCGTGACAAGCTAAACGTTCGGAACACTTAATTTATGCGAAGCATGCAAACGAAGTATGCAAATATAACAAATCTCATTCATTGAATGATAAAAATGAAGTATGTTGCAAATACACTTCGAAAACAAAAAATTACGAGTAATCTGTATCTAAGCCTAAGAAAAAGCGAGCTCGAGGCCCTGACATATTCGACCCTCGCTTGCTCTTCTTTTGGGCAGGGCCCCCTCGGCTGGACGAAGCCCTGTCGGAGCCCGATCTCCCGCGGTCGGACCGTCCACGCTCCAAAGCCTGCAGTCCTCGCCTTTCGCCTTGCAGGTTGTTCCAAGTCTGAGATGAAGGCGATGCCACATCGAAGGCAGAAAAGTCTAGGACTTCGCCGGCTTGTGAGGCCGTACTCGAAGACTACATCCCCTCGCCACTTAAGCCCACTTCAAAACAAAAGTCTGGCGAGGATGAGGAACTCCAAAGGGGCTCCGTCTTCACGGCAGCCAGCAACTCCTAGGCTACTTTGGGAATGACTAGGTCCCTAGGACCCCTCGGAAGCTTGAACTAAGAGAGGCCTTTGGACCTAGCTACTTCGAGCACCACCCAAAGCTGGCGAAGCTCCTCTGAATCCTCAAGCACTTCGAAGTCAACATCCGAAGGCTGAGCCTGGGCAGGTATATAAAGTACCCCCGCATTTCTATTAATAAACTGATAAGTCATTTACAGGCCTACGGCTATGAATTACAAAAAGCCAAAGGAGGTCTACACCTTCGGGGTCGGAGGCTTCGACGTCGAAGGCTGAGCTGGTGAGGCTTGTGCCCTGGCTCGGTGAAGGCGGGAGATCCGTTGGAGGTCGAGCACTGCTTCACACCCTTGGGCCTTCCAATGTTCTTGAAGCTGACGCCACGCTCCACGGACGTCTACGGTGGCGAAACCAAGTGTTGGCCTCCTAAGGCCACTGACGTGACCGAGGTTGCTGCCTCGAGGTGGTTGCACCCCGCGTTGTGGAGCATTTGCAACACTCCTTGGCCAGCCACTCGCCCAGCCATCAGTGCGAAGCCCTTCATCGACACCTCCGTCGTCGCAGGAGCCGTTCGAAGGAACTCGAGGTGGTCCCCGACTGGGTCTTGAGGGTTGAAGTCCGAGGCTTGGCACTCGGTCCCCAGTTGTTCGAGGACTGCGGTCAAGCTCGAGGTGGCCTCGTCGACCCCTTAGACCACGAAGTTTTCCAGCGATTGATTGGCTACGCGAAGATCAGAGCACTCCGCCGCTAGCTTCGCCCTGGTTTCCTTCGAGGCCCGAAGTGCTTCTCGAAGCCTCTCTGCTTCTGAGGCCAAGGTTTCTCTTGCCTTGGTTGCCTCGGACCTCGCCCCTTCTGCTGCTGCTTTGGCTTGCTTTCGCCTCTCGGCCTCCTTCGAAGCCTGGCGCTGAAGGGTGTCCCTCTCCTCCGCCAAGAGGGTCATTCGATGATCCGCGAAGGCTGCTGCTGCAGCGTTCAACGCGAAGGCCTGAAAAGATTCAAGAAAATCCTAAGTGTTGATTAAAGAAGCTAGTATCACTCGGAGCCCGCGTGCAGCTTCGCTCACCTAGACGATGACTTCGTATGCATTTGCGAAGAGGTCGAAGGGGCTTGAGCGGCTAAGCTGTGCCACCAAGTCCCCTTGCCCCGCAGCAACGCAGCCCTCGTGGAACGAGTTGATTGCTGCCTCCGTCACGGGTCCCCTCGGAAGTAGAGGTCGAACCATCTCCGTCACGCCCTCTGCCAGAGCAGGCTCCGACGGAGCCGGGCTCCGGTCCACTACCTCGACGACCTCTTCGACCTGCTCTTGAAGGACTCCTTCGCCGCAGTTGTCCCCCTCGTCCTCTTCGGACGAAGAGCTCCCGAACTCTGAGCTGTTGCTGCTCTCGCTGCTGTCGGAGGTCCCCACAAGCCTCGGCAGGACAGGCCTCACGTCGCCACCAATGTCTGAAGAAAAATACAAGTCAATACGCATGAATATAAAGAAAAGGGTGATCAAGTGTCTACCTTCGTCCGAAGAGATGTCCTCAAAGGAGCGATCTGCGCTCCCCAGTCCCTTCGCTGCGCGGGTTGAGCCCCAGCCCTCGCGCTCGAAGGGGTCACTGCCGTAGCCTCCGGCACCGCCACTTCGGTTGCCGCTGCAGCCTCCGACGCCATCACTTCGGTTGCTGCTGTCGGAGGATCTGCTGGCTCTGCTTCAGCGTCGAGATCCTTGGCCGCATGCTCCGCCATGGTAGGGACTTCATCCACCAAGGGCTCTGAGCGAACCCTTGAGGCTTCGGGTTCCTCGTCATCCACTCTCTTTCGCTTGGAGCCGCTCGCCGAAGGTGTCTAGCTGGCGAAGTCTGGGAGCGTCTAGACCCCCTCGACGCCAAGCCAGGTCCATACCCGGTTTCGGCGCTCCCAAGACCCCACTAGAGCAAGCCTTCGGGTCTGTTCATCAGGCGTCGGAGCCTCAACAACACGCTCCACGGCCACGATTGCCTCCTGCGGAGGTCGCACGTCGCGCAGAGCTTCATTACGATTTCAAGTCAGCACAAGTTAATTTTGCGAAGTATGAAGATAAAAAGTTGGAAGTCTTACCAAGGCGCTCCGCAGACACCTCGCTCAGTCCCTCTGAGCCCGAAGGCCAGGACAAGTTTTCTGGCCAAGAGAGCGCGAGGGGGTTGAGCCGAAGGGTGATGAACTCTTCGGCTAAGTTCCTCATGCTCATCTTCGAAGCCACCCTGCGCAGGAGTAGGATCCTCTATTGAAGGGCTTCGGGGCTCGCTTTCACCATGCCCTCGCGTCGGTAAGAGATGAGCGTGTTGGTACTCCAAAGGGGGGAGTCCGCGCCCACCGAAGCATAAAACAACTCTGTATCCCACTTCGAGTACCACTTATTGTTTACAGCCCTCGCTGGGAAGTCGTCCTGGAACTCCCTTAGGAGCTGAAAGTTGGCGCTTCCGAAGACCAAGGCCCTCTCCACGCGGTCTGCCCCCTCCCTCCGTTTTGGCTGGCAGCTCGCGTCTTGAAGGGCGACGAAGACGTCCATGCGCCCCTCGCAGCCTTCGGCCCTCATCGCCCATTCGAAGATCGCCAGCCTCGCCACGGCGTTCGGGGACAAGTGAGAGAGCTCGAAGTTGTACGCCTTCAGCACCTCGCTTAGCATATCCATTACCGGCAGCCCGAGGCCCGCCTCGAAAAAGGCTTCGAAAACCACGACTTCGTCAGCCCGAGGCCTCGGGATGATCTCTGACTTCTCGGGCACCCGAAGCTAGATCCCCTCGGAAATTTTCCCTTCGCAGACCCTCCGAACAGACTCCTCCATTGAAGCCAAAGCCTTCAACTCCAATGTCTGCTCAAACTTGTCCGAAGGCGACTGAAGGTCCCTCGGCCCCAAACGCCTCGCTACAGGCTTCACCATCGCCGCCTGGCCCTGGACGGAGCTCGAACTCGTGCCTAGGGCCAAGGCCTTCTTCGTCGCATCCTTTGGCATCTGCAGGGCTCCGGCGCGAAGGGTGCTGAGAAGCTGTGAGATAGACTGCGCGCGAAGCTAAAGGTGGAGAGAAAAGGGCGAAGGATGCTAGGGGCTGAAGCAGAGAGCAAATGAAAGTGTGAGTGGAGCCGTGGTATGGTGACCTTTTTATAGGCGGTAAAAAACGTCCACGGACCCTGCACCGAAGCTTTTTTTCACCGGTTACCCTGTCCTCCGCGGTGTAGGACTGGTGGGCCCAGGGTGAATTTGAAGCGAACCGTCGCGCCCCACGCGTTGCAACGGTCAGTTTTCTAACCGTTGTAGAGGCGCTTGGGCTCCCCGAGGGTGTCCTGTCACCTGAACATGCATTTACTACCTGTATGGTTCGAAGCCAACCTTCGCCGAAGTTCTGAAGGCTTGCCTTCTCCGAAGCTACATTTGCTCCAGGTCATTTGTCCCGAGGCGCGCGCAACCCTTCGCTCCGAAGGGCTGCGTGCGAGGGGCTACTGTTGGGGGAATAAGTTTTCCCTTAAACAGGGGCCAAATGACGTCAGCCTCCGAAGGCCTCGGGCCTAGAGCCTAACTCCGCCGAAGCTTCAGAAGCGAAGTACGACACCCTTTGACGAAGGCAACTCCAAGTGAAGCCAGGCTTATCCCTTCGGAGCTAAGCCTTCGGGACCCCTCCGGTCCCCTTCGGAGCCAAGCCTCTGGAACCCCTCCGGTCCCCTTCGAAGCCCTCTCCGGAGCCCCTTGAAGCCCACTCCAAGAGCCTATTTGGAGCTCACTTCGGGGCCCTCCTCGAGGTCCGCTTTGGAGTGCCCTTCGGAGCCTCCTCAGCTGCCTTCGCCTCCGAAGGTGTCCAACAAGTACTCCGAGACAGAAGAAATATCCAAGCATCGCTATAGTGTAAAACCATACCGGTGTCCCCTCGCCCTTGGTATGCCGTATACCTGCTCAAAAGTGACGTTTGTCTGTCAAGTCTGTAAAGTCAGATGTACAATACTCTAGCCTTTTTCCCTTTTTGCCCCTATAAAGCCTATGACCTGTAGAGGGCAATTTGGTCTTTTCCTTTGGCCTGTGCGCCTATAAAAGCAGGGCCATGCCCTTGTAAAATCCACTGTAGACTGGATGTAGGGCTATTATCCCTCCGAGGAGGTTTGAACCAGTATAAATTCTCTCCCTTTGTGAGAACCCTTCGAGGTTCAGTCTACATACCATATACACACAGAAACCTGCTGTAGCTAACGCAATTGCTACAACAGGTGGTATTCAACACTCGTTTGTATATACCACCTGCTTCTCCACTTCTTTAGGAGATTATTGCCAGCATACATGATGATGGTCATGAGGGTGTTCAACGTACCATCCATCGTCTACGTCGGGACTTCCACTCGCCCAACCTTCGCCAAGCTGTCCAAGAGTATGTCCGAGCTTGTGCTACTTGTCAGTGTTACAAGTCGGACCATCTTCATCCATCCGGCCTTCTCCTGCCCTTGCCGGTGCCCCAATCAGTATGGATAGATTTTGGCTTGGATTTTGTTGAAGCCTTACCACGTGTGGGAGGAAAATCTATCATCCTTATAGTGGTAGATCGATTCAGCAAGTATTGCCATTTTATCCCTCTAGCACACTCGTATATGGCGGAGTCAGTAGCCCAAGTATTCTTTGTTGAGGTGGTACGGCTCCACAGGGTTGCATAGCCTTTGGTCTCAGATAGGGACCCAGTGTTCACTTCCTTGTTTTGGCGGGAATTGATGAGACTCATTGGTGCCAAGCTGCATATGACATCTGCTTTTCATCCCTAGTACGACGGACAAACAGAGGCTGCCAACAAGATCATCATTATGTACTTACGATGTTTCACGGGTGATCGTCCTCGCCAGTGGCTCAGTTGGCTTCCTTGGGCAAAATACATTTACAACACAGCCTACCAGTCGGCTCTTCGAGACACTCCATTCTGGGTGGTCTATGGTCGTGATCCACCTTCCATTCGGTCATATGAGCCATGGGAGACAAGGGTTGCAGCGGTTGCTAAAAGCATGGCTGAACGAGATGAGTTCCTCTATGATATCCGATTTCACCTTGAGCAAGCACATGCTATCTACAAGCATTATTATGACAAGCATCACAGGGCTTTCCACTTTGAGGTTGGAGATTGGGTTTGGCTCAAGCTGCGCCATCGCATTGTCAGTTCTATTGACAAACCAACGACGGGGAAGCTCAAACCTCGTTTTTATGGCCCTTACCGTATCATCGACAAACTCAATGAGGTCACTTACCGGTTGGAATTACCCCCTCGAGCTCGTCTTCATGACGTGTTCCACGTAGGCCTCCTCAAGCGGTTTGTGGGCACACCACCATACGTTCCACCAGCCCTCCCACAGATCCATAATGGTGATGTCTTACGCTCTCGCCTAGCCAGAGGAGTTCGCCAGCTCTTGGTACACTGGAAGGGTGAAACAGTGGCTTCAGCAACTTGGGAGGATGTTGATAGCTTCATCTCTTGCTATCCAGACTTCCAGCTCGCGGACGAGCTGCTCGTCGAGGGGGGGGGGGGAGAGATGTGATGTGGGGGAGACACTATAGGCGCCGGCAGCCTCTAGCTTGATGGATGGCTTGCAAGGCAAGATTTGGTGGGAAAGTTTGTTAAAATTCTGTTACTGTGTTGAGTTGTTTGTACCGGCCAACAGCCTATATAAGGGATGTAAGGATACCCCATGGGAGGCAATAAAGATCTAGCTTCTCTAATTCTCCTTCTTCCTCTGATCCCCTTTCCCCTTCACCATTGGGCAGCCGGGTATCACCCCTGGCGTCCCTACCAGCCAAGGCTACGAGCTACGTAGCCGAGGCCCTGCTGTCTTGGACGCCAATGTCCTTGACTCCAAAACTAACCATGCCAAATGTTAATAATGCCAAAATTTGGTATGGTATAGGTATATACTGGTTGCATGGTTTCATACCTTACCAAATTATTTCTGTGGAGAAGTTTCTAGAATTGCCAAGTTTGGTATGGAAGAATATCGCGGCATGATTGGATTGCTACCTTGCAAAAATTTGGTGTGGTTCGAAATGGTAGTGAACCAAAAATCCTTAAGCATGTGAAATATAAATGCAAAGTTCAAACCTGTTTATGTGAATTTTTTGGAGGCAGTTATTCAATGGTTTGGACTGATTTCAAATGGTTGAGAATTTCAGATACCTTATCTTCTTTTTTTATTATCTATTTACATTTTAGGTTAGGTTATATTTCCTTCTATCTGTTTTACTTCATTTCCTTTGGGTCTATTTACATGTAGGTTTTTGGGCATGTGAGATCTGTTGTTGAAATATACTTTAGCCAATTTCCCTTCCATTGGAGAACTTAGCTCTCAATTCATTGAAAGTAGTCAAGTAGGATTGCAGATTTGGTCTCAACTCCATGTAAAAGGAGATTTCACATAATATGTTTATAATTATCATGTGAATGAATTAACTTCTAATTCCAGTTTGTTGTAACACTAGTGACTTTTTGTTATTACCTAGTGATATGAGGCCTATCTATTTCTTTTTTGACAGTTGGCGAGAGGGGATTATTTCTCAGAACCATGAAGGAGATGCGACGAAATTTGCTGTACAAATTTCAGGTAATCGTAGTAATGTGATGTACCAACCATTTATGGTACAACTATTTATGAATGCCTCAAGTAAACTAATGGGCTATTTGGTTTGAGAAATCAAACCATCTATGGTGGGTTGATCCATCATGGGATCATCTCATGATTTTGGTGGGATGATTCCATTCCTCATTTTTCCACTAAGTGTGTGCTTTTGAGGGATGAGGGGATGATGGATCAACTTATTCTGCTGCTCAAACCAATACAAGCCATATATGTTATGGATAAGGGTCTGAAGACCGAGATAAAGGTGAGATTGCTCTTGGTGCTGGGCTTGTCTTGATCTTCGGGAGACTCTGATCAAGCTAGACCTAGCTTTATGATTCTTTATTGCCAGTTCTTTTATTGGGAGGGTTCCCATGCTATTGTACCTTGGGTACTGTTCACTTGAACAATACCCATGAATGACTCCTGCCCCCATTAAGAATACAATCTCTACTTTCCTAATAAATGATATATCTAGTTCCTAACTAACAAATAGTATATCAATTAACTAATCCATATCCTAGGAAACTAATTAATTATTTAGGGAAATGGATAATCTAATGCTAATTAATGCTACTTTATGGGCTGGTGTTCAGTATTGCTAACATAACATATAGGATTGAGTCCAGTAGACTATCTTTTTCTCAATCCAAACAGGCCATAGTGTAAAGCCTTATGACTGAAATACTGTAAAATTTTCATAGTAAAAACTGCTGTTCTTGATTATCTATGATTGTGTCTGGCTGTCTGCTTTATGTGTACATTAACTTGTTGTTGGCGTAAAAGATTACACTAACAGGTTTGAATAACCTTGAGGGTTATCGAGTGAGATGGTTGATTGTGGACTGTTCTAGGCCTTTGAGTAGGATAATAGCCGAGGACAGTTTAGAGTGTCTATTGATTATATCAGACTTAGATGCCTATACCTTAGTAAAGAGGGGGCATTTATAGGCAAGAATATATAAGAAGGCCATTTTACCCTCTAGTTACAACCATCATAGAGGGCACTGTTCTTTAACCCTCATAGGGCTAAAAAGGTAAAAGGTCGTGTGAACACTTGAGTAAAGCAGATGTACCATCCGTCTTGGCGGCGCCCCTTCGGGAGGATACACTTCGGGGAGTTCTCCTTGACCGAAGCCTCGTTGAATCCTTCGGTCTGCAACCCTTCGGTGGAGCCTTGTTGATTGTCTGCGTCTCTGAGGAGTGAAGCTTCGGCTCCTCTTACCCTTCGAATGGAGCCTCCGGATAAGCCTCCTATTTACCACGTGGATGGAAGTATTTCCCCTAACAGTAGCCCCTCAAATACGCCTCTCCAAATGTCCTGCATAGTTAGGAAGGCGGTATACGCAAGCAATAATTTCATGCTCCGGACTAGATAAATCGAAGGTACTCATAGTTGTTAAGTCATAACTTTGAGATCAGGGGGAAGCTGACTTTGAACTCCCAGTCAAAAGTACTTCAGAGGTGGGCCCCCAAAATTTACTTGATTAATTCACTTAATTGCGTCAGTTTCCCGAACATTGGTTCGAGAATCCCACGGGATTGTCTTGGGTAGCCAATCGCTGCTTTTGACAACTCTCACCTCTTGGAATCCCATCTGCTGTGGACGGATTGAGGCGTGATTCAAACATTCCTTGGTGATGGCCCCACCTGTCATTGACGGGGTTGTCGCCTGAAAAATATTATCAACAGTCGCTCCTGACGCTCGAGCTCTCTGTCTTTGTTCTCTTCTCCATTCTTCGTCTTTGGTCTCATCGCCTCATTGTCGATGGCTAGGACTAGTGCCAAAGTGCCCACTACGAGCTCGTCGCTGGTTCAGCAACAGGCGACAACAGCAGCAACGACAATGGCGGCGAAGGTTCTGGGTAACCCTCAGTCTTACGGACCTCGGGACCTCCGGCCGCCCTCGAGCAAGTTTTCGGACCAAACCTTCACTCCGGACGGACCACCTGCACTAGGAAGACGATGAGCAACGCCGTCTGTGGACGGCTAGGGTCCGAGGTCAAACTGAGGATCCCGGGGTCCGAGACCATCCCGGTGCCGTGAGACGGAGAGGTGGTGGTCTTCGAAGCCTAAGCCTTCCTCGGAGCTTCTGGTGGAGATCCTCTGCTTGTACCACGTGATGCTCCCGTAGCTCACCCCGAACGCCGTCGCTCGCTTGGCCATCTTTGAATGGGCCATGTGAGTCGGGGGGCCGAAGGGCCAGCGGAGATCTTCGTAGCGATGCATGAGGCTAGCTGCCAGCCGAAGAAGCACTATGGCCCCGATGGCTCGGCGATGCTGGTGGCCTTCGGAAGTATCAACTTCCAGCTTCGGAAGAAATTCCAGAACAACTTCCCAGCGAAGGATACCAATGACCGTTGGTATTCGGACTGGATCCTCCGCTGGTTCTATGCCGAAGTGGGAGTGGACTTCGGCCTAGCGGGGCCTCCGAAAGAAATCTCGTACCAGAGGGAGGCGACGATCACTATGGATGTGAGCGGCCTCCGGGTGTGGCTCCGGCTCCTGGACACCGTGGCCCAGCGCATGAGCATGCTCGACTTGGTGGAGTTCATTGCTCTCCATATCCCACCTCTCATGGCCACCTGGCCCTGCATTCTATTATTTGTAGACATTTTTCATTTATTTTTGATAAGTGATACTTCACATTACCTAGGTCCGCGAGTGGCGATGACTACAGACCAGATAGTCCGGGCTGCGGAGAAAGTTGTTGGAGCCCCTACCGCTATGGAAAAGGAGTGGAGGCTCGAGCTGGTTGGAGCCTGGGAGAGGTTCAACAAGGTATAGAGTGCGCTCGGAATCGAGCCCTCTACCCTCCCAAACTTCAACGCTGGTGACCTAGTGCCGAGGAAGAGGAAGGCCGAAGCGGGGACCTCGGGCATTTCGAAGACCTCTTCAAAGAAGGTGGCTCGCAGGCCGAAGGCCTTGGCGCCTTCGAAGTCTTCTCCATACTCTTGTCCTGTCGTCGAAGCCATCTGAAGCGGAGCGTGCATCAAACGAGGCCTTGGCGGCGGAGATTGAGGCCTTAGTGGTAGGGGACAAAGAGGGGCACTCCAGAGCGGAGGTCGAAGCCCTTGCCCAGGACGGTGCCAAAGTGTTGCCGATGGAGGAGACAAAGGCTCTCGGCTCGGCGGATGTTGCAGACGCGTCGCCGACGGAGCCGGAGGCCGTTGCCCAAGTCGGGGCCGAGGGAGTTCAGACTCTGGAGCCCGAGGGACCAACCCCGGATGACGCCGAAAGGGTCCAGATGTTGAAGCCGGAGGGCCCAACACCGCCGAAGATAGGAGCGGTTGCAGTGGACGAGGGAGTCCCCACAACCATTTCGCTGCTTCGATCAATGAAGGACTCTGACTTAGGTTTTGCCCGATTGTTCTAGCATCCGGATAGCACGGAGGTTGTTCGGCGGGGAAGCGGAGGAGGTAAGTCCTTACTGACCAAGCTTCAAACTCGCCACTTTCCTGCATGATTCGAGTAACTGTACATACCTTGTGTTTCAGATGTACTGGCAAAGGGAAAAGGCAAGTCTTGGCCGGCGTTGACGACGAGGACTGAGCCGAAGGGGAAGGCCCCTACAACGGTGGCGGCCGCGTCGGAGTCGACTGAAGGGGCCCAATCCAGGCTTCGGAGGAGGCCTCCCATCATTCGGGGTCTTCCCCTACAAACGATGACCAGAGCGCTCTGATGAGGCTTTCTCTACTGGCTCTGTTCCTAGGATGGAGGATAGGGCTTCGGGCTATGTTAGAGCCTTTAGCTCGGGTCTGCCGAGAGGTGGGTGAGATCGAGCTGGTCGCCGAAGTGAGCCAATCCGAAGGGACGGAGTTAGGCATCACCCTTGAGTGAGCCGCATACCAGGTATGGCTGACCCCTGCAAGTGTTAATTTATCGGAGCCATATCCTATACTTACCTCGTCTTCTGTAGTTCATTGTCCTTGCTCGCTCGGCCATGGACTCCCATGACCGCGAGCACGGCCGACTCAAGGAGAAGGTTGCGGATTTTCGAGATCGCCTTGCCGACTCTGAAGGCAGGGCTTCGAGCTTGGAGGACACACTTCGATAGGAGCGGAGGCAGAAGGCGGTTTTTGAGGTCAAGGTAAAGGAGCTCCGGGCCGAGCGAGCGGCCTTTGGAGTTGAAGTCGAGAAGCTTCGGGATGAGCAGAGCGCCTTGGCCGGTGATGTGCAGCGGCTGCTCGCTCAAAAGATGGCGCACATGACGAGGGCTTCAGAGCTTGCCACTTCAAACGCCAATCTAAAGGCCGCGATGGAGGCCCTGCTTGCGGAGCAGACAAAATGTGACGGAGTAGCCTTCGAAACCATGGACGTCCTATGGTGCGTCTTGCGGGACTTCGGCACATCTTGCCCTTCGTCCTCCGTTGTGGCGAATGAGCCCTTGGCTCGTCGGCTGAAGCTGATCCATGTGGCGGCGAAGACGATGGGGACCACTGCGGCCAGTTATGGAGAGATCTCCAGGTGGGTGGCTGCGCTCGAAGTCCTCCATCATTTCGAGGATGTTGGGGGCTTTGTGTCGCTGGACCCAGGGGTGGCGCTCGTCAGCTTCGGTGGGGCTGCAACGACATGGAAAGCTTTCTAGGGGGCTTGGAAGACCGAGGGCCGGGAGACGGCTAAGGCTTGGATCAACGAAGCCCATCGCCAAAGGCTGGTGCGTTCACAAGCTCCGTCGACAGCTTTGCCAAGTCGTCTTCCTTCGGACCCGAAGGTTTAGCTTCTTTTTAGCACCCTGCATGTAAAAGTCTTGTGTAGTTCCTAGTTTTTATCAATGAAAAAGACTTCTTTGTCATGGTGTTTTGAATTCAGGGCTTATTTTGCACTCTGCTTAGTGACCTTGAGGTGCTAGAAGCTAACGAAGGGCTCCGCCACTAGTGGGCTATCTTCGATGCCCTGAGACCCTATAGGCGCCCTCGGTTTTCTATTCCTCGTGGGGATCACGGGCAAATTTCTCCTAACATGCTTAACGAAGTAATTTCTTTTATTAAAGAAGAGGAAGAAAGGGAGGAAGTTGTGGAACTATCTTATTCGCCGTCGGAGCATGTGAACTGGTCCGATGTAGAGCAGTCTGATGAAGAGCGAGGGTCGGCCTCAGCGGAGCCTAACCCCGAAAGGCTTTAGAGGGGCCGAATTCCAACAAGAGCAAGAGGACTGGAGGGCTTCAAACTCCGGAGGGAGGCAGCCTAACCCTCGAAAACGAACGGGCCTCCATTTTTATCTTGGCATGGACACCAATTTTTTAGTGTCCGAGTTTATTGTGCCTGAATATTTTCTGGAGTAATATTATTTTAATTATGTAATTGATGTTATGACGTTGATCGTGTAATGCAATTTCTAAGAACATATTTGATTGTGCCTTTACCCCTTGCCCCTCTTTGCAGGCGAGTGGCTATTTAGCTATGATAAAGTCGGTCGAGCGCAATGCTTGGTACGTTTAGAAGTATGCTTCGTAAATTGCATGCTCGATGACCATGAAGTAGAGGCCTCTTTTTTTATAAAAGGATGCTTTGAGCTAGTGGTTTGGAATCCATAAGTTTGGTTGCCTTGGACTCTTGTGTGGACGCTTTGAGCCGGTGGCTCGGAGTCTGTTAGTTTGGTTACCTTGGACTCTTTTACGAACGCTTCGAGCCGATGACTCGAAGTCCGTTAGTTTGGTCGCCTTGGACTCTTGTACGGATGCTTCGAGCTGGTGGCTTGAAGTCTGTAAGTTTGGTTGCCTTGGACTCTTGTATGGACGCTTCGAGCCAGTGGCTCGGAGTCCGTAAGTTTGGTCGCCTTGGACTCTTGTATGGACGCTTCGAGCCAGTGGCTCGGAGCCTGTAAGTTTGGTCGCCTTGGACTCTTTTACGGACGCTTCGTGTTGGTTGCTCGGAATACATTAATATTGGTTACTTATGAATAATGCTTTACCTCATAAAACTCTTTTGTTCCCTACTATGTCCACTATGGTAGGGATTTGAAGGGGCGTGCATAATTCAAACCATAATCTTTATCACTTCAAAGGGGTGTTACAATGTGTTGCAATGAGGCCTTAGGCGAAGTAGCGCTTAAGGTGATCCGCGTGCCAGGCATGTTTCAACTCTTCCCTTTCTAAGTTAGCTAATTTGAGCGAGCCTAGGCGTCCCGAACGGAGTATAATATATGTACCTTCCCATTTATTTCCCAACTTTCCCGGGGCAACCACGCTTAGAAGCACTAGGTGCCTTGGCCTTAGTCCTTTGAACTGTACCTTCGAGTTGTACCAGGCCTTCGTTTGATGTTGGTACTTCGTCAGATTGGCGATAGCTCGAAGCCTTGTTTCTTCTGATAAATCGAGCGAGGCACGCCTTTCACCTTCGTCTTTTGGCTTCGTGGAGCGCAAGGAGCTGCCTTTTAGCTCCGTTGGCATCATCGCTTCATCTCCGAACAACAGTCGGAATGGTGTGAAACTTGTAGACCTCGCTTGGGTGGTCCTAATGGACCACAAGATTTTTGGCAACTCTTCAATTCGTAGTCCCTTCGCTGTCCTACTATACGACAATTTAGACTAGACAAAATGTTTTTGTTGGCATGCTCAACCGCTCCGTTGGACTGGGATGATGGACAGCTGTGAAGCACATCTGGATGGCGAGGCCTTCGTAGAACTCTCTCAAGTACTCGGCATCAAATTGGATGAAATTATCACGTCTTCGGCGTCTTCTCTAGATGCTTGATACGCGCCGTCGGAGTAAATGGTCTAGACCCTTCGCTTGGCTTCTCCGGAGCCCATACGGTGGACGGAGTCCACTCCGCCACGAAGTCCGCAACCACCTGTGATTTTATGGCAAATCATGTAACGAACGAAATGCCGAAGGGAGCAAGCTCGACAGCCCACTTCCTTATTCTTCTAGTGGAATCCTTACTGCGGAGCATATCTCGAGGGGTATGAAGTTGGAACGATTACATTATGTGCAAGAAAATAATGCCGCAACTTTCTTGAGGCCATTACCAGTGCGTAAGCGAACTTCTCCAACTCAGAGTACCTTGTCTTGGCTCCGAACAGAGCCTCCAAAACAAAATATGCTGGATTTTGGATTTTGCACCAGCTTTCCGTCAAAGTCGAGCTCTCGGACCAGTACCGCGCTAACAGCGAAGCCGGTAGCTGCAAGGTATAAAAGCAAAGTTTCGTTAGCGAGGGCCACTGTGAGCGTCACCAAGTTGTCGAGGTAGTCTTTGATCTCTTCGAAGCTTTTCTGTCTCTCCGGAGTCCAGGCGAAGTCCTTCGACCCCTTCAAGGCTTTAAAAATGGAGAGGCTTCGCTCCATAGACCTGGCGAGGAACCTGCTGAGAGCAGCGAGGCGTCCAGCAAACTTCTACTTATGGACTTGCTTTAGGTTCTTCGACGGGGCCATTCTTTGCAATGCACTTATTTGCTTAGGGCTAGCTTCGATGCTCCGACTAGAAACTAAATACCCTAGCGATTTCCTTGCTTGTGCTTCGAAGACGCATTTTTCGGGGTTGAGACGAACTCCACATGTCGGAGGCTCTCAAAAGTTTCTGCTAAGTCTAGTTTATGTTGGTGCTTACGAGCACTCTTTATTACAATGTCATTCATATAGGCCTCAACATTGCGACATATCTGATGCCCTAGAGCCTTAGTGATTAACCTTGAAAAAGTTGCCCTGACATTTCTTAGGCCGAAGGGCATCCGTACATAACAGAAGACTTCAGAAGGAGTTACAAAACTTGTCTTGGCCTCGTCTTCGCGTTTTAACCATATTTGATGATATCCAGAGTACACGTCGAGGAAACTTAGGAGCTCGGAGCCAGCTGTTGAGTCTATGAGCTGGTCGATTCGAGGCATGGGGTAGGGGTCACGAGGGCATGCTTTATTTAATGAAGTAAGTCATTACACATGCGCCACTTACCAAAGCTCTTCTTCTTGACGAAGACTGGATTAGACAACCCCTCCACGTGACCCACTTGCCTAATAATTCTGGCTCAAAGCAATTTTTCTACCTTAACCTTGGCGAGGTTTGCCCTTTTAGCTGATAGCTTCTAGAGCCCCTAGCGGACGGTTCTGGCTTTGGGGTTGACGAGCAGGCAGTGCTCGATAATGCTTCGGTCAACTCCGAGATATCTTCGTCCGACTAGGCGAAGACGTCCAAATTTTCTTTAACCACTTCTTCTAGCAAAGAGGTGACTTCATGAGGCAGCCCCTTGCCGAACTGAACAGAGTATTCCTTGCCTACATTCACAATGATCTTCGTGATGATATTGCCTTTGGGGCTTGGCTTCATGGCCGGACCCTTCGTAGGGTCCTGGGACAACGGAGCACACCCTGGGTTCTCCTGCATGTTGTTGACTTGTCAAGGGTCGAGGGGGCGACGTGCCCATATTCCACTTGCCATGCCGTAGCTTGGTCGTCGAGGATCGTAAGTACCCCGTCTTGCCTGGGCATTTTCACACAAGTGATTGTGGTGTGCTACGACTCCGAATTAATTCAGCATACCCCTCCTGAAGATGGCGTTGTAGGTGTACGGGGCGTCGACGACGTCGAAGATGACCTCCTCGGACCTCGCCAGGGGCCCCTCTCCAAAGGTGACCTCTAGGCCTATCTGGTCGAGGGCATCGAGAGGGGGGCCTACGAAGCCTTGCAATGGGCGGGCCGCTGGGAGCAGGTGCTTTTGAGGAATGAAGAGCTGGTCGAAGGCCTGGACGAAAATAATGTCGGTGGAGCTCTCGTCGTTGACCAGTACTCTCTACACTTCGGTGTCCGCGATATCAACAGTAATGACGAGGGGATCGGCATGAGGGAACTTAATCTTGACTGCATCATCTACGAAAAAGGATATGGGCACATGGGACCACTCGGGCATGACTGTTGTGGATGCCGAAGTCCCGATGTGCCCCACTTCACGTATATACTCCCTTCGCTGTCGCTTGGACATGCTGCTCAGAGTCCCTCCTCCAGGACCACACGCTTCTGGTGGTCCTGGAGGTCTTCGGCCTTCGGTAGTGGCAACGCATTTACCACCGAGGGGTGGCGGAGGCTTCGAGTCCTTCGATGCACTCAACAACTTGTACTGTCTTTGGGCGGGCTGCGGGAGGTGCTCGGTCAGTAGTGCCTCGACCAAAGCTCTCGAGATACTCACTTCGCAGGGCCAATATAGATTTACACGAATTGGTGTTATGGCTCCGATTCTCTCCATGCACATTGCGAGTGCCTTATCGGACGGTCTTGAGCCGCTGGCCCTGTTGCCTTGACTTTGCTGGAACTTCGGTGGCTGCTTCGAAGAGATGGCGATGTTCAAGACCTCCGAGCAATGATGCTTCCGCCCACTTCGAGAATCGAGGGGGCGATTTTTGAAGGGGGAAGTTCTCAACGGGCTTAGGACCCTTGACTCCGCAGGCTTCGTGTCCTGGACGAAGGTAGGCGGGAACGAAGCGGACCTCCGGAGCTGTCCTTCTGATCGGGCGTATTGCTTGAAGTACGTCATTAGTTGGGCCACCGAAGCGATGGGCTTCCGGTGAAGCTTGTTGAGGAGGCCCATGTTGGTTAGGCACGGCGTCCATAACGGACGACGTGATGAGCCCTCTGATCTTGGACTTCATATGGGCGAAGCGCTTGAAGTACTGCCGCAAGGTCTCTTCGGGTTACTGCTTCACCTGGAAGAGGCTTCCTGTGGACATTGGGGCCACAAAGGTACCTTGGAAGTTATTCACAAACTTCTTTTTTAACTGCTCCCAGGATTTTATCGACCCGGGCTTCAAGGACCAGAACCAAGGGCCACCTCTTCGAGTGCAAGGGGAAACACTTAGCCATGGTGTCTCGGGCCCCTCCGCTGGCTTCTATAGCGAGCGCGTATGATCGAGAGAACTCTACAGGGTCAGCTTCCCCGGAGTACTTCGGAAGCTTCGCTGCTCGTAACCTGGGGTCGAAGCGCATTTTCTGCAGGTCGGGGTGAAGTGGAGATTCTTCGTCGAAGGAGGTGTTCTGACTGCCCCTCCGAGCTTCGGGGCTTCGGGCTCAACGATTATGATGGCTTCGGGTGGTACCACCAGTCTTCTGGCTTTGTCTTGAGTAGGGAGTTGGTTAGCGGCCGCCTGACGCCATCTCTGGCTTTGTCTTGAGTAGGGAGTTGGTTAGCGGTCGCGTGACGCCATCTCTACAGCTTCGCTTTTAACTGTGCCATTTCAGTGGCCACAGCATCGAGGGGCTCCTGCTCCCTCCAGGGGTGTCTTCGGGATCTTGAGGCCTGACGAAGTCGGTGTGGAATACGGTCGGGGCCACAAAGTGGCCTCCATGCCGGTGAGGGTCGGAGGTTACTTCGGGAATTGGAGGTGGAGGAGTTGCGGAGGGTTCTGCAGCCCTTGTAGAACTTGGAGATCCTAATCCAGAGATCCGAAGGGATCTCTGGGGGACTAGGGCCTTTGCTTCGCTTAGGAGGCATGGCTTTGGGAAAGGATTGGTAGAGACTGTAGTTTTTGTACTAGGGTCCCCACGGACGGCGCCAATTGTTGGCGTAAAAGATTACGCTAATAGGTTTGAATAACCTTGAAGGGTTATCAAGTGAGATGGTTGATTGTGGACTATTCTAGGCCTCTAAGTAGGGTAATAGATAATAGCCGAGTACAGTTCAGAGTGTCTATTGATTATATTAGACTTCGATGCCTATACCTCAGTAAAGAGGGGGTATTTATATGCAAGAATACATAAGGAGAAGACTATTCTACCCTCTAGTTACAACCGTCATAGAGGGCACTGTTCTTTAACCCTCGTAGGACTAAAAAGGTAAAATATCGTGTGAACACTTGAGTAAAGCAGACGTTCCATTCGTCTTGGTGGCGCCCCTTCGGGAGGATACCCTTCGGGGAGTTGTCCTTGACCGAAGCCTCATTGAACCCTTCGGCGGAGCCTTGTTGATCGTCTGCATCTCTAAGGAGCGAAGCTTTGGCTCCTACCCTTCGAATGGAGCCTCCGGATAAGCATCTTATTTACCACGTGGATGGAAGTATTTCCCCCAACACTTGTGTATCTTGAAACTAATGGAGTGCACAAGGTTTCTTTAAGGATAACCTTTAACCTTTTGTTTTGTATTGATTATTTATGTCCAGCGGGGAGCGGTGATTCCTTAATTGTTGATGCCTGGAATCTTCGTCCATCACTTGTTTGGAAAGATGGACAGTGGATAGAATGGTCCCGAGAGAAGAAAGTCAATTCTAATAAGGTTTCTTTACTTTCTAGATCCGTTACATTTCATTTTTAAATTGAATGCACTATATGTGCACGGTAATATTTAGTTAACAAAAATTCATGGTTTCAGGGTGATTCTCCTCACGAGAAACGCCAAAGAACAGAAGGTAGTGATCATGTACCTATTGGAGAAGCAGCAGGCCCTTCTATGGACAAGAGCACTAACGCTGCAAAACCAGAGGAGCCAAAGCCACTGGCTTTATCTGACAGGGACCTGGTTTTCAACATTGGAAAGAGTGTAGTTGAGAATAAAACTGATGGTGTTGCTTTCAAGCGACCTGGACGTCGGAAAGAAGGATCAAGGGTGGTTGGTGTTCCAAAACCTGGAAAGAAAATGAAGTTTATGGAAGTAAGCAAACACTATGATGCAGATCAAACTGATAAAATTTCTGAGGGCAATGCATCCACCAGATCTGCAAAACATTTGGTGCCACATGTCCCAAGACCACGTGAAGGTACATTGAAAGTTGGTCAGAAAGGAAAGAGGATAGGAGAGATGAAGTGGAGAGGACTTAAATGTACAAAGTCTCAGGATGTTGCTACTAACAGTATTCCTGGCAAGGGTCCTTTATCCTTGTCTGTCCCAAGCACAGGTGTTTTTGAAAGTAGTTATGCGTTTGCTGGAAGTGCGACAGACTCTTCCAATACCATGAACCCCTCTGTAGAAAAGAATATTTCTGCCCATGGCGTTGGCCCTAGAGCTGAGGATGCTTCTGTTTCTGAACTGCACATGCAAGCTGCATCTACTGTTCCTGCTTCCAAGAATAATTTAGCTACTAATGATCGAGCTAAAAGGAAACATGTTCCTTATATGGATAACTTGAACAGGAACATAAATAAAGCATCTGAAATTCCAGGAAAGATGACTTCTGATTCCACTGAACCCAGAAGGTCGAACCGCCGAATTCAACCAACTTCCCGGGTAAGTCAACTCACAATTTGGATGAGTTTATTAGTATTCATGCAGCCTTTCCACAATAGTTTCTTTTGCTGATTTATATCCTTCATCTAGTTTTGATTAGTGTATAAGGGTCTAACAAAATATCTTAGTGTATTATCCAACAAATAACATAAAAAGTATTAGTTCTTTGAACATGTATGGAGTGATGTGCTGGCCATTAGTAGTCATGCATGTGCGTAGAACTTGAATAATCATAAATATATTGATAAGTTGATGGAAGTTAATGGAGTAATATACCTATTAAAGTTGAATTATCTTTTTTTTGTTAGGCGTAGATAAAAATTGGACAGAGTCCCTACCTTTTTCCCTATGTCACCGCACATGAACAAATGCTAGTAGTGTTTGGCCTTGTGAAATTTGTAATGAGCACTTGTTTTATGGAGCTTGTTTATTTATTCTAATTTTGGTTGTATTTGTTAGTTACTGGAAGGCCTTCAAAGTTCGCTTATAGTTTCCAAAGTTCAAAATGAAAAGGGTCCTAGGACTAACTACAGAAGTGCTTCCTCAAGAGGTAACTCTTTTTTTTCGTGTTTCTAGTTTTTTATTCAGTTTTCCTGATTTCCTCCGGTGAGACTTTGATGGTCACAACCTTAAAATCCGTTTGGTGAAACAGGGCGAACCCTTGGCTGAGATAAGGCATTGTGGCACTGTTGTCGAGATAACAATCTTTTTTGTACATATCTGGTTAGCTTGATGGAGGCAAAAGAAGATATAATTGGAGTAAAGGAGTTCCCTGAGAACATGTGTTCAGGTGTATTATAAGCGCTTGCTAATGGGCTTTATTTTTTTGGGATTGTACTGGACAGTCGTGTTTTGTGTTGTAGAAAAGCCACTAATCAACCAAAAACCCTTCTGTTTAATGTCTAGTTACAACACGAAAGTGGAAAATGGATGTGGTTTGAACTCATCGTCGGAGGTAAGTCATGTGGCAGACATATTAACCTTGTTACTTTTGATATAAATATCTCTCCAACAAAATTCCTAAATAAAATAAAATCGCTATCATCTATTTTATCAAATCAATTACCAAGATGCTTCATTATGAGTGTTTATCGATCCCATCGTCTCACTATCTTCCCTTCTCTGTTGCACATTCGCATCCCCATTTATGGTCGTTGCGTTGTGTTCTTGCTTGTTGACAAGTGTCGCTTAATCTGTTTTAAATAAGGTGTAATAAATGTGTTTAGGTTGATTTATTAATTTTTATGAACAAGTTTAAAACAAATTATAAAATATATTAGGGGAGTAGTTAGCAACCGCTAAATAGCAATTAGAGCATTTCTAAGAGTTGTTTTAAATTTTATTTCCTAAAATCTGATATAGGAATAATCTTATATTTGTTATTCCTTCAAAATTAACTTGAGACAACAATTTTCATTTATTTTCGATCCCCATTTTTAAATCAGTCAATACATCTATCGTTTTAACAACTTTTGTGATTTTAAAGAAGTAAATCAAACACAAGGGTGATAAATCAATAGTTTGAAATTTAAAATCGAGAATGTTTTTACAAAAAAGCTCCTGCTTTCTTTCCCTTCTCTTTTTCTTTACCTTGCTTCATTTTTTCTCTCTCCTTCCTCCTGCTTTTCTCTTTCCTCCCTTGCTTTTCCTACGTGCACCACTCTCTTCCTCCTAGATCCTTTGTGTGCCACTCCCCGGCATGCTTCTCCGCTTCTGCTGCCCCTTGGCTCAACCCAACACCATCCCACGCTGCTAGCGTTAAGCGACTGATGTGGTCAATTGGGATGCAGTGAGCGGCTTGAGAGTGTGACAATGGTAGAAGATGATCTATCCTGTTCGCGGGTGATGCACACGAGGAGCCCTCTCGGTGGTGGCACGCATGAGCCCGATTGCTTGCCGTGATGGCGACGTGCGTGAGAAGCAGCGATGTTGCGCAAGAAGAAGACAACGATGGATAGAGAAGGCAAGTATGTATCGGTAAGGCAAGTATGTATCGGTAATGGATTCCACCCAACTTGGACTGCAATTCCATTTCAATTAGACATTGTACCAATTTCCTTGACAATGATTACAACCTAATCTAAACAAACATATGTAACATATTTTCTTAACTCTGTAATATGATACATACTAAAATGATACAAACCACACACCTTCTTAATAGTAACCAATCTACAAGCAATTCATTTGCATCTTTTGTTTGTTAACATAAGATGTGATTAGAGAGCAATTGATCCATGCAATTTCTAATGTAATTTGCTCCGTTTACAAATCTATCATCCACAAAAGGGACGGGATGAACTTGTAGCTTGAGGATAGTGATCTTCTCCGTATCAGTGAGCATGCTACTCCCAGAAGAGTCAAAGAGGAACCCCACGAGGTAAAGGAACACGACGAACCCCATCAAAGAAAATAAGAAGCTAGATCCACCAAATCAATGCCGACGGCTAGGTTGACGGACACGAATGACGAGGGCGAGTAGAAAGGGGTCGCGGAGTACCCTTCCCTTGGTGCCAAGGTGGTGTAGCCATAGGATGGTGACGTGAATGCCGACCCACCGACACAGCCTCTAGAGGCTGTCAATGCTAAGCAGTTTGATGGATATGCCCAAGAAAATTCTGTGTATCGGAAGTTCCAATAGGTAGTATCAGAAGTTCTGATTATTTTCTGGTCTCGAGTCAGAGAGCAAATGTTGCTTCGGAAGTTCCGACGAGCCAGAAGTTCCGATTTGGAATCAGAGAGAATTTTACTTATCGGATGTTCTAAGGTGGGCAAAAACAGATTGGATATGTTGCATGTTGTGCTATATTGGGAGACCTAAAATACCCCGTCGAAAGTTCCAATCTAGGATTGGAAGTTCCGATGTGGGGTAACAGATTGGATTTGTTACAAATACAAATTAGTTGTAACTAATTTGTGGTTCTGAGATGCATGACCAGGGGGCTTTCAGCCCATTATAAAGAGAGGAGGAGGAGGTCTTGGGACAAGCAATGATCCTAGATTGGACCTAGCCACCATAAACTCCTCACCTTCCTTTCTTGATCTCAAATGTTGAGGTTGAGGATTTCCCGTCTCTCACGTGTGGTGCTATCATGCTGTAGTGGGAGTAACTCCATCCCTATACGTGGAGGCGTTGCTCCAAAAGCGACGCTCATGGCCATCACCACGAGGAAGGCGAATTCTTCATCGATTGGATTGGCGAGGAACGGTTGGGACAAAGCGAGGATAGGCTTGACACGCTTCATCAACCTCTTCTTCCGCTGCACCTAGTGCGTCAAGTGCTAGAAGGTACCGATCTATGATCTCACATGCGCATGGGTCTTGGGTTTTAGGGCGGAAATTTTGAATTTGTCGGCTAGCGTAGGTCCCCTATTCCCCAACGGTGGTATCAGAGCCTATGTGCGTAGTGTTCGATCTAGATCCCTCATGTATGGAGATACATGGTGGAAAAACAGATTAGATCTGTTTCTGTCCGTGGTAAGTCAGAAGTTCCGATATTGATCGGAAGTTCCGATGGTGGATCGGAAGTTCCGATATTGATCGGATGTTCCGTTATCGAATAGTGATTCGATATAGAAAGCAATTGGTGCTGTCCGGGATTCCGATATTGATCGGAAGTTCTAACCCAACCAAATTTGAAATTCTGAGCTTGTTGAGCCGGATTTTTTAGATCCATAATCCAGTCACTTGTAGATTGCTCGCCTAACTTTGTTTTGTAGAGAATATTGTGACTGGCATGGCCTTGGATAAATCTGATGTATGAGATGGATGCAATGAATGCAAATTAAATATGGCTTGTGTGTCATGGTTATTTACAGCCCAAGGCTGATGTAAAATTTATTACGGCTTGCATGTCGTTTCTGCGGTGCTTCGACCCATGTAATTAGTATAGGCTATGCGATATAGACTAGTATTCTTGCGCCACTATTAGTCATGAGAGGGAAAATGGCTGGTTTTTGATAGTGGGACATCTTTTATTGGATAAAAGATAAACATTGCATAGTGCTGAACCTTGCATTTAATCTTTTGTAGATCATGTCACCACCTACTACTGTTAAGAACACTACAATTTTTAATTTGCGATCTATTCTTGAACGAGATAATTTGTCCGGAACAAATTTTATGGACTGGTACAGAAACTTGAGAATTGTTCTCAAGCAAAAGAAAAAGGATTATGTTCTAGAGGTACCTCACCCCGATGAGTCGCTGGAGGATGCGCTTGTAGCAGAAAAGTGTGCTTATGAGAAGCATGCTAATGATTCAGTGGATGTCAGCTGTTTGATGCTTGCGTGCATGTCCTCTGAGTTTTAGAAACAATATGAGGAATATGACACTTATGATATGATCGTAGGCTTGAAGGGCATGTTTCAGAACCAGGCAAGGGTCGAGAGATACAATGTGTCTAAGGCCTTGTTTGGGAGTAGGCTGGCGGAAGGTAGCCCAATGAGTCCCTACATAATCAGGATGATTGGTTATATTGAGAGTCTAGAGAGACTAGACACTCCACTGGATTCATACCTAGCTATTGATGTTATTCTCCAGTCTCTACCCTTGAGCTTTGAGCCATTCATTATGAATTACAATATGAATGGACTAGAGAAGACTCTAGCAGAGTTGCATGGGATGCTGAAAGCTGCTGAGGAGAGTGTTGGCGTAAAAGATTACGCTAACAGGTTTCTGTAGAAAAGAAACTAACAAACGAAGTGTTTGTGAAGCAAACTGTTCTAAGCCTCCGAAAGGATAATAACTTAGAATAGTTCGGAAGTGTGTATTGAATAACTTGTATTCGGTCCCTATTACAGAGTAAAATGGGGGGTATTTATAGGCCCAAACATTAAGGAAAAGACCTATTTACCCCTCTATTACAACCGTCATAGTGGAAACTATTCGGTTCCCTTAATAGGGCTAAAATGGTAAAAGACTAATCTAATGAGAAAGAAG
This sequence comes from Zizania palustris, assembly GCA_019279435.1. Lineage (NCBI taxonomy): Eukaryota > Viridiplantae > Streptophyta > Magnoliopsida > Poales > Poaceae > Zizania > Zizania palustris. The sequence continues at coordinate 4,782,575 of JAAALK010000082.1, forward strand.
ATAAGTCTTCCATCTTAGCTGGCAGAAAAGATCTTGGAGGGCTTTAGTTCGAAGATGTACTCCGAACCAATGCCTATCTTCGTACTTCGAACTTGATTCCGGGTATCTTCGAAGATGATCTTCGGGGAACCTTCGAACCAGCTGACTGCCTTTATGTTGCTTCGGCAATAACCCCAAAGATGAGATATTTTCCCCCAACAGTAGCCCCTCGAATACGCTTCTCCGTTTGACCTGTAACGTTAGGAGAGCAGTATACGGAAGGAAAAGATAACCAAACATAGGGGTTATTGGTTTTTATTTTATCTCCGAAATGCACGAAGATATGAACTTCGAATCAGTCTTAAAGTAATTACTTTTCGAACTATCTTAGAACTGACTCAAGAAGTTCGAAAGTCTTTTAGACTTAGAGAAAATAGCCGTTAAGTTTCTGTTTCCAACGGAAACTGTAGCAGGCGTTAATTTCGTAAAAGAAGTAATGGCAGGAATGCGAAACGACATGGGTTAACGGTAAGAAAGTGAAGTCTAGGCTATAAATAGAGGGCCTAGAAGTTACCCGGTTACCTTTTCACCGCATTCTAGCAACCAAAAACTTTTGAGCCCTTTGAGTTCTTGAGCCCTAGCCTCCATTTCCTCAGAGCAATCCGGCGATCGCGATGGTGAAGACTAAGGGATCTGCACCTCCTTCGGCCTTGGCTCGGCAGCAGGCGGCCGCAGCAGCAGCGGCGGCAGCGTTGGCGGCGGCACCTCCGATGCCGGCGACGACATCCATGGCGGCAGGGGGGAGAAATCCCCAAATCGCCGATGACCAAGATCTGTGCCCGCCATCGACCAAGTATTTGGATCAATCTTTTGAGTTGGGGCCTTCTACCTGCAAGAGAGAGTCTTTGGCAATCACAGCGGGGGGAAAAATTAGTAATGGAGTTATGATTCGGAAGCCGGGCAAAGAATCGATTCCATCACCAAGACCCGGGGAAGTAGTAGTATTCGAAGCTTTCTTCGAAGCTGGCTTGGGCCTTCCTGCTGTAGACTTCCTGGCGGAGGTATTGGATCTGTTTCATGTAACCCTCCCCCAATTATCTCCGAATGCAGTAGCTAGGTTAGCTATCTTCGAATGGGCGCTGAGAGCCGAAGGTTGTGAGGGGAGGGCAGAAATCTTCGCTGCACTTCATAGAGCAACTTGCCAGCCGAAGACCTTCGTAGGCTCCGGAGGTGAAAAAGTGGTAGTATCCTTCGGCTCTATCAACATTAGGCTTCGGGACGAATATGCCCTTCAGTTTCCTGCCAAGGCCATCAATGCTAGATGGTACACTGATTGGGTTCTGAGGTGGTTCTATGCCGAAGTTGGAGCGAGCAGTCCTCTGGCTGGGCCCCTCAAAGAAATTCAATTCCGGAAAGAAGCCTTAGTGCAGCCCGACGAAGGCCAGCTCGAAGCTCGTCTTAACCTGCTTCAGAAAATTAGCCGAAGGTTAAGCATGCGGGACTTAGCCGAAGAATTCCTCGGACTGCAAATTCCTCCGCTGATGGCTAACTGGCCTATCATCTTCGAGGATGACTCGGAAGGCGGTCTTCGCAAGATCAACTTTACTTCGAGCCCTGCAGGTAACTTCGAAACCAACATGCATTGTACATATTTACTTCGAAGAAAGACTAACTTGAATTATTTTTTAGCTTCTTCAGCCCCTATTACTTCAGAGCAAATTGTAAGGGCTTCGGAGAAGATTTTGGGTGCCCCAACTCCGACTGAAAAAGAATGGCGAATTAAATTGGTCGGGAGTTGGGAAAGGTTTAACAGAGTATGGGGAATGTTGGAGTTGACTCCGCCCCCTCTGATGGACTGGGTGCCTCTGGAGAAAGGACCCAAGAAAAGAATGGCTGAAGCCGGAGCTTCGAGCTCCGCAAGGACTCCGGTGAAGAAGGTGGCTCGGAAGCCAAAAAATCTCGCACCTTCGAATCCTGCGCCTTCGAGCTCAAGAACCTCAATCTCTGGTTCTAAAGAAGATGAAGGTATATTATTAGTAAGATTGATTGATGAAGATGCAGCTCAACGAAATATTCACATTGAAGATACTGCAGGTATGCCGGAGCCCCAAGCTAACATTGAAGAAGTGAGAGCTCCGGATACTCAAGAAGGGCAAATCGAAGACCCTATGGGCGAAGATAAAATTGAAGTTCCTACAACTTCAGTTGTAGAGGAAGGGAGGACTGCTCACGGAGATACTCGGACAGCAGAAAATTTAACTGTGGATTCAGATGATGACTTCACCTTCGATCCTCCGAGCAGTCCAGTGCTCGATCTCCCGCAGAATGTCGAAGGTAAATTTTGCATAATTCTTTATCATTTTCTGCAAAATTATACAATGTATAATATTTTTGTTTTTGCAGAGCCTCCTGCTGTAGAAGTACATCACGAAGACACAATTCAAAGGCCTTCGACAACTTCGGAGCCACACCCGGAGGTTACTCAACAGGGGCCTGGAAGGGGTAAAAGGCACATAGAGCCTCTCCCTACTCAAGGATCAACTTCGTCTGAGTCAACAGATGAAAGTGAATCAACTGAGGGGGGGCCATCTTCGGAAGTTCCAAGGACCTCAGGAGAACACTCCGGAGCTTCGCCAAACAAGGAAGACCAAAAGGCTTCGGCTCTGCTCCCTCTTTTAACTCCTTTTTTGGAGCAAAGAAAAGGGCTTCGGACTTTGCTCAAACCTTTAGGTCGAGTGAGTCGGGAAGTTGGGGAGACAGAGCTGGTAGCAAAATTAAGCAAGGCGAAGAATTCGGAGCTCAACGTTGCTTTGGAACGAGCAGCCTACCAGGTACGGAGCACCTTCGAACCAATATCTTTTAGCGAATTATATTGGGTTCGAAGTACATCTTCGAACCAGCAGCAAATTATAAATGAATAATTTCTTACTTCAGTTTTTTCTCTTCTTAGCAAGCGGTCTTGGCCCGCGCTGCAGCTTTATCGAACGAAAATGAAATTGCTCAGCTTCGGGAAGAAAATGAAGCTCTTAAACGCAACTTATCTTTCTCCGAAGCTAGAGTACTTCAAATGGATAATGTGATTTCGGCGGAGCATAGGGCCAGACAGGGCTTGGAGGCTGTTAATAAAGAGTTCGAAGCAGAAAGAATTGTGCTTCGGGCTGAAATTGAAAAGATGCGGTTGGAGCATGCTAGTGCTGGGTCCGAACTTGTAAGGCTCCAAGAGGAAGCTAGCCAACTCCTAAACCAGAAGAAAGATCTAATTATGGAGAATGCTAGGATTTCCGGAGTTTTGGCAGACACGACTTCGAGCAAGGATGCACTAATTGAAGAAAAACTCAAGTCGGAGAAGGTGGCTACGGAGGTCATCGAACAGATGCTAGGTGTTCTGGAGTACTTCGGTACTACTGGATCACTTCCTTCGGATGACAATGTGACTCTGCTGCGCCGGTTAAAGAGGATCCAAGGAGCAGCGAAGCAAATGAAGACGGCAGGCATGCGTTATGGAGAACTCTCCGGACAAGTGTCTGCCCTCGGATTACTTCGTTACTATGAGGATTTGGGCCGAACAATCACTCCGAGCGCAGAGGGCTCCATTACCTTCGACGACGAGCGGCTTTTGAATCCTTCCGAAGGCGTGACTGCCGCCTGGCGAGCCTTTCAAACCTCATGGAGAGCCGAAGGTCGTTCTGCGATCAAGGCTTGGATCGATGAAGGCCAACGCCAGAAGCAAGTTCGGAGCCAAGCTTCGAGCAGTCAGCCTCCTCCAAAACCGCAGGTTTAGGAATTATTTAGGATTTTTTGATTATGTAAAGCTCATGCTTGTAAACATTTATCAATGAAAGTCTTGTTTGTCATATTTTTAGGCTTTGCCTCTTATGGAAGATATCGAAGTGTTAGAGCTTAACAACGAACTTCGCTCATTGTGGAACACCTTCGAACTTCTAAAGAGTTATAAGCATCCTCGATTTCTTATTCCTCGAGATGACTCCGGCGTAATTGCGCCCGAAGTAATCAAAGACGTATTGTCTTATATTAAAGAGGAAGATAAAGAGGTTGACGCAAACACCTCGTCTTCTGAAGACACTAATTGGTCTGAAGACGAAGGTGAAGCTCGAAATAAAAGATCTGAAGATCTTAGAAGCTGGGAAAGGAGTCCCGAGCGGCTTCGAACTTGGGCCGAGCTTCAACAAGAGCAGAAGGATTTTAGAGCTTCGAAGGGGAGGAAGAGAGTTAAACGTAAAGTTCTTAGGACTTCCGACGTTGGAACTAGTCGTTCCACCCCTAGCTCTCGGGACCGAAGAGGTCTCCGATTCCTTCTTGGTATAGATACCAATTTTTCATAGTGTAATTTGTAAACACATTTATTTCAATAATGAATGCCGATTTAAAACTGTCTTCATATTTACTAGCCCCTCTTTGGGTATAAGCAACTTCGAAATGTATTCAAAGATGGTTATGCGCAAAGAAAAAACTTCGGAGTACAATTTTTTGGGGGTTCGGAGCCCCTCTGTCATTTAAAGATCTTTTGAAATCTTATGAAATGTCTTCGACTTTTTGCAGTCAGAAGAATGATAGCTTAGTACCTTTGTTTTATGAAAGAAATCACTTGAGATAACTTTCAGGACACTTTAGTGTCTTAAAAATTTGTCACTTTGGACTATGTTAACAGACATTCGAAGCTCATGGCTCAAATGCTGTTTTGCTTTAGCCACCTTCGGCTTGTCTTTGCGATCTCTGACGAACCAATGGTTCGGAGTTTGCAATGGTCTCTTTGGACTCTTTTTACGGATGTCTACCAGCCAATGGCTTGGACTCCGTATAATTTAGCCACCTTCGGCTGTTTTTGCAGAAGTCTACCAGCCAATGGCTTGGACTTCGCAGATTTTGGCCACCTTCGGCTCTTTTTACGGAAGTCTGCAAGCTGCAGCTTGGACTCCATAGATTTTGGCCACCTTCGGCTCTTTTTACGGAAGTCTACCAGCCAATGGCTTGGACTCCGTAGAGTGTGGTTTTGGGCTCTTTTACGGATGCCTACAAGCCAGTGGCCTGGGCTCCGGATTATGTCAGCCCCCACATCGGAGGCTTCGAACTTTATGGGTTCGAAGTCCGAAAATACAACCCAGCTTAATGACACTTCCCTCTCGGTCGACCCCGTGGTTCCAGTGCGTCCACTCGGAAGCTGGAAGTCTATGAGGGGAAGGCAACTATCAGGGTCATATGCTTTATTAATTTAGAGGTGATTACAAGCGAATTACAAGGAGCCCTTATGCGAAGTATCGCTTTAGGTGCTCCGCATGCCAAGTATGTGCTAACTCTTCACCTTCTAAATTAGCTAATTTAAATGAACCAAGACGCCCTGAGCGGACAATTAGATATGGACCTTCACATTTATTGCCTAACTTCCCTGGTGCTATAATGCTTCGTAGAACAAGATGACCCGGCCTTAACTCGTTGAGTTTAACCTTCGGATCATACCAAGTCTTCGTCTGCTGATGATACTTTGATAAATTAGCTACAGCCCGAAGTCTTGTTTCTTCTGACAAATCTAACGAAGCTTGTCTTTCTTCTTCAATGTCCGGTTCGGTGCTGCGAAATGATCCCCCTTTGAGCTCCGTTGGAGTCATAGCTTCATCTCCGAATAGTAGTCTGAACGGAGTAAAACCTGTGGACCTTGTTTGCGTAGTCCGAATGGACCATAGAATCTTCGGAAGCTCTTCGGTCCACAGTCCTTTTGCTAATCCTACTATTCTTCGATTTAGCCCTGATAAAATATTTCCATTGGCTCGTTCTATGGCTCCATTCGACTGAGGATGTCTCACTGCAGCAAAACATAACTGAATGCCTAGGTCTTCGCAAAACTTCCTGAAGGGTTCTGCGTCGAACTGTGTTCCATTATCAACTGTGAGGTATCTAGGCACTCCGAACCGGCAAATAATGTTCTTCCAGAAGAATTTCTGTACATTGTTCGAAGTGATAGCTGTTAAGGGCTCTGCTTCCACCCACTTAGAAAAATATTCAATAGCTACCACTGCAAACTTCAGATTTCCCTTTGCTAACGGAAAGGGACCAATTAGATCCATACCCCATCTAGCCATGGGCCATATCGGAGCAATGACTTGAAGAGATGTTGGTGGGCGATGACTCCGTCGACCCATCCACTGGCATCCTTGACAAGTGCGAACCAAGCTCTCCGCATCAGCTGTTATTGTTGGCCAATAAAGCCCCTGGCGAAGTGTTTTTCCTGCCAGAGCTCTAGGGGCTAAATGGCTTCCACAAAGGCCTTCGTGAATTTCTCGAAGAATTTCTTGGCCTTCGGCTTGAGATATACATCGGAGTAGAGGGGAACATACTCCGGCCTTGTATAATATACCGTTGATTAACTGATAGCTTCTGGCTCTGAGCTTTAATATTGACAACTAGGGCTCTTCGGGCAAATTTGTTCCTCCTTGCAAGAGTTCTATGATCGAATCTTTCCAATCTGCATTAGGAATGCAAAGAATCTCTGCAGAGGCAATTTGTGGCACCGAAGGTATATTGAGCTCCTCATAGAAAGCTTCTTCAGGCACATCCACAGCTCCGGCTGCAGCCTTCGCTAAAATGTCCGCTTGCACGTTTTCAGCTCTTGGTATACTCCGAATGGAAATACCCTTGAAGTGTGCTTCGATCTTGCGAATTTCTTCTAAGTACTTGGCAAGCTGTGGATGCCGAACTTGAAAACTTTTGTCTACGTGCCCTGCTACTATCTGAGAATCTGTCTTTATAATTATTCTTGTAGCCCCTCGAGCACGTGCTTTCCGGAGTCCCAATAAAATCCCTTCGTACTCCGCTATATTATTGGTAGACTTAAAGTTGAGTCTTGAGGAGTACATTGCTCTTTGCCCTGACGGTGAAATCAACACTGTCCCAATGCCTGCTCCGGATGCTTGGAAAGCCCCATCGGAGTAAACAGTCCAAACTCCGTCATTTGATTTCTCCGGAGTCAAATTCGCAGGTGGAGTCCACTCTGCTACGAAGTCTGCTAGGACTTGGGATTTGATAGCTGTCCTTGCCAAGAAAGATATGCCGAAGGGTGCTAGCTCGACTGCCCACTTTCCAATCCTTCCAGTGGAATCTTTGCTTCGGAGCATATCTCCTAAGGGATACGAAGTTGGTACAATTACATTGTGAGCCAAAAAATAATGTCTTAGCTTCCTCGAAGCCATTATCAGAGCATAAACGAACTTCTCAAGTTCAGAGTATCTTGTCTTTGCTCCTGACAATGCTTCGGATACAAAATAGACAGGATTTTGGACCAACTTTCCATTGAAATCTACTTCTCTGACAAGGACTGCGCTGACAGCTGAACCTGTAGCTGCAAGGTACAGGAGTAGGGTTTCGTCCGCAGTAGGCACCGTGAGTGTAGCAAGATTACTGAGATAATCTTTAATATCTTCGAAGCTTCTCTGACACTCCGGTGTCCATGCAAAATCTTCGGACCCTTTCAAAGCTTTGAATATTGGCAAGCTCCTCTCCGCAGACCTTGATAAAAACCTGCTAAGTGCGGCCAGACGTCCAGTCAGCTTTTGCACTTGCTTTAAATTCTCCGGAGGAGCCATCTTCTGCAGCGCAGTTATTTGAGTAGGGCTAGCTTCAATTCCCCTGCTTGAAACTAAATACCCTAACAATTTTCCAGCCTTAGCTCCGAATATACATTTTTCGGGGTTAAGACGGATCCCACATGCCCGAAGGCTATTGAATGTTTCTGCTAAGTCTAGGCTATGTTGGTGCTTTAAAGCACTCTTTATTATAATATCATCCATATAGGCCTCCACATTGCGACCTAATTGATGACCTAGAGCCGTAGCAACTAATCTTGAAAAAGTAGCCCCAGCATTTCTTAGGCCGAAGGGCATTCTTACATAGCAGAAGACTCCCGAAGGAGTTACAAAGCTTGTCTTGATTTCATCTTCGCGCTTCAACCATATTTGATGATAACCAGAATACGCGTCAAGGAAGCTTAATAACTCCGAACCTGCAGTGGAGTCAACTAGCTGATCAATTCGGGGCATGGGGTAGGGGTCACGTGGGCATGCTTTATTCAAGGATGTGAAATCAATGCACATGCGCCACTTCCCGGAAGACTTCTTCCTGATGAAGACTGGGTTGGCTAACCATTCTGTGTGAGCCACTTCTCTGATAATCCCAGCCTTCAACAGTTTTTCAACTTCGTCCTAAGCTAGAGCAGCTCTCTCTGCGGACATCTTCCGGAGTCCTTGTCGAACAGGCCGGGCCTTCGGGTTTACAAGTAAACTGTGTTCAATGATATCCCGATCGACTCCGGTGATATCTTCGTCAGACCAAGCGAAGACATCCAAATTTTCTTCCACTACCTTTTCCAAGGAGGTTGCAACTTCAGGAGGTAAATCTTTACCAAATTGAAAAGTGTACTCTTTACCATCTTTAACAATGACCTTCGTTGCAATCTCTCCTTCAGGACTTGGTCTCGGAAAAGACTTCTTCGAAGCTTCGGAGGCGGCTGAAAAAATTTCTTCATTATCCTGCACACTGTTTACTTGCCTCGGATCAAGAGGGGGACCGTGACCATATTCCGCCCTCCTAGCAATGGCTTGATCTCCGAAGATTGTTAGGACTCCTGCTTGTGTGGGCATCTTCATCCACAAGTAGTTGTGATGCGCCACAGCTCCGAACTGATTCAACATGCCCCGTCCGAAGATGACATTATAAGCATACGGGGCATCTATCACATCAAAGATAACTTCTTCAGTTCGGGCTAATAAACCTTCTCCGAAGGTAACTTCCAGGCCTATCTGGCCAAGTGCATCAAGCGGAGGTCCTGCGAAGCCTTGCAGAGGACGAGCCGCTGGGAGGAGATGCTTCCTGGAAATGCATAACTGATCGAAGGCTTGCACAAAAATGATATCTGCCGAACTACCTCCGTGAATTAGCACCCTTCGGACTTCAGTCCCTGCAATATCAGCAGTGATAACCGATGGATCTGCATGCGGGAACTTAATACCAGCTGCATCCTCCGCAGAGAAAGATATCGGAACATGAGACCACTCCGGCATTGCAGTTGCAGATGACGAAGTCCCAATATGACCTACTTCCCGAACGTACTCTCTTCGCTGTCTCTTGGACATGCTTCCGAGGGTACCTCCTCCGGAGATAGGGAGAACTACTCTTTTTCCTCTATCTTGCCCTTTCTCTTGCTTCGGAGGTGGCATAACATTGGCCACCGGAGGGTGCCTTGCAGCATCGAAATTTTCTATTCGCGCCACAGCCTGGACTGGCTCAGGGCGCGTTGCTGCTGGACTTCGGTCGGTACTGCCTCGACCCGAAGTTCTCTCCAAGTACTCTCCCCTTAGGGTAAAGATAGCCTTGCAAGTGTCAGTTGCATGGCTTCGATTTTCTCCATGAATACAGCAAAAAAGGGTCTGGCCTTTGCCAGCCGTTTTCCCTGGCGGCCTCCAGCCGCTGGCCTTGTTCCCCGTAGACTGTGGAGCTCTTGGTGCAAACTTCTGTGGGGGTGCAATATTCAAGACTTCAGAGCGAGGGTGCTTTTTCCCTCTTCTCCGATCATGTTGCACTTCAAAGACTGGTTCCTGCGGCTGTGCCGAAGTCTTCACTTCTGCTTTGACTTCTTGCAATACAGTCGAAGTAGCAACAGTCCTCCGAAGCCAACCCTCTTCTGACCTCGCATACTCCTCGAAGTATGACATCAACTGTGAGACTGAGGAGATGCTCTTCTGATGCAGTTTATCCAGAAGGCCTTGATGACTGACGCCTTCCCGAGCCGCATCAACCACTGAAGATGTGGACAGCCCCCGAATTTGCGACTTCGTATGAGCGAAGCGCTTAAAATACTGCCTCAATGTTTCTCCGGGGAGCTGTTTCACCTGGAAAAGGCTTCCTGTTGACATAGGAGGCACGAAGGTGCCCTGAAAGTTACTTATAAACTTCCTCTTCAACTGCGACCAAGAATTGATTGATCCTGGCTTCAAAGACCAGAACCATCTCAATGCTACTCCTTGAAGAGCTAACGGGAAGCACTTCGCCATAGTGTCTCTAACTCCGCCGCTAGCCTCAATCGCTAGGGCATAAGAACGCACGAACTCTCCGGGATCTTCATCTCCGGCATACTTACAGAGCTTCGAAGTTTTAAACTTTGGATCAAAGCGAACCTTCTGCAGCTCAGGATGCAATGGAGATTCATTGTCGTAAGAGGCGTTCTCCGGGGCTTCAGGATAACCAAGATCGTCGTCTTCGGGCACTTCTGGGATAGTTGGGGTGGCTTGAGAGCGAAGCCTGTTCGCAGCTTCTTGTCGCCACCTTGCTACCTCAGCTTGAAGGTTGGCCATTTGAGTGGCCATATCCCTAAGGTTATCTTCATCTCCTCCGGAAGGACCTTTTGGGTCTTGAGAACTGATAGGATCAGTTCGAATCGGGATGGAGGGTGGAGAAGTGACTCCGGGCTGTCAGAGTATGGAAGGGGTTGGCGGAGAGGCTTCGTATGTTCGAGGGATAGAAGCCCCTTCCGGAGTTTGCGGAGGGAAAGCCGAGGACCCTCCGACTTCAACTGTGTCGAAGGGTATCTCTCCGGAGATCCGAGAGGACCTCCGAGTGGGATTGCGAGGTGCACTCCGCTTAGGAGGCATGATGTAAGAAGTTGGTAGAGAACGAAGTTTTTCGGACTAGGTTCCCCACGGACGGCGCCAACTGTTGGCGTAAAAGATTACGCTAACAGGTTTCTGTAGAAAAGAAACTAACAAACGAAGTGTTTGTGAAGCAAACTGTTCTAAGCCTCCGAAAGGATAATAACTTAGAATAGTTCAGAAGTGTGTATTGAATAACTTGTATTCGGTCCCTATTACAGAGTAAAATGGGGGGTATTTATAGGCCCAAACATTAAGGAAAAGACCTATTTACCCCTCTATTACAACCGTCATAGTGGAAACTATTCGGTTCCCTTAATAGGGCTAAAATGGTAAAAGACTAATCTAATGAGAAAGAAGATAAGTCTTCCATCTTAGCTGGCAGAAAAGATCTTGGAGGGCTTTAGTTCGAAGATGTACTCCGAACCAATGCCTATCTTCGTACTTCGAACTTGATTCCGGGTATCTTCGAAGATGATCTTCGGGGAACCTTCGAACCAGCTGTCTGCCTTTATGTTGCTTCGGCAATAACCCCGAAGATGAGATATTTTCCCCCAACAGAGAGTATCATAAAATCTTCGAATCATGTGATGATGGTTCAAAAGGAGGGCAAAAAGAGGAGGAAGAAGACTAAGTTTACAGATTCGATCTCTCGTACTAAGACGACTAGAAAGTCCAGGTCAGCTCCTGCCAACTCTGATGAGTGCCACCATTGCAACAAGCCTGGGCATTGGAAGCGCAACTACAAGGTATACTTGGAAGAGAAGAAAAAGAAGGGAAGTATGACTTCCACTTTAGGTATTAACGATTAAACTTGCTACTCGTCCAAATGATTCATGGGTTTATGATACTGGTTCGATGATTCATACTTGCAAATTGTTGTAGGGGCTGAGTAGGTTAAGGAAGTGTGCTAGTGGCGAGATGGATGTCTGCGTCGAAAATGGTGCAAGTGTTGTAGCGTTGGCCGTCGGCGTTTATTCACTACCACTGCTGTCAAGACTAGTTTAGGAATTAAATAAATGTTATTTCATTCCCGCCTTAGGCAAAGACATAATCTCTTCTTCATGTTTAGGATTTTGAATTCGTAATAAATAATAAGAGTTGTTCAATATTTTCGAATGGTTTGCTTTATGGCATTTGTCCATTAGTGAATGAAGTATACATTTCGAGTCTTGAAGATGCGCATGTTTATAACATTAGTACAAATAAAGACTAAGCAGCAAAGCGTGAACAAATTGCCTAAGTCTAAAAGTATCTAGCCTAGAAAAGACCTGTGTCATAGACAGAAAAACACCAATACAGTGCTAATAAGCAGATAAACAAAATATTTAAAACATGGCAGATCAATCTTCTCAGCAAATGATCTAAGTGTACATGAAAAGAGATGAGAAGTTACTGTTCAAATTTGTCTCCTGTTCGAAACTTGGCGAAGCCTGTTTCACAGTGTCAAAGCCTGCTTCGCAGTGTCGAAGCCTGCTTCACTGAGTCAAAGTCCGGCGAAGTCTATCGACGAAGTACTGGAGGTTTGTGGGATCTAGCCTAGTTCGAGTGTGACAAAATGCGAAGTATGCTTCGGTGCGAAGCATGAAAGTATCGAAGCCTGCTTCGATCAGTGTACTTCGAAGCCTATACTCCGATCAGAAAGCTTCAAACAACGTTTGCAGAAAAGCAAGCTTCGAAAGAGAAGCGAAGCCCAACACACAGCAGCAAAATCGATACGAAGCCTATACTGCTACCTTCGAAGTTAGCTAGATCGAAGTATGACTACCGAAGTAGTAACCTTCGAACCACAAACCAATCTTCGAATCAAAGTCTACTAATGTTATCAAAGGAAATCGAAGCCTTGAAACAACCTTCGAAATACAAACTTTGAACACACAAACTGAGATCCACGGAACTAATAGTAGCAGAGAAACTTCTCAGGAAACACACTCCGAGCGAAGTCTATCAGAAAAACATGCTTCGAAGCTAACTTCGAAGCCTGTCGAAGTATGCTTCGCAAAGGTGCCGAAGTATGTCAAAGAACAAACACTAAACACAGAGCATACTTCAAAGCTAGATTCACTGTTCGAGTTCGGAGTCAAAAGTTCTTGCAAAGCCTTTGGAAAAAGTCAGGTCAAAGCCTGCTTCACATAACTGAATGACTTCGAACAGACTAGGGGGCTTCGGTAGAAACACCCAAAGAAAGACTAAGTCCTGTCTACTCGATCAAAAAACTCCACATGAAAAATCAAAGCTAGAGTACTAGCACACTGTAGCTACGGGAAAGTAGTACTACTTGCTACAGTACGCATGAACTAGTACTCTCACGTGAAGAACAAAAACGAAGCAGCCAGAGAAGCATTTGCTCAGAAATAAAATGGCCGCACGCAAAACGAAACTGCAGAGCTATTAACGAAATGCTACACACAAAACAGCAGGAATAAAATCATCCAGACCAGAGAAAAATCGAGATGAACTCACGAAGAAACAAAAGCAACCTTCCTGGCGGCGCACGCATGAATAGGAGAGAGAGAGAACGTAGGAAACAAAATGACCCAATCCTTGATTAAAAAGTGATTTCTTGAAAGGGTGACCTAACCCTAGGGATTGGGGCCCTATTTATAGGCTGCCCAATGACCTAGAATATTCCACTAGCCCCTTAGGGTTTTTTACAGACGCTGAAATAAAAGGAAAAGACTAAACTGCCCTTAGGATATTTTTACAGACTCGACTGACTGACTGTGGGTCTAGGGACAAAATAGTAAACTCTTATTTACAGATGACTTATCTGGAAGCTAAGCTTTCGTAGCGACTACAACTTCTCTTCTGGACAGTCCGATACTAGATCAGTAGTCATCAGTTTTGTGCCGAAACTGACGAAGCCTCCACCGACTTTGCACCAGGTACCCGGATTGGGCTGGCCTGACTCCACGGCTTTCTCAGCCCGGCAATCGCTCACCGCCCGTGTACCTGAGTCAATCCTGGTCAATAGCCCAGTGGGTCTTTTGCTGCTCCTGGCCCATGTACCCGGATTAGGGTAGCCCGACTTCGCGACCCCTCTGCCTGATAGTCGCTCGCTGCCCGTGTACCTGAGTCACACGCGGCCCATGACGCAGCATATCTCCTCTCTTCTTCTGTCCTCTTTGACTATCGTTGATAATGACTCATCACATCTGGAGCCATGACGCCCACGCTATTCAGCATGGCTCCTCAATCTCCCCCTTGATGAGTGCATTGTCAACACTTATCTTCTTCAGCTCTCCAGTACCTGCGAACACATGTGGAAACACGAAAACAAAGCACAAGAAAACAAAGAAGAAGAAAATAAAGTAAAAGTTTAACCCTAATGACCAAAAGCCAAACAAAAGCAAGAAGTGGTCATTATGGTTAACTAGAATGTAAAAGCTCAAAATGAGTGCGATCTTAGAAACATCAACAAGGATATCAAAAGAGTAAGGACAACCGGGACAAAAACTCCCCCTAAAAACAAATCCCAGAGAAATCCAAAACCCCCCCTTAAACTCTTATCCAAAAAATTCTCTCCCTTTTGACAAGTGAACTCATCAAGCACTCTAAAAAGACACAGACTCCCCTGAACCGCAACTCCCCCTCAAAATATGCAATGAATGCAACTGGGGTGCAAGTGGAGTGAAGAAAGCATGCTTCTCAGATATGATCGACTGCAATTACAACATCTAACAAGTATAGCAAAAGACATACTGTCTAAGACACATGGCATGATCAGTGCAACAAGTGATATCTAAAGAAAGTCATTTGCACGCATTTTTTCCGTTTTTGCAGACAAAAGCATCACCACATTTTCCAGTTAACAAGCAAAGTAAATCACGAGATGCAGAAACTAACTGATATCTACCAAGATAAGCATTGTTTGAAACAAAGTGCTTCAGCAGACTTGTTATCTTTTTAATGTTCAGGTTTTTCATTGTCCTTTTTCATTTTTGCCAAGGGTTATTTGCATGTCAAACCTTATGCTAACCGACCAAGTCAAGCCTAGGCCAGAACTGCACCATCAGAAGCTTAAGACATTGGTCTTGGCATACACTACACCGTCCTAGTTCATACCAAAGTGCTATGGTAAGCAGTCTAGAACAATGTAATGCGACAAAGAAAACCCACTTGGATCTTTTCAACTCAAGCATAAAAAGACATGGAATTTTCATTCATTTTTGATTTTTTATCATTTTTATAGCACATTTTCCATGTTAAAGCATAAAGATGTCCAAGTTGCATATCTGCATCTATTGTGAGGAACTAGCTACAAGGCATGTAACAGATAGCAAAAGGACTCAGCCTACACATGCTAGTTACCAGAAGCAATGGTGATCATTTTTCAAGTTTAACGCGTAAAAGTCATGCATATGACAGATATCAGACATATCAAGCGAACTGAAACAAGGCATGATCATTGACATGTAATCAAAAGCATGTACTATCTAGACTAAGTAACGCGGTTCAATCATATAATAGAAGCAAAACTCAAAAGTGTGATATGTGAATATGCATGATATGAACACACACAAAAAGACTCAAGAAAAGAGTAAAGAAGAAAGAAAACTGACGCAAAATATCCTAGAAAGGATACACAACACCCAAATCCCCTCGTAAACGCTCAAAAGTAGACTGATCTAGGGGTTTGGTGAAAATGTCAGCCAACTGATGATGGGTATCAACATGAACAAGGTCAATGACACCTTTTTCATATTGATCCCGCAGAAAATGAAAGCGCACATCAATGTGTTTGGTTTTTGAATGGAGACAAGGGTTTTTCCCTACACTACTTGCACTGGTGCTGTCGCAAAACAAAGGAACTATGGTAGGAAAGAACAACCCAAAATCTCACAGAGTGGAAATCATCCAAACCAACTATGAGCAGCAGCTACATACTCAGCCTTAGTGGTCGAAAGAGCAACTCCAGATTGCTTTCGAGAAGACCAAGAGACAAGAGAAGAACCAAGAAACTAGCAAGTACCGGAAGTCGACTTGCGATCCAACCGGCACCCACCAAAGTCAGCGTCCGAAAAGCCAGATAAATCAAGAGATGATGATGCTGAATAGTAAAGACCGAGGTCGGGCGCATAAGTGAGATACCTGAAGATGCGCTTGACAGCCTGCCGATGAGATGCGCGTGGTGAAGACTGGAAACACGCGCAAAGTCCCACGGCGAACTGTATGTCCGGTCTTGTCGCCGTCAAGTATAGCAGCGAACCGATCATCCCTCGAAACTCTCTCTCATTGACCTTGATGCCGCTCTCGTCCTTGTCCAGTCCACCAGATGTGCCCATTGGGGTCATCTGCGGCTTCAACTCCCCACCAAAGTCAAATTTTTTCAACATGTCGCGAGTGTACTTATCTTGGTGGATGAAGGTGCCATCCTTGGTCTGCTTGATCTGGAGCCCTAGGAAATACTTGAGCTCACCCATGAGGCTCATCTCAAACTCGTTGTGCATCTGCTCAGAAAACTTGGACACAAGAACATCAGTAGTACCACCAAAGATAATATCGTCCACGTAAATCTGAGCGACTAAAAAATCTGAAGCATATCTGAGCAAGGAGAGAGTTTTATCCACAGAACCCATCACAAAGCCCTTCCCCAACAAAAATTGCTTTAACCGGTCATACCAAGCCCTAGGGGCTTGCTTCAACCCGTATAAAGCTTTTTGCAGCTTAAAAACATGTCGAGGAAACATAGGGTTCTCAAAACCGGGGGGCTGCCTAACATAAACCTCCTCCTCTATGTACCCGTTCAGAAAAGCACTCTTGACGTCCATTTGAAAAAGCTTAAAACCCTTCGAAGCGGCAAAAGCTAAAAGAATGCGAATGGACTCAAGATGGGCAACAAGAGCGAAGGTTTCTTCAAAATCAATACCTTCCTTCTGGCAAAAACCCTGGGCAACTAGTCGAGCTTTATTGCGCACCACAACCCCATCTTCACCTTACTTGTTCTTGAACACCCACTTGGTGCCTATGGGGTTGCATCCTGGTGGCGGCTCAACTAGTGTTCAAACCCGATTACGGACAAAATTCTCAAGCTCTTCTTGCATAGTGTTAATCTAATTAGAATCAGAAAGAGCATGAGAAACGTCTCTGGGCTCAAAAGATGCAACAAAAGCAGATTCAGCAAACACAACAAGAGAGTTACCAGATGAACGCAAAGTTCTCTCAGGCAAATCACCAATGATGAGCTCTGAGGGGTGATCACGCTGAACTGCTCGGGATTCCTATTGATCTGAAGTCACCTCACTTGAGTTAGCAGCAGGCACCTCTGGACTCGACTGAGGGGGCTCGATCGATGTGGAAGAAGTGATCAGAGGTCCGCCCTCGTCCTCAGTCGAAGTCTCAGAAGGTGTGGGCTCTGCAGGAGGTGCAGAAGGCCCACCCTCATCAGCAGCTGGAGTATCCTCATCTTCCTCGAAGATGGACTCTCCGAGCTCACCATCACCAGAAAGCTCAAAAGAAGGAGTCAAAGAAGACAAGGACTCATCAAATGAAACCTCACAAGTCTCGACAAGCTGCTGGGATTCGAGGTTCCAAACACGAAAACCTCGAGAATGTAAAGCATAGCCAAGAAAAACACCGTCCCAACAACGAGACTCAAACTTGTCCAAATGCCCTCCCTTCTTGAGCACAAAGCACTTGCAGCCAAAAGCTCGCAAGTGACTCACCTTGGGCTGTCTGCCAAACCGCAACTCGTATGAGGTCTTACCTAGGTGAGCTCTAAGAAAAATGTGGTTGGCCAGAAAGCAAGCCGTGTTCATGGCTTCAACCCAAAAATGCCTAGGAGTCCTATGCTCATCGAGCATCATCCTGGCCATCTCGACTAGCGTGCGGTTCTTTCGTTCCACAACACCATTCTGTGGGGGAGTGTAAGGAGCAGAAAACTGATGATCAAGACCCTGATCACTACAAAAGCTGACGAACTAAGAGTTCTTGAACTCAGAGCCGTTGTCGGAGCGAATTGCTCGCATCCGACCATTGTTCTCATTCTTCAGCTTCAAAATCAGGTCATGAACAAAATGAAAGGTTTCATCCTTAGACTCCAAAAAGAAAACCCACGAGAATCGAGAAAAGTCATCAACAATCACAAGTGCATACCACTTCCCACCGACTGAGTGTACCCGAGCTGGACCGACAGTGTCCATATGTAACAACTCGCCCGGATACGAAGTCATCACCTGAGTCACAGGTGAGTGAGAAGCGGCAACCATTTTCCCATGACGACAGGGATGACAAACTAGATCTTTCTCCATTTTAAGCTTGGGCAATCCTCGGATGAGGTCCATAGAGCTTAACCTGACTAGCAGATCAAAACTCAAATGACCTAACCTCCTATGCCACTTCCAGAGCTCAGAAGAAGATCCAGCAATCAAACAACGAGAAGGGCCAAAAGAACTAGAGAAGTCAATTCGAAAAACTTTACCGAATGGTAAGATCTGGCAAACCAAAGACCCTCTAGAATCAAACACAGAAGAATTGCCCTTCTTAAAACGCGCCTCCAAACCATCCTTAAGAAGTTGCGAAACAGAAATCAAATTAAAATTCAAATTTTTAACCAAGGCAACATTCTGCAAAGAGAAATGGTCTGAAATGCGAATTGAGCCGATGCCACTTACCTTCCCTTGACCATTGTTCCCGAAGGTGATGTACTCTTTGGAGCTCGGGGGATTTAGACTTGAGAACCATCTGTGATGTCCCGTCATGTGGCGAGAGCATCCTAAGTCCATGATCCAAACGTCCTCCAGTCCCCGATCCTGCAAAATCAGTGGTTGTAAGTGGGAGCAAATGGTCCGGCACCGGGTTTAGCAAAAGAGCTAAACCAGTGTCGAGCCATCTGCTCAAAAGACGGAAAGCAGAAACCATTAGAAGAGTTTGGACCAAAACGCGGCTCAAAGTGCGTTCCTTGGTTCTGCCTAAAGCCTTGGCCACGAGGTCCAGGACCGTAGCCAAAATGACTTGGAGCTCTGCCGGAATGGACACCACCATCTAGAGCACATGCATGAAAGTCGTCTCCTCTACCACCACCTACACGACGCGGCCTGGCCTCCAGCCTCTCCCCGCGTCGAGAAACACGCAGTCTACCACCCTGTTGATAGAACTGCTCCTAACCACCTCGAGCTCTCTCTGCTCTCTCAACTCGCTTCCTTCTGAAGCAAAACTCCGCAAGATGCCCTTCTCTCTGACAATACACACAATGGTAGGTGGGCTTCTTGGGATGTGGTTAAGGCTTGGGGTTCTTGGGCTTAGTGGTGATTGATGTCGTCTTCTTGGGTTGAGAGGGTCCAGGAAGAGAGTCAAGAGAAGTGTGGAGGTGTTTGGGCTTTGGAACCCAAATGGCTTCTTGGGTGGAGCTTTGGACTGTTCTTGGATAACTCCATCCTTGGGCTGACTAGCCTGGAAGGACTCAGTGGAGTGAGTCTTGGGGTATCTCTGCTCTAGAGTCATTTTACTCCACTCCACTGCCCGACTAATGACACTCTCAAAGTCAGCCTTGGTGTAGGTGTAACCTACCCCAAACCCATCCCGCCTCTTAAATTGCTGGATCATCATGCCGAGCTGTGGCTCTCTGGCACTGATCCAACTCAGGATAGAACGAAGCTAAAAGTTCTCATTCTGAGAATCAGCTAGCTCCTCTCTCAAGGAAGCTAGAACTTCCACCTGAGACAAGCAGGTCTCACACTCGCTATCTACCTGGACAGACTTCTCGGCTTTTAGCTTAATTAACTCCAGTCTAAGAGATAGACAGTTCTCACAAACAGTGGGTGGAACTATCAGTGTCTCAAGTTCTAGCTTAGTCTGCGCCAGCTCAGCTCTCACTCTCTCCAAATCCCCCAAATGCTCATCGCCCTTGGCTTTCAGCTCAGCTAAGACAGCTAGATGAGATGGGCAATCATCACAGGGTACAACGACAGTGGCTTGAACATCTTTCAGCTCCAGCTGAGTGCTTTCAAGCTCAGTGGACAAAGCGTCCCTCTCATCAACCCTTTCTGTGTACCTGGACTTAAGAGTCGACAGGTCACATAGAAGCACCTCACATTTTGGGCACTCACTGCTATCACCCAAGCAAGGGGAAGAAGATGCACTCCCAATTCTGCCGTTGGCCACGGCAAGCTCACTTTCTAACTCATCTATCCTCTTCTTAGCCCCACTAAGCAGTTTTTCCTGATATTTTAACTCCTGACGATTACTTTCAAGTAAATCAACGATTTCGCGTTCATAAGATGATACCTTTTCGTTGTCGTCATCGTCGAAGTCATCGGAGGAGCCCTTCTCTTCCTTATCCCCAAGAGCCATTGAGCATAAGATCTTGCGGGATCTTCGGCGCTGGTGTGAGCGGCTCTTCAGTCTGTCCCCGAAGGCCATGAAGCAATGACCCGCCGGATCGTCTGTGTCCTTCCCCTTCCTGATGACGATCTCCTCATCGCTTAAGCTCGATGAAGAGGAAGAAGACGTGGACCGCTTGGAGTAGCTCTTCTCCATCTCGACGAAGAAGGCCTTGTCGCGCTTCTTGTTCTCTCGCCGGTAGTCCTTCAGGGCCTTTCTGAAGAATCTGATCTTTGGCTTGCCCTTGTTGAAGGAAGAGCTGTCATGCTTGCCGGAGTCATGGAAGCCACCACCGGTGCCCTTCTTGTGGCCATTGCGCTTGGGGCAGTCGGCGATGAAGTGTCCTGGGTCACCACACTCAAAGCACCCGGATTTCGTGCCGTGTCTTTTGAACATCCTCTTGTCATAAACACGATGCACCCGGTTGTTAAAAAGACACAAATCATCATCTCCCAAAGACTCAAGCTGGTCCTCAGTGATAGACATCAAAGAGAACCCAACACAGCTCACAGAAGAGGGATCAACTGAAGGTGTAGCAAGGGCCAGAGATTTTGATCCAGAGCCAGTGAGATTTGATCTCAGCTGGATATCAACCTCAGTGGCCTTCAGCTTTCTAAACAACTCAGAAATGGTCAAGGTATCATAAGAAGTGCTCTCAATGATAGAGGATACCTTGATCTCCCAGATCTTAGGGTCCAAGGTATGAAGAACCTTGAGCGCCTGCTCGTGATCTGAGACTAACTAAACACCCTCAGCCTTGTTGTCCCGAAGCTTGTTTATGATCGATTGAAAACGACCAAACAACGCTTCAACAGATTCACCCGGATTTTGTGTGAAGTTCTCATATTCACGCCGGTAGGTCTGTTCCCTCATGGCGTGCCTTGAGGGTAGCCCAGATCTCTCTTGCAGTGGAGAGATGGCTCACACGCTCAAACTCAGTGGGACCTAAACCAGAAAACAAAATGTTCACAGCTTTACTATTGTTCAGATGCTGGGCAATGATACCAGGAGTACCTTGCTCAGCAACTGGCAATACAACAAACGTAGCGTGAACGGAAATGTCCTAGATGTCTGAGCTTTGGCTCATGAGATAGGCTCGCATGCGAGTCTTCCAATAATTATAGCCATAAGCTTCCAAGGACGGGACTTTGCCAGGAGAAGTCATGATCATTACTGGGGTTTAGAATCAGTTAAGGTATGGAAAAACCCTAACCAGGATCTGATACCACTTGTAGGACCGAAAGTAGCGACCAGAGGGGGGTGAATGGGCGCCTAAAAATTCTTTCGAATCTATGGCCTGCTCCCAACACTCAACGCACCTCAAAAGACTAAGCAGCAAAGCGTGAACAGATTGCCTAAGTCTAAAAGTATCTAGCCTAGAAAAGACCTGTGTCCTAGATAGAGAAACACCAATACAGTGCTAATAAGCAGATAAACAAAATATTTAAAACATGGCAGATCAAACTTCTCAGCAGGTGATCTAAGTGTACAAGAAAAGAGATGAGAAGTTACTGTTCAAATTTGTCTCCTGTTCAAAACATGTCGAAGCCTGCTTCGCAGTGTCGAAGCCTGTTTCGCTGAGTCGAAGTCTGGCGAAGTCTATCGACGAAGTACTAGAGGTTTGTGGGATCTAGCCTAGTTCGAGTGTGACAAAATGCGAAGTATGCTTTGGTGCGAAGTATGAAAGTATCGAAGCCTACTTCGATCAGTGTACTTCGAAGCCTATACTCCGATCAGAAAGCTTCAAACAACGTTTGCAGAAAAGCAAGCTTCAAAAGAGAAGCGGAGCCCAACACACAACGGCAAATTCGATACGAAGCCGATACTGCTACCTTCGAAGTTAGCTAGATCGAAGTATGACTACCAAAGTAGTAACCTTCGAACCACAAACCAATCTTCGAATCGAAGTCTGCTGATGTTATCAAAGGAAATCGAAGCCTTGAAACAACCTTCGAAATACAAACTTCGAACACACAAACTGAGATCCACGGAACTGACAGCAGCAGAGAAACTTCTCAGGAAACACACACCGAGCGAAGTCTATCAGAAAAACATGCTTCGAAGCTAACTTCGAAGCCCGTCGAAGTATGCTTTGCAAACGTGCCGAAGTATGTCAAAGAACAAACACTAAACACAGAGCATACTTCGAAGCTAGATTCACTGTTCGAGTTCGGAGTCAAAAGTTCTTGCAAAGCCTTTGGAAAAAGTCAGGTCGAAGCCTGCTTCACAGAGCTGAATGACTTCGAACAGACTAGGGGGCTTCGCCAGAGAAATACTAAGTCCTGTCTACTCGATCAAAAAGCTACACAGGAAAAAGCAAAGCTAGAGTACTAGCACACTGTAGCTACAGGAAAGTAGTACTACTTGCTACAGTACGCATGAACTAGTACTCTCACGTGAAGAACAAAAACGAAGCAGCCAGAGAAGCATTTGCTCAGAAATAAAATGGCCGCACGCAAAACGAAACTGCAGAGCTATTAACGAAATGCTGCACACAAAACAGCAGGAATAGAATCATCCAGACTAGAGAAAAATCGAGATGAACTCACGAAGAAACAAAAGCAACCTTCCTGGCGGCGCACACATGAATAGGAGAGAGAGAGAACGCAGGAAACAAAATGACCCAATCCTTGATTAAAAAGTGATTTCTTGAAAGGGTGACCTAACCCTATGGATTGAGACCCTATTTATAGGCTGCCCAATGACCTAGAATATTCCACCAGCCCCTTAGGGTTTTTTCAGACACTGAAATAAAAGAAAAAGACTAAACTGCCCTTAGGATATTTTTACAGACTCGACTGACTGACTGTGGGCCTAGGGACAAAATAGTAAACTCTTATTTACAGATGACTTATCCAGAAGCTAAGCTTTCGTAGCGACTACGGCTTCTCTTCTGGACAGTCCGATACAAGATCAGCGGTCGTCAGTTTTGCGCCGAAACTAACAAAGCCTCCACCAACTTTGCACCAGGTACCCGGATTGGGCCGGCCCGACTCCGCCGCTCTCTCAGCCCGGCAATCGCTCACCGCCTATGTACCTGAGTCAATCCTGGTCAACAACCTAGTGGGTCTTCCGCTGCTCCTGGCCCATGTACCCGGATTGGGCCAGCCTGACTTCGCGGCCCCTCTGCCCGACAGTCGCTCGCTGCCCGTGTACCCGAATTGGGCCGGCCCGACTCCGCCGCTCTCTCAGCCCGGCAATCGCTCACCGCCTATGTACCTGAGTCAATCCTGGTCAACAACCCAGTGGGTCTTCCGCTGCTCCTGGCCCATGTACCCGGATTGGGCCAGCCTGACTTCGCGGCCCCTCTGCCCGACAGTCGCTCGCTGCCCGTGTACCTGAGTCACACGCGGCCCATGACGCAGCAGATCTCCTCTCTTCTTCTGTCCTCTTTGACTATCATTGACAATGACTCATCACATCTGGAGCCATGAGACCCACGCTATTCAACATGGCTCCTCAACTACCCCCTTCTGCGCGTGCCGTGCCGGACGGCATCTAGGCCGCACGATCGCGAATGAAGGGCATAGATTAAAACCTCGCGGGATTTAACCTAAGCCCTCAGATCTCGCCCAAGCGGTATCAGCAGATCCTGACCGTTGGATCTCACATAAATGCCCCCGCCCTGCCCCCGATGGTCTAGACTGGACCGGTTCACGCGCACAGTGCGCGGGTCCATGGTGGGCCTGGCTCACCGTGGACCCACGCCTATTTTCTGTTTAAATAAAATTCAAAAAATACTTTAAAACATTGGAAATTCATAACTTGCTCAATTTAACTCCAAATTTGACCATTTCAATTCTGGAAAATTTGTCTTTTTATTCTCTACACTTTTATGCAATAAAAACAGTATGCTTATTTTGCACAAAATATTCTTATTAAATAACAAAGCAAAATCCCCTTTAGGATTAAAATCATATTTCATTTAAATAATTCAGAAAAACCCTTAAGAATTTATATAATAATTTTAGAGGGCACAATAACTTCATCTCACTATTTTTAAGCAATAAAAACAGTAGGGTTGCTTCGGTACAGTTAAATTCACATCTAAATAGGAAAAAAAAACCTCTTAGGGTAAATACTTAGTTCAATTTATAAAATTCAGAAATCTCTTTAAAAACCAACCTTAAATATTTAGGAAATAATTTCATAGAATTTAAGACTCTATCTCTTTTACTTAATCCAACAAAAACATGTATGCTTGTATGATTGATTTTTGGATTGTTTATTGAATGTTGTGTTTACTTTTCCGTATCGAGAAGACTACGTCGCCGTCGACGATCTGGAGTCTTACCCCAAGGTTCCACCTTCACCATTCACGGATCAAGGCAAGTAACAACCCCCATGTTGATCATCATTGACCCCATGTTTTAATAAATTATCGCTATAACTCATAGGATAATATTGCATTAGTCTAATCTCAAGCCTTACACTACATTTAATAGATCCCGTCCTTGTGTGCAAACCCAAGCCATGCTTATTGAGCCTACACTCCTTGTCACTCTACAAATATTATATTAGCTAGTGTCCAATGTACCGACACAACTGCTATAGGATAAAAAGAATGAGTCATAGATAGCTGGATTCTAATATATGTATTTCCCCGTTATTCTCGTCTCTGGACTCTGTTGGAGTTGGCTATGTTATAAGTATGGTGGGTTCTGGGTGCAAGCTAGGGCATTGGTTGGTCGCACCCGGGGCACTATAAGGACCGGTCCGCGGGATCTGTTGCAAAGCACTTTCGTACTAACCACAAGTCTAATGGGTAAGTCCTAACTGGAAGTATGGAACAAACCGACTCGATGCACCATAGTGGAGGGGGCAAGGGGCAACCTGTGGGTGACTTGTACCGACGTGGCTCAAGGGGGGTATGGTGTTGGCTCGACGCGGCGGGGCACCATATGAAACCCATAAGAGGGTGCTGTCGGGTCGAGGTGGTCCATATGGAAGGTTTTGGCACGAGTTCCCGTTGTATGGGTCATCTCGTTACACTGTGTAAGGGATGAGTGCGTGCCTTGTGGGTACAGTGGTACACCTTTGATCAGAGTTTTAAATCTTTTCGAAAAGCCGAGCCCACGGTCAAGGGTGGGTTGTGTGACCTCTCGCAGTTAGTTTACTATTGCTTGCGTGAAAGTGTTATTCATGGCATGTAAGGACTGTTGAGCGAGGGTGGGCTGACTGTACCCCTCGAGTTAGAAGATGATGCATACACATGTTTACATTTCTGTATTAATAACTTGATCACATTTAATTGCTTTACAAACATGCTTTTCCGCAAAATTAGCCACTACCTTCCTTGTTATTACTCTGTATTATATTTGCATCTGGTGGCTTGCTGAGTACGATTGTACTCACCCCCGTTGACTTACACCACCAGAGCCCGTCTACTATGAGGAGGATGAAGGTCTGGAGTAGCGACCCAGTCAAGGCGAGACTGGAAGGAGGCGTTCATCTAGGACCCTTGTTTTATTAGTTTCTCTTCACTTTATTCACTTTTGTACTAATACGGTCTACGAACCGTGAATGCTTGTCGTATTGTACGTGGTCGTGTGATGAATGTCTTGATTTATTGATTTTCTATGGAATTTTAATAAAGGTCTGGATTTATTAAATCTGGGCGTTACAAGACACCACCGGTACCTTTCTTGTGACCATTCTTCTTGGGGCAGTCCGCGATGAAATGACTTGGATCACCACACTCAAAGCATCTGGATTTTGTGCCATGTCTTTTGAACATTTGCTTATCATAGACACGACGAACCCGGTTGTTAAATAGACACAGATCACCATCTCCTAGCGACTCAAGTTGGTCCTCAGTGATAGACATCAAGGAGAACCCAGCACATCTCAAAGAAGAGGAGTCAGCAGAAGGTGACGCAAGGGCCAGAGTTTTTGAGTCCGTACCAGTGAGATTTGATCTCAACTGGATATCAACCTCTGTGGCCTTGAGCTTGCTGAAAAGCTCTGCAATAATCAAGGTATCATAAGAAGTGCTCTCAATGATAGAGGATACCTTGATCTCCTAGATCTTAGGGTCCAAGGTATGAAGAACCTTGAGCGCCTGCTCATGATCTGAGACTAGCTGAACTTCCTCGGCCTTGTTGGCCCGAAGCTTGTTGATGATCGATTGAAAATGACCAAACAAAGCTTCAACAGATTCACCCGGCTTTTGTGTGAAATTTTCATATTCACGCCGATAGGTCTAATAGAGCCGAGACTTGACCTAGGCTGTCCCCTCATGGTGTGCCTGGAGGGTAGCCCAGATCTCTCTAGCAGTGCTGAGATGGCTCACATGCTCAAACTCAGTGAGACCTAAACAAGAAAACAAGATGTTCACTGCTTTGTTGTTGTTCTGATGCTGGGCGATTATCTCGGGGGATGTACGCTCAATAACAGGAAGTATGGTGAAAGTAGCGTGAACACAAACATCCCAAATGTCCGAGCTCTGGCTCATGAGATAGGCTCGCATGCGAGTCTTCCAGTAATTGTAGCCAAAAGCTTCAAGGGACGAGACCTTGCCAGAAGAAGTCATTATCACTACCTGGGGTTAGAACCGGTTAAGGTATAGAAAAACCCTAACCAGGCTCTAATACCACTTGTAGGACCGAAAGTAGCGACCAGAGGGGGGTGAATGGGCGCCTAAAAAATTCTTTCGAATCAATGGCTTTCTGAGAAACCATGTTGAAGAATATGGTTTGATATTCCAAATGTGATGAGTGATTGTCAACGGAAGTCAATGGAAGGAAGAAATGAAGACCTGCCGAGTCTGAGGCGCATGTGACTCAGGTACACGGGCAGTGAGCGATGGCCGGGCTGAGGGGACGCGGAGTCGGGCTGGCCCAATCCAGGTACATGGCTAGGAGCGGCAGATGATCCACCGGTCTGTTGACTGGGTTTGACTTAGGTACACGGGCGGCGAGCGATTGCCGGGCTGAGGAAGCTGCAGGGTCGGGTCGGCCCAATCCGGTTACCCGGTGCGAAGACGATAGACGCTTTGTCAGTTTCGGCGTAAAACTGACAATCTATGTTTAATTCGTTTTTAGGATATTAATATTTAGTTTTTAAGTTTAGAATATTTTTATTTGAGTCAGGTGATTTTTCTAAGAATATTTTAGTAATTTTTGGAATTTATTTTAGAGTCAGTTTAATTTTACCCGAGGGTAAATTAGTCTTTTCATGTATTAGGATTTTCCTATAAATAGGTCCCTATCCCCTTGGGGATAGATGACTGTTTTTTTTCAAGATCAATCTACAATCTAAAGTCCAACAAGTTGGTTCGCCACAATAATCATTTCTGTGCCGCCGACGAAGCTTCTACCTTCCACGACGATTTTTTTCCTCGGCGGGATTCTTTTTGTTGCTTCCGGCGTGAAAAACAGGACGCTGGCAGGTACTACTGCATCTTGCGCATGCAACGAGGCAGCGGGGTTGATGGGGGATTGGTCCCGATCTTCCGCTAGGTAAAGGATAACTTGGGTTGGTGGAGAATCTCGACGTTGGCGATCCAAGGCTCCGGTCCGGCGGATCAAAACCTTGCAATCGTTACACCACTGTCTCCGTTGGTTATCAACCACGCAGGACGCGATTGACCTCGCCATGAAGGCTAATTCCTGCAAGCGAACCCAAGAACACAAGCAAGAACAGGAAGGATACAAGTCGAATGCCAAATCACAGACAAACGATGATAAGGTGAGGTTTCACAAACGCCAATGCAGCAGCCAATCGGTCCGGTGCAAGAGGCGGGATCTAAACACAAAAGTGTAGATGCAAAAAAAGCAAAACCTAACCCTAAAGGCGGCTGGAGTGAGTTATATAGGGCGTGGGCAGCCTGTGGAAGGCGAACAGACTCAGTAGAAGGTGAACAGACTCAGACTATGGCCCAACACGGCCCAGTTCTGTCACGCAGGACGGTTTCAATCACACAGAACGACTCGAGACTCCAAATGAGGTGAAACCAACGGCGAACGATCCGTCTTCTCCTCAGCTTTCCAAAAAGTCAAAGAACGTGCCAATCGGACTTCGTATGAGGAAGTTATGCCCATTTTGGTGCATGGTGGTCGATGTAGTCCGAACCAGCGAAATCTTGACTTCAAAACATCCGTGCGACTCCGTCTTCAACTCCAACTCTTCTATTCCATCTCCCATGTTCCTAAGCAACAAAATATCACTAGCATTCAGTAGCATCCCGTCCAAACAAATATTAACATAGTTGCTAAGGAAAGAATTAACCTTATGGTTCAAGCGACGGGCACGGGCGCGTGTGATTGGTCCTAGTAATTGAATTGTAGGTGGAGGCTCCATGTGTGTATCATGTGAAGTGATGTCCTCATCATCCTCCCCCTCTTGAATTGGAGTCGTCCTCGACTCAAGCTCATCGTCAGCTCCCAAATAGGGTTTTAAATCATCAGCACGGGGCATCAATTTAAACTTTCTCAAATCAGGAAAATGATCCTTGCGCAAGTACAACCAAACAAGATCTCCTGGTTTGAAAAACATCTTCTTTCTTCCTTTATTTGTCTTTTGAGCAAAATAGCGTGCCTTCTTTTCTATAACTTCCTTGGTCTTTAGATGCATAGCTTTCACAAACTCTGCACGCTTAGTTGCCTCCATGTTTGCTCTCTCTTGAAAAGGAAGTGGCAGCAAATCAAGTGGTGTGATTGGCTTAAAAACATACACCACTTCAGACGGGCACAATTGTGTTGTTGAGTGAACAGCTCTATTGTATGCAAATTCAACATGTGGAAGGCAGTCCTCCCATTCCTTCAAGTTCTTCTTAATCATTGTTCGTAGCAACATGGAGAGTGTACGGTTTACCGCCTCTGTTTGACCTTCAGTTTGCGGGTGACAAGTTGTTGCAAATAGCAATTTTGTGCCAAGCTTGGCCCACATTGTCTTCCAAAAGTAACTCATAAACTTCACATCACGATCTGAAACAATGGTTCTAGGCATCCCGTGCAATCTCACAATTTCCCTGAAAAATAAATCAGCAATATGTGAAGCATCGTTGGTCTTGTGACAGGGAATAAAGTGTGCCATTTTAGAAAACCTATCCACTCTTACAAGTATGGAGTCTCTCCCCCTCTTTGTCCTAGGCAATCCCACAATAAAGTCCATGCTAATATCTTCCCAAGGTGCACTAGAAACAGGAAGTGGAGTATACAAACCATATGGGTTAAGTTTGGACTTAGCTTTATGGTATGTGGCACAACGCTGCACAAATCGTTCAACATCTCTCCGCATCTTTAGCCAATAAAAATTATTGGACAGCAGGGCCAAAGTCTTTTCTCTCCCAAAATGTTCCATTAATCCACCACCATGTGATTCGTGCAACAACAGCAAACGTACGGACGAATCTGGAACACATAGCTTGTTAGCATGGGACAAAAAACCGTCATAAACATGTAATTTTTTCCAGCCTTTCCCATCATTACATTTAGTGTATGGTTCAGCAAATTCTTTATTTACAACATGCAAATCTTTCAAACTTTCCAAATCTGGAACGTTAATATCAAGTTGAGATAAAAGAACAACCCTGCGAGACAATGCATCAGCAACCACATTTTCTTTGCCATTCTTGTATTTCACAATGTATGGGAAAGGTTCAATAAATTCAACCCATTTAACATGTCTACGGTTCAGTTTAGCTTGCCCTCTCAAATATTTTAGTGCTTCATGATCAGAATGTATAAAAAACTCCTTAGGCAAAAGGTAATGTTGCCAAGTTTCAAGCACACGCACTAAGGCATATAATTCCTTATCATAGGTAGAATAATTCAATTGTGGACCATGCAATTTCTCAATAGAATAGGTCACGGGTTTACCTCCTTGTAGCAGCACATCTATTCCAAAATCACTAGCATCACATTCTAACTCAAAAGGCTTACTGAAGTCGGGTAGCTGAAGTAGAGGTGCATGTGTAAGGCGATCCTTGAGTGTGGCCAAAGCTTGTTCTTGTGCTGGTTCTCAAGTAAAAGTAACTCCCTCCTTGGTCAACTCAGGTAAAGGACCGGCTATGGTGCCGAAATCTTTCACAAAACGCCAGTAGAAACCTGCAAGACCAAGAAAACTACGTACTGCAAGGTTAGTTTTAGTTGCATGCATGACACATCCTTTCAGATTAATAACTTGTGATGAGGAAGGAGAAACAACTTTGTCTTTTTGTTGCCTTGAAAGTGTTTTAGCTACTTGCTGATTTTCAGAAAGTTGTTTGCTCTTTTGTGCGTCCCTAGCACGTTTTTCTTGTTCAAATTTCACAATTTCAGCAGGAGTCATAGGAAGCAATGTAACTTTCTTTCCTTTATACATAAATGTGTACTTATTGCTCCTACCATGGTGTGTAGCATCAGTATCATATACCCAAGGTCTACCAAGTAATAGAGAACATGCTTGCATTGATACTACATCAAAATCAGCAACGCCGAAGTATGTATCAATGGAAAATTCGATGTGAGCAGTTTGTGTTACCTTGACCTTACCGCTATCGTTAAGCCATTGCACATGGTAAGGGTGTGGATGTGCACGTGTGGGAAGTTGAAGCTTAGTTACCACGTCGAGGCTCACCAAATTGTTGCAACTACCACTATCGATGATGACACGTACACGACGGTTATTGACGAGGAAGAAGGTCTGAAATAGATTGTTCCGTTGTTCCTGGTCGTCCTGGTCCATGTGAGTGCTCAAGTCACGTTGTACAATAAGTGCTGCCATGTTAGTGAAAAGAATAATCCTTATGGAAAACAGCTAGGTGGGTGTGTGGTGGAAGCAATCCGTCAAGCGCCTTACCCGCGCTTGCAAGTGTTCTTACCACGCCGCAGTGAGGTCACCGGCCTACAGGTGATGAGCCAAGTGGAGGGTGGTGTACAATTGCAAGAAATGAACCTCTCCTGACCAAGAGAAAGGTGTGGCTTGAAAGGCAAAGTGAGTAGCAAGGATTAGCGATAGTAATAACAGTTAAACCAAGTTCAATAAGTATTCCCTAGTACTCGTCAAAGTTGCTGGCCTTAGTGCTCCCAATGTGAAAATTCAAGCAATAGAGGGAAACTATGTGCCCAAAACTCAA
This sequence comes from Zizania palustris, assembly GCA_019279435.1. Classification (NCBI taxonomy): domain Eukaryota; kingdom Viridiplantae; phylum Streptophyta; class Magnoliopsida; order Poales; family Poaceae; genus Zizania; species Zizania palustris. The sequence goes on from JAAALK010000082.1 coordinate 4,813,586, forward strand.
ATGGAAGCAACACAGGCCAAAATCAGCTCTCTGCAGATCGGACAAGAGATCGGACAAGGGATCGGACAAAGGATCTGTTACCGCCGCTGATAATTCTGTTACTACCGCTGACCGGACAAGAGTTCGGACAAGAGATCGGACAAGCAGAATCTGTTACTGCCGCTGACCGGACAAGAGTTCGGACAAAGAGATCGGACAAGCAGAATCTGTTACTGTCGCCGATAATGCTGTTACTACCGCTTCTTCTCTTTTTTTTTGATTTTTTTTTCTCTTCTTTTTTTTCACTCTATTTTTTTTTGAACAAGGATGACCAGAGATGCAACCACAAAAATTGGCACCTACAACTGAGGTGGGATTTGGCTCACAAAAATTCAACAAGTTCGCGGACCGACGAGCAAAAACTTTGACCAATTTTTTTCTTTATCTTTTGATTTTTTTTGGCGATTTTGGCGAGGGCTAACAAGGGGAACCCGAGTTAGGGTACCACCCAAATTGGGTCAGGAACACACTCAAAGAATTTCAGATTTTTCTGCCAAACGAGCGAAAAGTTATGCCTGTTTTACCGAAGGGGGGTCACAAAGACTCGATGTGAAAATCAAAATAGGGTTGGGGGGGTTTTCGGGTGGGGAATTTTTTTGAGACACAAGAACAACTACTACTCAAACGACACAGAGGGATTACTAAACCAGCAACAAGACTCGACCAAGAACACGAACTCAACAAAGTTAAAACTGAAATTAAAATCGCAAGGCACAAAGGGGTTCTCGGTGGGGAATTTTTTTGGTGCGGATTTCTGGACTCTAGGTAAAAACAAAAGCAGATCGAGATTACCTAATGGGAAAACCGTGCTCTGATACCAACTGATGGGGGATTGGTCCCGATCTTCCACTAGGTAAAGGATAACTTGGGTTGGTGGAGAATCTCGACGTTGGCGATCCAAGGCTCCGGTCCAGCGGATCAAAACCTTGCAATCGTTACACCACTGTCTCCGTTGGTTATCAACCACGCAAGACGCGATTGACCTCGCCACGAAGGCTAATTCCTGCAAGCGAACCCAAGAACACAAGCAAGAACAGGAAGGATACAAGTTGAGTGCCAAATCACAGACAAACGATGATAAGGTGAGGTTTCACAAACGCCAATGCAGCAGCCAATCGGTCCGGTGCAAGAGGCGGGATCTAAACACACAAGTGTAGATGCAAAAAAAGCAAAACCTAACCCTAAAGGCGGCTGGAGTGAGTTATATAGGGCGTGGGCAGCTTGTGGAAGGCGAACAGACTCAGTAGAATGTGAACAGACTCAGACTATGGCCCAACACGGCCCAGTTCTGTCACGCAGGACGGTTTCAATCACACAGAACGACTCGAGACTCCAAATGAGGTGAAACCAACAGCGAACGATCCGTCTTCTCCTCAGCTTTCCAAAAAGTCAAAGAACGCGCCAATCGGACTTCGTATGAGGAAGTTATGCCCATTTTGGTGCATGGTGGTCGATGTAGTCCGAACCAGCGAAATCTTGACTTCAAAACATCCGTGCGACTCCGTCTTCAACTCCAACTCTTCTATTACATCTCCCATGTTCCTAAGCAACAAAATATCACTAGCATTCAGTAGCATCCCGTCCAAACAAATATTAACATAGTTGCTAAGGAAAGAATTAACCTCATGGTTCAAGCGACGGGCACGGACGCGTGTGATTGGTCCTAGTAATTGAATTGTAGGTGGAGGCTCCATGTGTGTATCATGTGAAGTGATGTCCTCATCAGGGGTGATCCACACGCAGGAGCCGGCGGGAGAATTATTTTTGCGCGGGCCCCGAGGGCACCAGCCTTTCATCCATCACGGGTGGAAGACAAAAGTCCACGGAAGCAGCGCATTCGCTGTGTGCATTCGGCGCCACGGCGTGATCTTCCAGGCACTATTCACACGCACGGTGATCGAGGCTGTAGAAGCAGCGACGTCATTGGCTAAAGCAGGAGCTCACGCCGGTGTGTAGAAGTCACTGGGTTGCAGGAAGTTTTCCCAGGCACGTGAATCGAGAAAGCGAACGGCGCTAGGATCGAGATGACGAAGGTAAATTTTCAATCTCCTATTTTTTAGTAGATCATTTTTAGAGATAATCATCTGTTAATTAATTAGCGAAAAATTTATTTAAAAATATCGTGGAAATTTAATATGCCTAAATATTTTTCTAGCATATTTTTATTTTAATATCCCTTAATCTGATCGTATAAAAAGAAAAATTTATTATTAGTTGCAACATTTTTTTTATTCTAGATTTACCTGAAATATTTTAAGTTTATTTCTAAATAAATTTATGGATGACTCATGTTTTTATTCAGTTGATTAATATTTCATTTCTAGACTACAATATAAATATTCAGTAATATATTTCTAGTATCAATTTTTATTTGCTGCAGTATTTCTATTTAGTTTATCTTTAATATCATTTTAATTGGGACACTAGTTATTTTTAGGCTAAACCAATTTATTTTCTGCAGTTTGCTTTGCAAATATTATTTGTCTGGTTTAGTTAATTTGGGTGTTGGGTTTAAAATATAGTTTAGCAAGAAATTTTTAGCCGCCCATTCACCCCCCTCTGGTCGCTACTTTCGGTCCTACAAGTGGTATCAGAGCAAGGTTAGGTTTTTCTAATATCTTAACCGATTCTAAACATAGGTAGTGACCATGACGTCTTCTGGTAAAATCCCGTCCCTAGAAGCTTTTGGCTATACTTATTGGAAGACTCGCATGCGAGCATACCTTATGAGCCAGAGCTCGGACATATGGGAGATTTGTGTTCATCCTAACTTTACCATAAGGACTATTGTTGTGGATACTGCTGTTGATGTAATTACCCAACATCAAAATAATAGTAAGGCGGTGAATATTTTATTTTCTGGTCTAGGTCCTAGTGAGTTTGAGCGTGTTAGCCATCTCACCATTGCTCGAGAGATCTGGGCTACCCTCCAGGCACACCATGAGGGGACAGCTCAGGTCAAGGCTAGACTATATCAGACCTACCAGCATGAGTATGAAAATTTCTCACAGAAGCTGGGTGAGACTGTTGAGGCTTTGTTTGGTCGCTTTCAATCAATCATTAACAAGCTACGCGTTAACAAGGCCGATGGTGATCAGCTGGTCTCAGATCATGAACAAGCGCTTAAGGTACTTCATACTTTAGATCCTAAGATCTGGGAGATCAAGGTCTCTTCTATTGTTGAGAGCACATCTTATGATACCTTGACCATCGTAGAGCTATTTAGTAAGCTCAAGGCCTCAGAGGTCGATATCCAGTTGAGATCAAATCTCACTGGTTCTGGATCAAAGACTCTAGCGCTTGCGACACCATCTGCTGATCCTAATGCCATGATTTGTACTGCGTTTTCCTTGATGTCTATTTCCGAGGAACAACTTGATACTCTAGGAGATGATGATCTGTGCTTGTTTAACAACCGAGTGCGGCGTGTCTATGATAAGCGAATGTTTAAGAGACACGGCACAAAATCTGGATGCTTTGAGTGTGGTGATACAGGTCATTTCATTGCCGACTGCCCCAAGCGGAAGAATTACAAGAAGGGAACCGGTGGAAACTCCTACGACTCCGACAAGTACGACAACTATACAAAGAGCAAGCCCAAGACGATATTCTTTCGTAAAGCTTTGAAGGACTACAGACGTGAGAACAAGAAACGAGACGAGGCTTTCTTCGCCGAGATGGAGAAAAGCTACTCCAAGAGATCCTCGTCTTCCTCCTCATCGTCGAGCTCAAGTGATGAAGAGATCGTGATCAGGAAGGGGAAGGACATGGATGATCCGGCGGGCCTCTGTTTCATGGCCTTCGGGGACAAGCCGAAGAGACGCTCACGTGACAGCCGAAGACCCCCTGAGAGCTTCTGCTCAATGGCTCTTGGGGAGAAGAAAGAAAAGGACTCCTCCGACGACTCCGACGATGACAACGATGAGAAGGTATCATCCTATGAACAAGAAGTTGTTAAATTATTAGAACAGAACCGTCAGGAGTTGAAGTATAGGGAGAAACTGCTTAGAGGGTCTAAGAAGAGGATAGATGAGCTTGAGAGTGAGCTTGCCACAACAAATGGCAGGATTGAGAGTCTGAATTCCTCCCCTTGCTTGGGTGATAGTGGTGAGTGTCCTAACTGTGAGGTGTTGTTGTGTGACCTGACGACTCTTAAGTCCAGGTACACAGAGAGAGTAGATGAGAGAGACGTATTGGCCACTGGGCTTGAGAGTGCTCAGCAGGAGCTAAAAGATGCTCATGCCACTGTCGTCGCACCTTGTGTAGACTGCCAATCTCATTTAGCTAGTATAGTTGAGCTGAGAGCCAATAGTGATGAGCAGTTGAGCGAGTTAGCTGGAGTGAGAGGTGAGTTGGAGCAGACTAAGCTAGAGCTTGAGAGGTGAGTTGGAGCAGACTAAGCTAGAGCTTGAGAGGTGAGTTGGAGCAGACTAAGCTAGAGCTTGAGAACTGCCTGTCCATTAGAATGGAGTTGATCAAGCTAAAAGCTGAGAAGTCTGTCGAAACTGATAAAGAGTGTGAGATCTGCTTGTCTCAGGTAGAGGTGTAAGCTTCTTTGAGAGAGGAGCTAGGTGATGTTCAGAACGAGAACTTTTACCTCCGTTCAATCCTAAGTTCGATTAGTGCTAGAGAGCCACAACTCGACATGATGATTCAGCAGTTCAAGAGACAGGATGGTTTTGGGGTAGGGTACACATATACCAAGGCTGATTTTGAGAGCGCCATTAGCCGTGCAGTGGAGTGGAGTAAGATGACTCCCGAACAGAGATATCCCAAGACTCACTCCACTGAGTCCTTTAAGGATAGTCAGCCCAAGGATGGAGTGATCCAAGAACAACCTAAAGCTCCACCTAAGAAGCAGATCTGGGTTCCTAAGCCTAAAACTCTTCACACTTCTCTTGATTCTTGCTTTGTCGCATTGCATTGTTATGGACTGCTTACCATAGCACCTTGGTATGAACTAGGACGCTGTAATGTATGCCAAGACCAATGTCTTAAGCTTCTGATGGTCCAGTTCTGGCCTAGGCTTGACTTGGTCGGTTAGCATAAGGTTTGACATGCAAATAACCCCTGGCAGAAATGAACAATTTAAAAAGATGACAAGTTTGCTGAAGCACTTTGTTTTGGACAATGCTTATCTTGGTAGATATCAGTTAGCTTTTACATCTCATGCTTTACTTTGCTTGTCTACTAGAAAAAGTGGTGATGCTTTTGTTTTTTTTTGCAAAAATCGAAAAATGCGTGCTAATGATTTTCTTAAGATATCATCTATTGCACTGATCATGTCATGTATCTTAGACAGTATATCCTTCGCTATACCTGTTAGATGTTGTAATTGCAGTCAATCATATCTAAGAAGCATGCTTTTCACACTCCACCTGCACCCCATTTGCATTCATGGCATATTTTGAGGGGGAGCTGCATTTCAGGGGGAGTTTGTGTTTATGTCTCTTTAGAGTGCATTTAGTCTCACTTGATGAGTCCAATTGTCAACAAGGGGGAGAAATTTTGGATATATTTTTGGCTTTCTCTGGGATTTATTTCAGGGGGAGTTTATTCTTGTTGGTAATTCTGATATTTGCACTTGTTTTTGAGGCTTTATTTTTTGGTTAACAATAATGACCGCTTTTCTTGCTTCTGTTTGGCTTTTGGTCATTAGGGTTAAACTTTTATTTTCTTTATTCTATTTTCTTTTGTCTTTGTTTTTCTGTTTCCACATGTTTTGCAGGTTCTGGAGATGAGCTGAAAAGGGTGTTGACAATGCACTCATCAAGGGGGAGATTGAGAAACCATGTTGAAGAATATGGTTTTGATATTCCACATGTGATGAGTGATTGTCAACGGAAGTCAATGGAAGGGAGAAATGAAGACCTGCCGAGTCTGAGGCGCATGTGACTCAGGTACACGGGCAGTGAGAGACGGCCGGGCAGAGGAGCCGTGGAGTCGGGCTGGCCCAATCCGGGTACATGGCTAGGAGCGGCAGATGATCCACCGGTCTGTTGACTGGGTTTGACTCAGGTACACGGGCGGCGAGCGAAACTTCTACCTTCCACGATGATTTTTTTCCTCGGCGGGATTCTTTTTGTTGCTTTCGGCGTGAAAAACAGGACGCTGGCAGGTACTACTGCATCTTGCGCACGCAACGAGGCAGCGGGGTGATCCACACGCAGGAGCCGGTGGGAGAATTATTTTTGCGCGGCCCTAAGGGCACCAGCCTTTCATCCATCACGGGCGGAAGACAAAAGTCCACGGAAGCAGCGCATTTGCTGTGTGCATTCGGCACCACGCCGTGATCTTCTAGGCACTATTCACACGCACGGTGATCGAGGCTGTAGAAGGAGCGGCGTCGTTGGCTAAAGCAGGAGCTCACGCCGGTGTGTAGAAGTCACTGCGTTGCAGGAAGTTTTCCCAGGCATGCGAATCGAGAAAGCCAACGACGCTAGGATCGAGATGACGAAGGTAAATTAGTTTATCTTTAATATCATTTTAATTGGGACACCAGTTATTTTTAGGCTAAACCAATTTATTTTCTGCAGTTTGCTTTGCAAATATTATTTGCCTGGTTTAGTTAATTTGGGTGTTGAGTTTAAAATATAGTTTAGTAAGAAATTTTTAAGCGCTCATTCACCCCCCTCTGGTCGGTACTTTAGGTCCTACACCTTCTCCCAACACCCAACGCACCTCAACAGACAATCAACAGAAACAACTAGATCAAAAGAGCTAAAAATAATCTAGCCTAAAAACAAATGATGTCCTGGTTGAAAAGACACCAACACAGTGTTCAAAGGCAGATTAACAGATCATTCAAGACAAAGACATTTCAAGAATCATCATAAAGCATCACATGCAAATTACTCAAGTGCACGCAAAACGAGATGATCAAATACTATTCAAAAATGACTCTTGTTCTGCATTAGACGAAATCAAGACAAGAAGCCATCGAAGCCTACTTCGACTAACTCAAAAGAACAGTGAAGGCTGTCTCTAGGTTTCGTCTCAGCGAAATACTCAGTGAAGCTAGCACGTTCAACTACCGAGGTCCAAGCGTCGAAGCTAGGCAACGAAGTCCACCGTAGGCTTCAAAGCCAATGCTTTAGCGAAGCCTGCTGAAAAAAATAAAGCGAAGTCTACGCAGACCGAAGCCTATTCAATGGTCGATATAGCTCTGCAAGGCTAGATACTACTGCAGCATCTCGTCACACGAAGTCCCAGTTTTTCACATAATTAAATTGACCGAAAGAGTAGTGCATTAAACCAATAAAAAAATGCTTAAGCACACAAGCCGAGAAGCTTGATTCAGATAATAAACAGCTAACGCAAGAGCAATAATACTAAAGCTTCTACAAATAAAATGATTCCAGTAGTTTAATCTATCACCAGATGATTAACCAAGAATAAAGTAGAGGCACAACTACTGACTAGTTCTTGAACCTCACGAAAAAAACTCAGAGACTCACGCAGCTGACTTCCACTCCCGTCACTTCTGCAGGTAGCTGCTTCCTTGAATCTCCACGCCACAGGCGCCGTGCACAAGTGTAACCTATGCACTCGCTGCCCAAGGCTAAGCACTGCTTGCGTAGCCTAGGCTGCAGAGCAGCAGCAGCCTATGCGCACGCCGACGCACAACGAGAGGCACAACGCCAACAGTAAAACCGTGGCGATATGCAAAAATCACTAGATCAAAAATCAAGGGATGAGACAATAAGACCTGATTAGAGGATTGCTAGGCGAGCCATCGATGCAGATAAGACAATCTCGTGATGAACAGAAAAAGCACAAGTTCGGCGGCGCACAAAACAAGAACAGGGTGGATGAACTCTGATTTTTAATTTCATTGAGTTAACCCTAACCCTAGGGATTGGGGCCCTATTTATAGGCAGCCCAATAGACTAGGAAAAATAAAAAATACCCTTAGGGTTTAAACAGACACTGAAATAAAAATGGAAAAGACCAACATACCCTTAGGATTTTTTACAGACTCGACTGACAGACTATGGGCCTAAAGGCAAAATAGTAAAATCCTAAATACAGATAACTTGTCCTGATGCGGAGCTTTCGTAGCAGCTATGGCTTCGCCTCAAAACGGTCAGATCCGAGATCAGTGGTCGTCAGTTTTGCACCAAAACTGACAAAGCGTCCACCGTCTTCGCGCCGGGTACTCGGATTGGACCGGCCCGATTCTACAGCTCCCTCAGCCCGGCAATCGCTCACCGCCCGTGTACCTGAGTCAATCCCGGTCAACAAACCAGTGGATCCTCTGCTGCTCCTAGCCCATGTACTCGGACTGGGCCATCCCGACTCCACGGCCCCTCTGCTCGACAGTCGCTCGCTGCCCGTGTACCTAAGTCACATGCGGCCCAGACACAATAGATCTTCTCTCCTCTTCATGTCCTCTTGACTTCCATTGACAATCACTCATCACATCTGGAGCCATGAGGCCCATGCTCTTCAACATGGCTCCTAAGGGTTTTAAGCTTTTTCAAATGGATGTCAAGAGTGCTTTTCTAAACGGGTACATAGAGGAGGAGGTTTATGTTAGGAAACCCAACGGTTTTGAGAACCCTATGTTTCCTCAACATGTTTTCAAGTTGCAGAAAGTGTTATATGGTCTGAAGCAAGCCCCTAGGGCTTGGTATGATCGTCTAAAGCAGTTTTTGTTGGGGAATGGCTTTGTGATGGGTTCTGTGGACAAAAATCTTTTCTTGCTCAAAGATGGCTCAGACTTCTTGATTGCTCAGATTTACGTGGATGATATTATTTTTGGTGGTTCTACTAATGAGCTTGTGTCCAAGTTTTCTGAGCAGATGCACAATGAGTTTGAGATGATCGGATCGCTGCTGTACTTGATGGCGACGAGACCAGACATTTAGTTTGCTGTGGGACTGTGCGCGTGCTTCCAGTCTTCACCACGTGCATCTCATCGGCAGGCTGTCAACCGCATTTTTAGGCACCTTACCTATGTGCCTGATCTAGGCCTTTATTATTTAGCATCATCGTCTCTTGATTTATCTGGCTTTTCCGACGCTGATTTTGGTGGGTGCCAGTTGGATCGCAAGTCGACTTTCGGTACTTGCCAGTTTCTTGGTTCTTCGCTTGTCTCTTGGTCTTCACGTAAGCAATCTGGAGTTGCGCTTTCTACCACTGAGGCTGAGTATGCAGCTGGTGCTAGCTGCTGCTCACAATTGGTTTGGTTGATTTCTACTTTGTGAGATTTTGGGTTGTTCTTCCCTGCCAGAGTTCCTTTGTTTTGTGATAGCACCAGCGCGATTAGTGTAGGGAAAAACCCATGTCTCCATTCTAAAACCAAACACATTGATGTGCGCTTTCACTTTCTGAGGGATCAATATGAGAAAGGTGTCATTGACCTTATTTATGTTGATACCCATCATCAGTTGACTGACATTTTCACCAAACCCCTAGATCAGTCTACTTTTGAGCGTTTGCGAGGGGATTTGGGAGTTGTGAATCCTTTTTAGGATATTTTGAGTCAGTTTTCTTTCTTCTTTACTCTTTTCTTGAGTCTTTTTCGTGTGTGTTCATATCATGCATAATCACATATCACACTTTGAGCTTGCTTCTATTATATGATTGATCTGCTTTACTTATTCTAGCTGGTACATGCTTTTGATTGACCGTCGATGATCATGCTTTGCTTCAGTTCACATGATATGTCTAATATTTGTCATATGCATGACTTTTATGCTTTAAAATTGAAAAATGATCACCATTTCTTCTAGTAACTAGCATGTGTAGGCTGAATGCTTCTGCTATCTATTACATGCCTTGTAGCTAGATCCTTACTTAGATGCAGATATGCAACTTGGACATCTATATGCTTTAACATGGAAAATGTGCTATAAAATGATAAAAAATCAGAAAAAAGAAAAATCCATGCCTTTTTATGCTTAATTTGAAAAGATCCAGTTGGGTTTGCTGTGTCGCATTGCATTGTTCTGGACTGCTTACCATAGCACTTTGGTATGAGCTAGGACAGTGTAATGTATGTCGAGACCAATGTCTTAAGCTTCTGATGGTCCAGTTCTGGCCTAGGCTTGACTTGGTCGGTTAGCATAAGGTTGACATGCGAATAACCCCTGGCAAAAATGAAAAAGGAAAAAAGAAAAGCCTGAAAATTAAAAAGATAACAAGTTTGTTGAAGCACTTTGTTTTGGACAATGCTTATCTTGGTAGATATCAGCTAGCCTTTGCATCTCATGCTTTACTTTGCTTGTCATCTAGAAAATGTGGTGATGCTTTTGTTTGTAAAAATTGAAAATGCGTGCTAATGACTTTCTTTGGATATCATCTGTTGCACTGATCATGCCATATGTCTTAGACAGTATTACTTTTGCTATACTTGCTAGATGTTGCAATTACAATCAATCATATCAGAGAAGCATGCTTTCTACACTCCACCTGCACCCCAGTTGCATTTATTGCATATTTTGAGGGGGAGCTGCATTTTAGGGGGAGTTTGAGTCTGTCTCTTTTTAGAGTGTATTTATTCTCACTTGATGAGTCCAATTGTCAACAAGGGGGAGAAATTTTGGGTTACTCGATTTTTTTTAAAAGAGTTTAGTGGGAGTTTTGGCTTTCTCTAGGATTTTTTTCAGGGGGAGTTTTAGTCTCTTTTGCCCTTACTCTTTGGATATCCTTGTTGATAATTCTGAGATAGCACTTGTTTTGAGTTTTTAGTTTTTGGTTAACCATAATGACCGTTTTTCTTGCTTCTGTTCGGCTTTTGGTCATTAGGGTTAAACTTTTATTTTATTTTCTTCCTTCTGTCTTCTTGTGTTTTGTTTTTTTGTGTTTCCACGTGTTTTGTAGGTATCGAAGAGCTGATGAAGAGAGTGTTGACAATGCACTCATCAAGGGGCAGATTGAGGAGCCATGTTGAAGAGCATGGGCCTCATGGCTCCAGATGTGATGAGTGATTGTCAATGGAAGTCAAGAGGACATGAAGAGGAGAGAAGATCTGTTGTGTTTGGGCCGCATGTGACTCAAGTACACGGGCAGCGAGCGACTGTCGGGCAGAGGGGCCATGGAGTCGGGCTGGCCCAATCCGAATACATGGGCTAGGAGCAGCAGAGGATCCACTGGTCTGTTGATCGGGATTGACTCAGGTACACAGGCGGCCAGCGATTGTCGGGCTGAGGGAGCCGCGGAATCGGGCCGGCCTAATCCGAGTACCCGGTGTGAAGACGGTGGACGCTTTGTCAGTTTTGGCACAAAACTGACGACCACTGATCTCGTATCTGACCGTTTTGAGGTGAAGCCGTAGCTGCTACAAAAGCTCCGCATTAGGACAAGTTATCTGTATTTAGGATTTTATTATTTTGCCTTTAGGCCCATAGTCTGTCAGTCGAGTCTATAAAAAATCCTAAGGGCATGTTGGTCTTTTCCATTTTTATTTCAACATCTGTTTAAACCCTAAGGGTATTTTTGATTTTTCCTAGTCTATTGGGCTGCCTATAAATAGGGCCCCAATCCCTAAGGTTAGGCTTAACTCAATGAAATTAAAAATCAGAGTTCATCCACCCTGTTCCTGTTTTGTGCGCCGCCGAACTTGTGCTTTTTTTGTTCATCATGAGATTGTCTGATCTGCATCGATGGCTCGCCTAGAAATCCTCTAATCAGGTCTTATTGTCTCATCCCTTGATTTTTGATCAAGTGATTTTTGCATATCGCCACGGTTTTACTGTTGGCTTTGTGCGTCTCGTTGTGCGTCGGCGTGCGCATAGGCTGCTGTTGCTCTGCAGCCTAGGCTGCATAAGCAGTTCTTAGCCTTGGGCAGCGAGTGCATAGGTTGCACTTGTGCACGGTGCCTGTGGCGTGGAGATTCAAGGCAGCAGCTACCTGCAGAAGTGACGGGAGTGGAAGCCAGCTGCGTGAGTCTTTGAGTTTTTCGTGAGTTTCAAGAACTCGTCAGTAGTTGTGCCTCTACTTTATTCTCTGTTAAACATCTGGTGATAGATTAAACTGCTGGAATCATTTTATTTGCAGAAGCTTTAGTATTATTGCTCTTGCATTAGCTCTTTATTATCTGAATCAAGCTTCTCGGCTTGTGTGCTTAAGCATTTTTTTATTGGTTGAATGCACTGCTCTTTTGGTCAATTTAATTCTGTGAAAAACTGGGACTTCGTGTGACGAGACGCTGCAGTAGTATCTGGCCTTGCAGAGCTATAGCGATCATTGAATAGGCTTTGGTTTGCGTAGACTTCGCTTTATTGTTTTTCAGTAGGCTTTGCTGAAGCATTGGCTTCGAAGCCTACGGTGGACTTCGTTGCCTGGCTTCGACGCTTGGACCTCGGTAGTTGAACGTGCTAGCTTCGCTGAGGATTTTGCTGAGACGAAACCTAGAGACAGCCTTCGTTGTTCTTTTGAGTTAGTCGAAGTAGGCTTCGACGGCTTCTTGTGTTGACTTTGGCTAATGCAGAACAAGAGTCATTTTTGAACAGTATTTGATCATCTCGTTTTGCATGCACTTGAGTAATTTGCATGTGATGCTTTCTGATGATGCTTGAAATGTCTATGTCTTGAATGATCTGTTAATCTGCCTTTGAACACTGTGTTGGTGTCTTTTCAACCAGGACACCAGTTGTTTTTAGGCTAGATTATTTTTAGCTCTTTTGATCTAGTTGTTTCTGTTGATTGTCTTTTGCGGTGCGTTGGGTGTTGGGAGAAGGCCATTCATTCGAAAGAATTTTTTTGGCGCCCATTCACCCACCTCTGGTCGCTACTTTCGGTCCTACAACGTGGAACTTGACTAAGACAACGATAGTGGCTAAGAAGGTCAAAAATCTAGCAGCACAGTCATGGAAGGATCATTCAATGCCATGCGGGAGCAGGATGAGCTAACAACCGCTCTTGGCAACCTAGAACACCCTGGTCGCGTGCGGGGCGCCTCTAGCTCATAAGGCTGGAAGCATGGATTCCTAGATATTGCTGACATGTACAAGAATCGAAGAAGGTCCGTGAGAATCAATGTGGAGGTGCTCTCTGCGAAGATCAAGAGGGATCTATACGCAGATATCGTGAGTAACTTAGCTCGATAGGGTATTATCCTTCTAGAACAAGCCACAATTGATAGTCCTCGTGTTAGAAAGAGCAGCTGTGCATCAAGGGAGGTTGAGCAACAATTAATGTGCAGTGTGTGAAACCAAGGGTGGTTTCTGTCTGTATGATGAGTGATTGACAAGGATTAATGGTTGAGCGATTGGCTGAGTGTTGGGGTGTGTGCATCGAGGGGTTCGATGGAAAATTGAGGATTGGTTGCTGAGGTTTCGGTGGTGCGTCGTGTTCTTGTTTTGGCTTGTCTTGAATGTGCAGGGTGGAGATGCTGACAAACTGTCAACGGCGAGTGATCGAGGGTTAAGCGGGGAGTTCGATGCCGACGGATTAGGGAGGTCGGGTGAAGTTGGAGAAGATCTCAAGATTGCATGAAAAGACTGAGCAAGACTTGGACGGACGGATGAAAGCGACGGCGTGACGACTGGGTATGCGAGAGGGAGGCCAGGGCAAGTATTCAAACAGCTCGAGGGGATCGAGAGCGGAAAAGGCTTGCTCGCGCTCGGAGTCACAAAGCGGTGTCATGAGTCGAAGGGTTGAGAGGCTTTGTCGGTTTTCACTGAAAACCGTCACATATCTAGTTTTGTTAATTTCAATAATTAGGAGTCTTTTTGTTTTGAGTCATTTAAAGTAATGAGTGAACTTTTAATATTTTTTAGGATTTCCTAATTCTGAAAATTTATTAAAAAGTGTTGAGTCAAGTTGTAATAATTAGTAATAGAGGTCTAGGAGTGTTATTTTCAGATTTTCTAAATCTGAAATTGTGTCTTGTCTTTTTGTGTATTTCTGAAAAAGTTAATGGACCTATGTGTAAGTTGGCTTTTTGGGTGTGGCTATAAAAGGAGCCACATACCCAAGGAGTTGGTGGCTTTTTGGAGGAAACATCCAGAAATCTCTTGGCTAGACTTTTGGATCAACTTTCTGCTCACGAAATAGAGAAAGAGAGGATGAAATTCGAATGAAAACCTCCTAATTTTGCAATAGGTTTGTCGACACAACTGTAGCTCTTAATATTGAATCTGTTTTCAGCACTGTTGGCTTTTGATTTCATTTTCTGCGTTTGCTGGAACTTCCTGGAACATCTGATCATGAGTTTTGGAGATCCAATCCGTGAATGAACACCCTAGAACCGGTTAGTTCTGTTGGATCTCTACTGGTTTTGTTTGATGAAATAGCTAGTTACTTTTTACGATGAATAGTGCCCTGAAAAACTATTTACTTTGTATTGCTGAAGAATTTCTGTCCTCAGCGGTGAGTAGTTATGTGTACTGCTTCTAATCTCTAATTCTGATCTATCTAGAAATCAATGAAGTTTTATGGTTGTGTCACCAGACGTTGAACAACACTTCTTTGTATGGTGATTTCCTGTTTGCTTGAATCTGCAATGAGTTCCTGAATATTCACTGCTTTACTTGTTGTTGTTCAAGTTTCTGTGTATTTACTGCTATACTTTGTGTTGTTCTAACAGATTGGTTACTTGGCTAAAAAGGTCATGTACTGTTGATTCAGTCTTCTTGTCTTAAAGTAAAAGTTATTAATCTTCAGTAGATCGACCTTTCAGCTGATAATTCATTCAAAGATACATTACTGTAATCATTTTGTTGATGACTGATATACTATGATATTTTGGATGAATTACAGTTCTGAAAGTATTCTGGTCCTGTACACATATTTCTGGTTCTTCAGTTTTTTGCAAGAACTTACTGCTGATCTAGTTAAACATTTTGATTCAGAAGTTTTCCTGTTGAATTTGGATTTGAAATGAGTTCTTCTACAGTGTATATCTCTATCTGAATCATGATTCTTCCTTCAAATACATGGTTCCTTCATAGGTTGTGTGAGTCTAAAAATTCTGAAAGATGCTTTGTTTGTTCTAGTTTCTATTCAGTTTGTTTCAGCTGAAGTTTACTGAATTGATGTCCTATTGTCATGCAATACTTGATCATCTACAGCAGCTACTCAGATATCATTTCAATAGAACTGAACTCAAAATAGTAATTATTTGAAAAGTATGTGTCATCTAGTTTTGATTTTTTCTCACTCAAACTTATTTTGAATGTACAGTGAATAGTTTTGTGTTTGAAATTCTTGTTCACTAAAATGTGAATTGGCTTATGTGTATTTACTGTTCACTGTCCAGTTTGTTCAGATTTACATTTGAATTTACCTTGAAATTGCAGAAGCAAAGTGTTGGGTCTGAAATTTATTGAACTGTGGTTACATTGCAGTCCTACCTGTTCGCCTGTTTAGGGTTGTGCATTATTGACTTCCTATAAAAAGTCTTGTGCTAGACAAGTGCTGAAACTTACTGTTTACTTGTATTTTGATACAGGTTCAGATTATCACTGTCTAGTTTTCTGAACAAAACTGAACATATCTGTAATTTGACTCATCTGTTTTGAGCTGAACACTATTCCTTATCCAGCTCTTCAGAAGAATTTTAATTGCATTTCTGTTTATAGCCTAATCTAGTGCTGTGGAAACGCTTATCTGGGTGCTGAAGTTATACTGTGTTACTGTTCATCATCTAGAAGATTTCAGTAGCTGTATTTTCAATTGAGTCTGTTTGAATCTGTTTGAATTGAAATTTGACATACTGAAGTAAATCTGCTAGAACTGTTCTTCACTCAAGAAGTTTCAGAATTAGTATTGTTCAACTGAAATCAGTTTGGATTAATCTGTATTGGTTTGATAAATTGAATTGAATCTGCTTGGTGATTATATATCTAGAGCATATATTACAAATTGGAACTTATCTAGAATCTGCAATTCTAAATAGAGTACAATTTTAAAGATGAAATCTGAACTGAAATATATTGTGAAATCCCAATCTGTGATCTGTTTTGATAAATATTGACACTTTTCATCCTCAAGTTGTTTTCAGAAGTGTTTTGTTCCAACAGAATTACATTAGTTTTGTTTGTTCTATCAACTGAATTCACAACTGAAATCTATTATGAAATTGAAACCTGAAGTCTGAACTAATTTGAAATCTGTGGTACTATTCATCATCCAGAATTTTTCAGAAGTGTTGTGATTTTAATTGGAATTCAATTGTGATAAGATGATTCATTATTTCAAATCTGATTTGAACTTTTGTGTGATTGTTTTGATCTTTGTCGACAAATCAATCTCTGATATATTTCTGTCGACAATTCATTTGTCGATCTAGGAAGTGAACTTCGGAGCTTTAGTGTCCGACATGATAGTTAGTCCGATCAAACTCTGATCAAGTCTGAATATTGATTTTGAATTGATTTTGTTGCTCTAATTTGTATTGATTGGTTTAAAATTTGAATCTGAATTTTTGCAGGAGCGTTGGGTGTTTTGAAAAGGCCATCACATTCGTGAGAAATTGTCGAGGCGCCTATTCACCCCCTCTAGTCGCCATTCTAATCCCGCACAGTAGTTTGGATGACACCATCAATAGGCTAACTGAACCAACCACATGTAAGCTTATCATAAAGAGCGCAGGGGTTCAGATTGAGGTGGAATGGGGTGTTGTCTATCCATATCAATAGGAGATACACAACTTGCCGATAAATGATGTATTTGTAGTGGTGTCTATTGATTTTGTGCACCCCAATGCGGAAGACATCCCATTGCCTATTCCTCCCACTGATGAAATCACCACCCTTTGCGCTGCCATTCTCACAAGGGTACAGTGGAAATAGGTGGATATTTTGGTCGATGCCGAGAACCTCCAGCTGCTCAGCCAACCTAGTGCTCAACCTTCTACCTAACCTCCAGCTGCTCAGGTAGCTCAGCCACCTACTGTTGTTGCGCCTACTCAGCCACCTACTATTGTTGCGCCTGCTCAGCCACCTACTATTGTCGCGCCTGTTGCAATTGCACCTATCAAATGTTGTCACTATGTCGCCATCACTAAGCCAACGAGTAAACACAGAAAACCGAAGAAGGCCAAAAATACTAAAAAAGAGGCGAAGTCTAAGGTCAGGTCATCCTGGACTCTTCCACATACTAAGTACGAAAAAGGCAAGCCCCTGCTGCCTCAAGATAAGCTATGAAAGGAAGGACAAGCCTTAATAGACCTCCATCAAATATACCTCAACGACTGCAATGAAAGCAAATGATCGGTCATTATAACATACAATAAAAACATTTCTTTAACACTGACGACTATTTCTTGGTATGCTTCAATGATTTATACGATCTTTTTAACTTGGACGCTCTCGACATCATCTTGCTGCGGTGCTAGACATTGTAAGTTACTTAACCTATATTTTATATTAAAGTCATTATGTTATTATGTGGTATTAACTACTCTTTCATATGTGCAGGATAATGTGGCAACAATGCGAGACTCTACCTTTCAAATTTTTGGATCCACAAATGATAGCAACGTTGTCAATCCAGGTCGATAGGAAGTTGTGTGTCAACTACGTATATAGTGTACTCACCTCATGCATCCCAGGAAAGCAGCATATAATGGGCATACACTAGTTGGATGGACATTATGTCCTAGCACTCATCGCCCCCAAGTGGAAGACCGTATGGTACATTGACTCGACAAGACCAAAGGGACCGGATGGCGAACACACTGAGAGGGACCTCTCGGTACTCAAAATTTTAATAGACGAGTAAGGTTTTCTTCACTTCGTCATTACAAGTTAAACCTTTAACCTATTCTTGTTTAACTCAATCTTGTTCTACCTTGTTATAGAGCTTTCGAAGACGCTGTCGAAACGAACAAAGTAAAAGGACCGTAGCGAGGAAAATTGGTTCATAAAACCGCAGTGCCTGTAAGCCTCTAAATGTTATAGATCTTTCGAAGACATTGTCGAAATGAATAAAGTAAAAGGACCGTAGCGAGGAAAATTGGTTCATAAAACCGCAGTGCATGTAAGCCTCTAATTCATAAAACCGGCCTCCATGAAGAGTACTAGTCCATCTTGCATAGGCTATACTAATTACATGGGCCAAAGCACCGCAGAAATGACATGCAAGCCGTAATGAATTTTACATCAGCCTTGGGTTGTAAATAACCATGACACGTAGGTGTTGACACGAAAACGTGCCCTCGCACTTGGGCCGGTTTGATGATCCAAAAGCGTGTGGATACTTAGGGATAAGCCTAAGCGTAACACAACACTGACGTCGTGTTTCGACTACCCTTAATAGTAGCAATGGGGATGGAGTTGCCAGGTAATTAGATTGCACAAAATAATCCAATTAGCCGAAATATATAGATAAATAAACCAATCGGCCGAATGGAGCCTGATTGATTTGAAGTGTACCGTGCGACGAGTCACCGAAGGGGTCTTTGGCGTCTGGTGCGAAGCATGCACCGATGGTGGCCTTTGGTGTTCGGATTGATCTGACGTGATGAAATCCAATGCGGAGAACTGGCGTGACGAAATCCGATATGGAGTGCTGGCGCAATGAAGTCTCGTGCGAAGCAACCCTGATGCGAAGTAGCTTTGGTGTGCGGGACTCGACCAAACTAACAATAGTGTGATGGATCCGGCACGATCAAACAAAGCGTAGACTTGCCGAAGGGTGCTCTGGTAGCCTACGAAACCAGCTTCCTAGCTCCGTAAACCTTCGGTGAAGGAGGTTCCGAACATGAAACCTACAACAAAACGAAGATCAAGTGTCAATTCAGCATAGATATCGAAATACCAAGCGTAGCAGTATACAAAACAAAGGGTAGCAATCTGTTACATAGATTAACGGATCGTTCCCAAGTGAGCCAACAAGGTGATAGAAATCTGTTACGTAGATTAACGGATGATTCACAGGCGAACCAACAAGGTTTACCACAATTATGGCGTGGCCGACGGAGGGCATCTAGCGCAAACCCACGAAGGTGTACTGATCTAATGCGGAAAGTAAATAAAAGTAAATGTAGGGTTCAAACTAGGGTTTGAAGAGTTGATCTATGTTGTGTGTGGGGGGGGGGGGAGGTTGTTGGACCGAAATAGGCGACCAGAGTGGGGGTGAATGGGAGCTTTTAAAATTCTGTTTTGCTAAACAGGTTTCAAACACACTCCGTACACAGGCTTCGAATGGGGTAAAAGTTCGAAGTTCAGAACACTTCGCTCGCACTTAGAAACCCAAAAACACTCTGAACTCTACAAAGATAGTGTAGGCTCCGCACACGAGGTGCCTTCGAGCAGGCTTCACACTACTGTACTTCGCACAAGTACGTTTCCCTCAGAGAGCTCCGAATAGATACCCCATACTAGTAACTGGTACTAGGCTTCGCACTTCAGAGTGCTGAAAACAGACACAACTGACTGCAATGAGGACTTTGGATATGAGAAGAAAACAAGCTTTGAGCCAAACTTCACAGGGTGCTTCGCTAGTAATCAGTGAGGTCTAGCCTCCAATTTACACAGTGCGAATCATACACCAAACTCACAAAAATCACATGTATGAGTGACACAACACTTCATATGAAAGAACACAGAGAAAGAACTCTAGTTTACAAGAAATGAAATGAAGTGCAGAAAACTCAACTCATATAGTGTGCAAAGAAAACAGATACAAGTTCATGAAGAGTGAATCATTGAGAAAACTGAAAGTTCATTGCATAAATAAGGAACAAAAAAGACTCACATAACTGAGTACATGAGAATGGCGGCTGGCTCTTGAAGCTCTAGAGAGATTTCTCAAAGTATTACCTAGACCTAGCCTGCCTAACTATTTATAGCCACAACTCAGTCATGCGAATAGACTACTTTATCCCTAGGGTTTACATTGTTTTTGTCTCTGGTAGACACAGGGGTACAGTAGTCTACTTTATTGGAAGCTCCTTTTGTCTGCATCGCAGAGCAGACAATGTCGGCTTTTGTAGAGCAGACACGATCAGCTTTTGCAAAGTAGAATATTTTGGAGCCCCCTTCGCACACGAAGTATGCAGAGGTTTCAGTGACATGCTTCAAACCCAAAGGCCTTCGCTACATTGAAGTCAGTCTACGATACATTGACGGTTTTGAGTCGAAGCCGTCAAAGCCCTTGAGCCTTCACACCATCACCTTCGGAGTGGATAACCAAGGCTTCGCAGCTACACCAAGATCGAACTCCGTCCGTCCGTGTACCGAACCCATGCATGGCCGAAGTACTATATCATCCACACTCTAAAACCCCACCTTCAAAGTATCTTCACCACCTTCCGAAGTCCCTCCTTCGTCTAAGGGCTCCGCATGAAGCATTTCCATAATCACTTCTTCGCAGTGTCTCAGTCCCGAGCACACTCCATGAAGAGCCTTATCCAGACCATGCTTTTGATGCACCTCGACTTTAGAGACCTTCATCAGGTGTCCTTCCAAATGTCTCCGTCTAGAGCACACTTGGGACCCTTGCCTCTTTCCTGAGGACTTCATCCACCAGTCTTTGAAGTCACTCCTTCGGAGTCCTTCTTCGAAGTGCCTCGCCTCCGAGGACTTTGCCTCAGGGTACCTTTAGCCGAAGCCACCCTCCGCACTTTCTGCCTTCGCTTGGTGCACCTTGACCTAAGGACCGACATTGACTCCATGTAGCCTCCGTGACCGAGCTCCCCGCTCGCCTGGCACAAAGCCCCCCACTTGATCCAGGTTCACCTGTTACGAACCATCCCGTCGCCTCTAAAGTCACCTGCACACGACCGACAAGCATACAAGTGTTTCTAGTACCCCGGAGACCTCTCTGGTAATCATCCTTCGGTGCACACTCTGGTGTACCGCCCAAAGTACCGAGCCCTTCGGTATAGACTTCTCATCGTATTGTGTCTAACTCCTCCGTGTGAAACCAAGAGAGGTCGCACTGTGGTTTCTGTCTTTATGATGAGTGATTGACAAGGTTGAGCGATCTGGTGGATGAGTGAGTGATGGTTTGATTGCATCGATGGGATCGATGTGTGGTTATGCAGAGTGGATTCCGAGGGGATCGGTGTGCATCACATTTCGTGTTTTGGCTTGTCTCATGTGTGCAGGGTGGAGATGCTAAGCAACTGTCAGTGGCGGGTGATCAAGGGTCGTGCAGGGAGCTCGATGCCAGAGGATCAAGGATGCTAGGTGAAGTTGGAGATGATCTCAGGAGTGCACGAGGAGATAGAGCAAGACATGAACGGACGGATGGTCGAGACAATGTGACGGTCAAGTCAGCGAAAGGGAGGCCAGTGCAAGTGATCAGGCAGCTCGAGGGGATCGAGAGCGGGAGAGACTTGCTGGCGGTCGAGTTCGCAGTTTGGCGTCACATGTCGGCGATCGTGGAGGCTTTGTCGGTTTTTAAATTCCAATAATTAGGAGTTTATTTTCGTTTTGTAACTTAGATTAAGTGTAAACTTTTAGTATTTTTAGGAATTGTCAAAATTCTGAAAATATATTAAAAGTATAGGTTTAAGTGTTGTAATAAATTAGGTATATTCTTTGTGTATTTTTCTGGATTTTAATTCTTAAAAATACCAAAGGGTATTTCAGGTTTAATTAGTTTTAAGTATTAATTTGTAATTAAATCCTAGGGGCATTTTGGGGTTTTCATTTGTGGGCTTGCCTATATAAAGGACCCAAGAACCCAAAGGCCTTTGTGGG
The DNA here is from genome assembly GCA_019279435.1 of Zizania palustris. NCBI lineage: Eukaryota > Viridiplantae > Streptophyta > Magnoliopsida > Poales > Poaceae > Zizania > Zizania palustris. The sequence continues at coordinate 4,835,227 of JAAALK010000082.1, forward strand.
TTTTCCTTTGTGCTTAGTGTTCATCATTCGGATCAAGCAAAAACAACATCGAGGAGCTTCCAGCGTAGGTACTGTTCATCCTTTTTAGATTCACTTTTGGAGCTAAGTTTTAAACTGTTTTGATGTTGTTTTTGGACCTGAGTTCTACACAACTTTTGTTGTCCAAGTTTCAAGGGTTTCATGTTCGAAATTTGCAAAAGGTTTTGACCACTGCTGCATATATTTTTCTGTCCAACAAAGTGCCTAAACAGTTCTGGAAACTTCTGATTTCTGCTGATTCTGTCTTCAGTCTGGATATAATCTTTGAGGCGAGTCTTGATCTATTTTGGTACTATTCTTGGACCTGAGTTGTACATAACTTTTGTTGTCCAAGTTTTAAGGGTTTCATGTTCTAAATTTGCAAAAGGTTTTGACCACTTCTGCATATATTTTCCTATCCAACAAAGTGTCTAAAAAGTTCTGAAAACTGCTGATTTCTGCCAAGTTGTGTTCTGTTTTTAGTCTGGATTCAATCTTTAAGGCGATTTTTGATTGGTTTTGGTTCTATTTTTGAACATGAGTTCTACATAACTCTTGTTGTCCAAGTTACAAGGGTTCCATGTTTGAAGTTTGCAAAAGGTTCTAAATACAACTACATATAGTTTTTGGCTCATCTATATGCTATAAAAATTCTGGAAGGTGGTCATTTGCTGAAAATCTTGAAGGCTCAAAGTTGAATCTAGAAACATTTTTCTCCCTTCTTTTTCTTTCCCATCTTGCTGATCATGTGCTGCCATATGCAGTGATGCTTTTCACCATTAACAACTGCATGTACTGCCGAGCACATGTTCCACCAAGCCTATTTTGAAATTGTTTTTTTATGTGAGTCTTTTGTATAGAACAGAAAAAGTTTCAGAGCTATTTTTAAAGTTCAGTCTTTGTGTGCAAATTCAGTGCTAGTGATCCCTCAATCTATCATTTGACATAATATCAGATAGGAGGGTGATAGCATCTATTTTTATCAAAGTCTTTACTACATCTGCTTCCGCTTATTCATTTAGAGGTGCGTTGGGTGATTTGAAATGGCCATCATATTCGTAAGAATTTATCGTGGGGCCTATTCATTCGGCCTCTAGTCACCATTCTGATGCCACACTCCGACAGACATACTCCACTACAACAACTACAGCCAGCAACACTGAACCGTCCGGTAAAACACCTCCGAACCCCTTCGGAGGGACCCCTTCGCCCAAAAGGAATCTTGTCAATCACTTATCACAGACTTGAAATCAAGGCACATTTCAACTTGGTTTCTCAATCTCCCCCTTGATGAGTGCATTTACAACCAAAATCAAGTTTAAGAAAAGTTGAAATTTTTCAGCGCACAACTGACCATAAAAACTCTGAAAAGAGCCAATCATGTCACTTGTTAAAAAAATCTTTTCCCTTTTTACATGAAAGCACATAACTTCCCTTGAGATAAGAAACAACTTCTTCCCCTTTGGCATAAAAATTCTCTCCCTATTTGAACTGTTTCTCCCCTTTGGTCTCCCCTTTGGTAGGCAATCAAGGCATTCTCTCCCCCTTTGGCAATGCAAGAATCAAGGAGCAATAAAAGATAAAAGGCTTCGACATGATGAAAAGTGTTAAGACATATTGTGCAACATATGTCAAATCATAATGTCAAGCTCAAATGCTCAACTCAAGTTAATATATTCCAAATTCAATATTGATGCATGAACTTGTGAGATTGTTTAAAATAAAAACATCACCACTTAGACAAGTCATCTAGACAAGTGAAAGCAATAACTACTAAAGCTAATCAATTTCTACATAGGAAAGAAAATCCAATTTTATGGAGCATTTAGCAAATTTGTTAAGAAAATGAGCTAGACTTGCAATTTTTTTATATTGCGAGGGGTTATTTTCTTGTCCACCTTATACTTTCCAACCAAGACAAACCTGGGTCAAGGAGGACCATCAGAAGCTTAAGGCAGTAATTTTGGCAAACACTAAGTTATCCCAGTTCATACCAAAATGCTATGGTAAGTAGTTGTTGATAGCAAAAAATGGCATTAATGGTTAACATTGTCAAAATATCAATTTTGGTAATTTGGGCCAAAAATGCACATGTCCCGAGTTAGGCCGAAGCCCTACAGGGCCGAAGGACCACTAGGCTATGGGTTTGGAAGCTTCCAACCAGCCCACAACCTTTGATCCGGAGGCCTTCGGAGGCCCACTCCACCGAAGCTTCGGCCCGAGGAGCAGGCTTCGGTGGGCTAGGACGAAGGCCCACTTCAGGTAAGAGTTAGAGATTGAGTCTGATTTTTGACTACGTAATAGATTGCGTAACAGATTGCTACCTTTGCTCCTAGTGCAACACTTAGCAGAATTCGGTCCTCACGCCGAATTGGTACTTCGAATCTAATCTGTTGCAGGTTACCTACATTTGGAGCTACTTCGTAGGAGGTATTCGGAGCTGAGAGATTGGTTTCGGAGGTTGCCAGAACACCCTTCGACGAGATCTTCGCTTCGACTGCACGCCAACATGCTTTTCCAACAGACTTCATCATGATAGGCTTCACCATGCTCGTACTCTGCTACGGACGAAGTCACGCTCGCGTGTTGCGCCTAAGTCATTACCCTATATCCTGCTGTATCGGAGACTTCATGCCGAACCCCGTTGTTCGGAGGTGATTGTCACGTCAGATCCATTCGGAGTTCATCTTCGGCCAGATCAGTCCGAACGCCAAAGGTACCCTTCGGCGGGATACTTCACACCAGACGCCTAAGGTACCCTTCGGCGACACCCTTCGCACTATACTTCAAATCAGTCGGGGTTCGCTCGGTTTGCTGATTTGTTTTGTTTAATATATTTCTTTCGGATAATTGGATTATTTTTGTGTGATCTAATTACCTAGCAACTCCACCCCTTACCACGGCTAAGGGTAGTCAGAATGTGACGTCGGTGTTGTGTTATGCTTAGGCTTGTCCCTAAGTATCCGCACACTTTTGGATCGTCGAACTGACCCAAGTGCGGGGGCAAGTTTTCATCTGGAGCGGGGTGCGAGCGTGGCGAAGCCTGTCGTGACGAAGTCTGCTGACAGAGCGCGCCGTCGAAGAAAAAGTCTCGTCGAAGGGTGTTCTAGCAACCTTTGAAACTAATCTCTCAGCTCCGGACACCTCCGACGAAGTAGCTCCGAACGTAGGTAACCTGCAATAGATAAGATTAGAAGTACTAATTCGGCTTGAGGACCGAATTCTGCCAAGTGGTGCACTAGTAGCGAAGATAGCAATCTGTTACACAAATTAGCGGATACTTCACATGCAAAGTAACAAGGCGATAGCAATCTATTACGTAGATTAACGGATACTTCACAAGCGAAGTAACAAGGGTTACCACTATTCTGAAGTGGCCGTCGGAGGGCTTCCAAGCAAACCCATGAAGAGTACAAAAAAGTAAAGATAAAGTAAATGCGATTCAAAGCTAGGGCTTTGTGATTGATTTATGTTGGGGGGCCTCTGAACTGGCTTCACCTCTATATTTATAGGGGCTAGACTCCTAATCTAATCTTCTATAATTCAGCTGGATAGAGATAAACACTTAGCCAGAAATCGGGTCCAACTCTATCTCTGTTCGAAGTCGACCTTCGGCCAGGCCCGTCGAAGCCTGCTCCTCAGGCCAAAGCTTCGGCGGCGTGGGCCTCCAAAGGCTTCCTGGCCGAAGGCCGTGGGCTGGCTGGAAGCTTCCGGAGCCAATAGACCAATGGTCCTTCGGCCCTGTAGGGCTTCGGCCTGACCCGGGACATGTGTATTTTTGGCCCAAATTACCAAAATTGATATTTTGACAATCTTAACCATTGATGCCATTTTTTGCTATCAACTCATGCCCCCTACCTTTTAGTGAACTAAGTGAACTAAAAACACAACGAGCTAAAGACGATACCTTCCATATCAGCCTTTCGACACCTTTTACGCTATTTGCCACACACTTGGGAAATACCTTTTCAAGTATCTACCATTCAAAGCCCTTCGAAACCGCTATCCTTGCAAAGATTCTAACACATATGCATTGCTAGGAGCGATTTCGGCTATTTTGAAAGGGCCTTCCCAACTAGGTGACCATTTACCAAACTTGGGACTCTTAGTGCCTAAGGGTAAAATCGTCTTCCAAACCAAGTCACCTACTTGAAACGATTTTGGTTTGTCCTTCTTATTGTAGGCTTTAGCTACTCTCCTCTTGTCTACTTCTATGGCTTCTAAAGCCTTCAATCTCTTATCGGTCACTTCTTCTAGGTTGTCCTTCAATAGAGTTTCATACTCGTCGACCGATAAGCATCCTTGCTGTAACACCCTTAGAGACCAAGATCTACTTATACAGGTAGAACGGCTTCTTGTCCATACACTAACTCGTATGGACTAACTTTGGTAGCACCGTGCTTTGCAATCCTACAAGCCCATAACGCTTCAGAAAGCACCTCATGCCACCTTTTAGGGAACTCTTCAATTTTCTTCCTAATGAGCTTAATCACGGTTTTATTACTAGACTCGGCCTAACCATTGTCCTGAGCATAGTAGGGCGATGAACTTATCAACTTAATACCATAACATTCGGCGAAGTCCCTCACTTCCTTAGAAACAAACGAGCTACCTTGATCTATAGTGAGAGTTTGAGGAATGCCGAATCTATGTATGATGTGCTTCAAGATAAAGTCAAGTACCTCGTTGTGAGTCATGTTCTTGAGAGGCACGGCCTTGGTCCACTTGGTGAAGTAATCTGTCTCCATCAACATGAACTGATGCCCTTTTGATGAAGGAGGGTGAATTTGGCCGATGAAGTCTAAAACCCAACCTCGGAATGACCATGGATTGACAATAGGGTTGAGTAATGAAGCAGGAGCTAACTGAATATTGCCAAACTTCTGACATGCTTCACACCCTCTATAATACTTAAAACAATCCTCAGTCATACTCTTTTGAGCATCCAACTCATTTTTTGGGCTAACTGATGAGTGCCACAAAGTCCCTCATGGACTTCTCCCGTATCCACCTAGGATCGTTCGTGGTCTAGACACTTTAACAGTACCCCGTCAATGGTTCGGTGATACAGTGTGTCGTCTATCAACAAAAATTTAGATGCTTGTCGCCGAACCTTCCGATCAACCCTTTGGCTAGGGTCTCTTAAATACTAGACGATTGGAATTCTCCAATCGCCCTTATGGGCTTTGGAGGGTTTCGCTAGCCCGCTCCCTGAAAAAGTATCTATGTTACTAATTTTAGGGTGCCCCCCGAGCCCTTCCTGCTCCTACCGAAGCCTGGCTGGACTGGCCGTGCAGAGTGCATCAGGCCGAAGCCTCCTGCCGGAGGGTCCAGGCTCCCGGAGGCCCTCACTGTGCGGAGGACTTTGGCTCATGGTCTCTGGCGTGCCAGACTCTTCGGTGGGTAGAGTACTTCGGTCTTGGGACCTCGGCGCACGGTAGCCTCTGGTAGCCGGAGGGGTCTGACCTGGAGGGTGCTCCTGTCCGAAGTCACTGGCTTCGATAGTGAGACCAAACATCGGCTTCTCCCATACATAAAACATTCCTCTCCTAACTTGGTAACCAGATGCTTGCTGAGCCAAATCATTTGCAATTGAATTGGTCTCTCTTGACACATGAGAAATTTTGAAGTCATCAAAAGTAGAAACTATGTCCAGGCACTTAACCAAGTAGCTGTTTAGCAAGCCATTAAAACATTGAGAACTCTTAGCCACTTGTACTACTAACAGGGAATCACCATGCGCATGGACATGTTTAACACCTATGGAATCTAACAATTCAAGCCCTAGCAGTAAAGCCTCGTATTCAGCTTGGTTATTAATAGAAGGAAACTCTAAACGAGCCGAGGTCTCAAAGTGCATTCCACTAGGTGATATGAGAATCACTCCAATACCTTGGCCATTTTTGCAAGCTGAACCATCAAAGTAATGATTCCACGATATTACCTCAATCAAAGCAACATTGTCACTCCAACTGATGTCTATGTGGTGATCAACTATAAAGATGGCTACGACCTGAACGTTCATAGCTCTTAGGGGTTCATAGGACAAATCATACTCGATCAAAGCGTAAGCCCACTTTTCGATTCTTCCACTTAGAATCGGCTTTTGCAACATGTGTTTTATAACATCGGTTTGGCAAATGCCAATACATGTAGTAGGGAGAAGATAGTGGCGCAATTTGGTGCACGCGTAGTAAAGTGATAAACACAAATGTTCCACAAACGCGTACCTGGTCTCGACGTCCAGTAGGCGGCGGCTCAAGAACGTGATTGTTGGCATAAAAGATTACGCTAACAGGTTTCCATAGATTAGAGACTAACAAACGAAGTGTTTGCGAAGTGAACTATTTCAAGCCTCCAAATTGGATAATAGCTCAAAGTAGTTCGAAGGTGTGTATTGAATAACTCAGTATTCAATGATCATTACAGGGTAAAACGGGGGGGTATTTATAGGCCAAAATCTTAAGGAAAAGACCTTTTTACCCCTCTATTACAACCAACATAGTGGAAACTATTCGGTATCCTTAATAGGGCTAAAATGGTAAAAGACTAATCTAATGAGAAAGAAGATAAGTCTTCCATCTTAGCTGGTAGGGAGGTTCTCTGAAGAGTCTACATTCAGAGATATACTCTGAACTAGAGTCCGCCTTGATCCTTCGAACTTGACCCAGTACTAAACCGGAGTTATATACTGGAGAACTTCGGCTTTATAGACTGCCTTTGTCTTGTTACTGTAGTGACCCTAAGGATGAAGTATTTTCCCCCAACAGTAGCCCCTCGAATACGCTTCTCTGCTTGATCTGTAAGGTTAGCAGAGTAGTATACGCAAGAAAAATAATCATGCGTAGGGGTTATCAAATATTAACAACCTTCGAAATACACGAAGATTCATAACTTTGAATTGATTTCTAAGATAGTTATATTCGAACAATCCTGGAATCAATTTAAGAAGCTAGAAATCCTTTTAGACTTAGAACAAATAGCCGTTAGCCTTTTCCTTTCGGAAGAAGCTACGCGGTGCGTTAACTTTGCAAACAGTAACAACCAAGAATGCAAAACGGCAAGTGTGAACGGTAAAAAATTGCGAACCTAGGCTATAAATAGAGGACCTAGAAACTTCTCAAACACCTTTCTCACCGTCTTTGCGCAATCAACCTTTAGCCTCCAAACCTTAGCCTTAAGCGTTCGGTTCGGATCAATGGCAAAAACAAGCTTCAAGGCTCCCGGAGTGACTTCGGCCTTAGCCCGGCAACAGGCCATGGCGGCGGCAGCAGCGGCGGCGCCGGCGGGGAATGCCCAACAGATCGGTCCCCATGGTCTCCTTCCGGCTTCATCGAAGTATCCTGACCAATCTTACAAACTGGGGCCATCCACCTGCAAGAGGAAAACGATCGCATCAGTGGTCGAGGGGAAGATTAGCTCGGAGATCAATGTCCGCAAACTCAGAAAGGAAGCCATCCCTTCGCCGCGGCCTGGTGAAGTTGTCGTCTTCGAAGCCTTCTTCGAAGCAGGGTTAGGACTCCCGGCTGTAGACTTCCTGTCAGAGGTACTAGATCTCTTCCATGTCACCCTTCCTCAATTTTCTCCAAACGCAATAGCGCGCCTGGCTATCTTTGAATGGGCGCTGCGGGCTGAGGGCTGCGAAGGAAGAGCGGAAATATTTGCAGCGCTGCACAAGGCATCTTGCCAGCCGAAGACTTACCAAGGCTCCGGAGGGGAGAAAATTGTAGTAGCCTTCGGGAGTATCAACTTCAGACTCCGAGATGAATTCCATCTTCGATTTCTAGCAAAGGCTATCAACGCCAGATGGTACACAGATTGGATTCTCCGGTGGTTCTACGCCGAAGTCGGAGTAGGCAGTCGTCTGGCCGGACCCTAGCAAGACATATACTTCCGAAGGGAGGCCGAAGTCCACCCAGACCCCAGCCAGCTCGAAGCTCGCCTTAACCTGCTCCAATGAATTAGTCGCCGCATGAGAATGTGGGACTTAGCGGAGGAGTTCATCGGGCTCCAAATTCCGCCTTTGATGGCCAACTGGCCTATCAACTTCGAAGAGGATCCGGAGGGAGGACTCCAAAAAATTTCTTCGAACTTGAGCCCTGCAGGTAACTTCGAAAACTACAACATGTTTTATATATGATTATTTGATGAAATGACTAATGAAAACTTATCTTTCAGCTTCTCAAGCTCCTATGACTTTGGAGCAAGTCGTTCGAGCTTCGGAGAAGATTCTTGGAGCTCCTACTCCGGCTGAAAAGGAGTGGAGGATGAAATTGGTGGGCAGTTGGGAACAACTTAACCGAGTATGGGGCATACTCGGAGTCGTAGCCCCCCTCTTCCAGATTGGGTGCCTTCTAAGCAAGGGCCGAAGAAGAGGAAATCAGATGCTGGGACTTCGGCTCCAGTGAAAACTCCCGTAAAGAAGTTAGCCCGAATGCCTAAAAATGTGGCTCCTTCTAGGCCTATGGCTTCGCCTTCCGATTCATCTGAAGATGACAGAGTGAGAGAAATGAAAAGGTTCCTCGTGAACATAATTACCGAAGATGAAGCGCAGGAAAATGTTGAAGTTGTAGATACTGGCAACGTAGCAAGTGTGCCAGCTGCTCCAGACAGCTCCGAACAGGCTGGGACCTCGAATGTCCAGCCTGACTTGCCGCATCAAGAAGCCCCTACTGCTGAAGGCAGAGTCGAAGTTATAGCTGAACAAGCTTCGATTCCGGATGAAGTGGCAGCTGTTCCTCCAAGGGAGGCTCCAACAGCCAACCCTTTGGTTCCAGACCCCGAGTCTGATGAAGACTTTGAAGGGGCCTTCGACCCTACAAGAAGCCCCGTACTCATTCGCCGACGAGATTTTGGAGGTAAACTTCATTAAAGCACCTTTTCCTTCACCCTGCAAAATTATGCAATATATAATACCTTTGATTTAGCAGGGTCTGCTCCCATGGAGATGACTCCTCCTGCGAAGACTGCTCCTAGGACTTTGACATCTCTGGGGTCGGTTCTAGAAGCTGCATAGATGGGACCCGGAAAAGGTAAAGGCAAAATGGACCCCTTTCCTGCTCCGAACTCGGGATTAACTCCATCGGAATCAACAGACGGAGGACAATCTACGGAGGGGGGCCAGTCCACTGAAGTTTCCGGGGATGCGGCACAGCGCTCCGGCCCTTCACCCAATGAAGATGATCAAAGGGCTCTGTCCATGCTCCCCTCCTAGCTCCTTTTCTGGAGCGAAGGACCGGACTTCGGGCCTTGCTCGAACCTTTGGATCGAGCTAACCGTGAAGTTGGGGGAACAGACTTAGTAGCCATACTTGGGGAGGCTGAAGGGTCGGAGCTGAACGCAGCTTTGGAACGGGCAGCATACCAGGTACGAAGCATCTGCAAAAACAAGATTAATTTCAACTTATGAACAATTTCTCACCTTGCTTTTTCTTTTCGCAGCAAATAGTCTTGGCTCAAGCTATAGATGTTTCGAACGAGCGAGGAAGTATTCGTCTTAAGGAGAGGATTACTCCTCTCCAAAGGAGTCTTGAGGGCTCCGAAATTCGAATCTCCAGCTTGGACGAGACGATTGCAGCAGAGAGGAGAGCTAGACTTGGTCTGGAGGCTGCAAATCAGAAGCTCGAAGCCGAGCAAATCGTGCTTCGGGCTAAAATAGAAAAAATGTGGGCAGAGCATGCAATAGCGGGGTCTGAGCTGGTTAAGCTTCAAGAAGAAAAGACGAAGGCCATGGAGGAGGCCAACAACCTACTTAGCCAGAAGAACTCTTTGGCTACGGAGGCAACTAGACTATCTTCTATGGTAGACGAGCTGTCTTCATCAAGGAATGCCTTAATTGAAGACAAGGTGAAGTTGGAGAAGGTAGCTACGGAGGTCATGGATCATCTTTTAGGTGTCTTAGAATACTTTGGTACTTCTTGGACACTATCTTCGAGTGACAATGTCCCCTTGCCGTGACGACTGAAAATGATCCAAGGAGCAGCGAAGATGATTAAGACGGCGGGTATTCGATATGGAGAACTCTCTGGCCAAGTATCTGCTCTCGGAATACTTTGTTACTACGAAGATCTAGGGCTATCAGTAGCACCAGACTTGGGGGCGAATCCTATTACCTTCGATGACAACCAGTTGCTAAACCCTTTTGAAGATGTGGCCGCAGCCTGGCAAGCCTTCCAAGCATCATGGAGAGCCGAAGGTCGAACAACGATCAAGGCTTGGATCGATGAAGGACTTTGCCAGAAACAAGCTCGGTCTCAAGCTTCGAGCAGCCATCCTCCGTCAGACCCGCAGGTTTAGTTTTGTTTAGGGGTCCGAATATGTAAAAATTATGCTTTCATCTGTTATGAATGAAAACTTATTTGGAAATGTTTTTAGACTTCCCAACCTCGTATGGATGATCTTGAAGTATTAAATGTTACCGAAGAACTTCATCTGCTATGGGCTACCTTTGATCTCTTAAAACTTCACAAACGACCTCGATTCCTGATTCGTTGAGAAAGCTCCGGTGCGATTGCACCCGAAATACGCAAAGATATATTATCTTATATTAAAGAGGAAGAAAAAGAAGTTAACTTGGAAACCTCATCTTATGAAGACGTTGAGTGGTCCGAAGAAGAGAATACAACTGAAGAACAAGGAAAGAAGCCTGAAAAACTTCGAAGCTGGGAGAGAAGCCCCGAGCGACTTCGAACTTGGGCTGAACTCCAACAGGAACAAAAAGATTTTCGAGCTTCGAGGGGAAGAAGAATTAAACATAAAGTTATTAGGACTCCCAGCTCCAGAACTAATCATTCTGGCTTTAGTGGTATCTCTAGGGATCGAAGGGGTCTTCGTTTCCTTCTTGGTATAGACAGATTTTTCATAATGTAATGTAATCTGTTCGAATGATAAAGATTAAGATTTTAAAATTGTCCTTACTTCCCAACCCCTCTTTGGGCGTAAGCAACTTCGAAGTGTAGTCAAAGATGGTTAGGCACAAAGAAAAAAACTTAGGAGTACAATTTTGGAGGCTCAGAGCCCCTTAGCAACTTAGAGATTGATTAAAATCTCACAAAATGTCTTCGAATACTTGGAGTCTGAAAACTGGTAACTTAGTAGATTTTGTTTGAAAGTAGTCACTTCAGACTAATTTTCCGGACACCTTAGCATCCAAAACGATCGGTCAGTTTGGACTCTTTTTACAGATATTCAAAGCTTATCAGCTCAAACTCTATTCTGTTTGGCCTCCTTCGACTCTTTTTGCGAATGCTATCAAACCAGTGGTTCAGAATTCACAGTGGTCTCCTTGGACTCTTTGTACGGATGCTTTCAAGCCGGAGCTTGGAATCCACATTATTTGGTTTTCCTTCGACTCTTTTTACCGATGCTTTCAAGCCGATGGCTTGGAATCCGTTTTTAGTGACTTTCCCACCTCGTCGGAAGCTTCGAACCAATGGTTCGAAGTCCGAAAAATTGGTTCAAATGAATGACACTTCCCTCACAACAAACCTCGTTCTTCCAGTGCGTCCACTAGAAGTAGGAAGTGTTTGAGAGGTAGGCATTATATGAACCATGAACTTTATTAATTCAGAAGGTGTTTACAAATGATTACAAGGAGCCCCTATGAGAAATATCGCTTTAAGTGCTCCGCATGCCAGGCATGCTTTAACTCTTCGCCTTGTAAATTATCTAGCTTAAAAGAACCAGGGCGTCCTGAACGGAGAATAATGTATGGACCTTCCTACTTATTTCCTAATTTCCCTGGTGCTATAATGCTTCACAAAACTAGGTGACCTGGCTTAAGTTCATTAAGCTTAACCTTCGGGTCGAACCAAGTCTTCGTCTGCTGCTGATACTTTGACAAAGTGGCGACAGCTCGAAGCCTCGTTTCTTCTGTTAAATCAAGCGAAGCTTGCCTTTCTCCCTCTATTTCAGGTTCGGTGCTGCAAAGAGATCCTCCTTTAAGCTCTGTTGGTGTCATAGCTTCATCTCCGAATAATAGTCTGAAAGGAGTGAAACCTGTGGACCTTGTTTGGGTGGTCCGAATGGACCATAAGATCTTTGGGAGCTCTTCGGTCCACAACCCTTTTGCCAACCCTACTCTTCTTCGATTCAACCCTGACAAGATATTACCATTGGCTCTTTCTACAACTCCATTAGACTGAGAATGGCGCACAACAGCGAAGCATATTTGTGTGACAAGATCTTCGCAAAACTTCCTGAAGGGCTCTGCATCAAACTGTGTCCCATTGTCAACTGTGAGCTGTCAAGGTACTCCGAACCTACATATAATACTTTTCCAGAAAAATTTTTGTACATTGTTCGAAGTGATAGCTGTGAGGGGTTCTGCTTCAACCCACTTGGAAAAATACTCAATTGCTACCACTGCGAATTTCAAATTTCCTTTTGCTACTAGGAAGGGGCCAATAAGGTCCATGCCCCATCTAGCCATGGGCCAAACTAGGGCAATGACTTGAAGAGTTGTTGGCGGACAATGACTTCTTCTTCCCATCCATTGACAACCCTGGCACGTGCGGACTAGGCTCTCCACATCAGCTACTATTGTAGGCCAATAAAGCCCCTAGCGAAGTGTTTTTCCTGCCAAAGCCCGAGGGGCCAGATGGCTACCACAAAGGCCTTCATAAATTTCTCGGAGTATCTCTTGACCTACGGCTTGAGATATACATCGGAGCAGAGGGGAACATACTCCAGCCTTGTAGAGAATACCGTTGATTATATGATAGTTTCGAATTCTGAGCTTTAACCTCGAAAGATGTGGCCCTTCAGGCAAATTTGCTTCACCTTGCAATAGTTTCATAATTGAACTCCACCAATCAGTACTTGGAATGGAAAGAACTTCCTTAGGAGGGATCTGTGGCACCGAAGGTGAACTAAGCTCTTTGTAAAAAACTCCTTCCGGAATGTCCATAGCTCTAGCTGCAGCTTTTGCCAAGTTATCAGCTTGCATATTTTCAACTCTGGGTATACTTCGGATGGAAATCCCTTTAAATGCCGCTTCAATCTTACGGATCTCTTCCAAATATTTTGCAAGCTGGGGGTGATGAACTTGAAAACTTTTATCAACGAGCCCTGCTACAATTTGAGAATCTATTTTAATAACAACTCTTGTAGCCCCCAAGGCACGTGCCTTTCGAAGTCCTAACAAAATTCCTTCATACTTCGCTGTATTATTGGTGGACTTAAAGTTGAGCCTTGCGGAGTACATTGCTCTTTGCCCTGAAGGCGAAATTATTATCGCTCCGACACCTGCTCCGGATGCTTGGAAAACTCCATTGGAGTATATGGTCCAAATTCCTTCATTTGTTTTCTCCAGAGCCCATACTGCGGAGGGAGTCCATTCTGCCACAAAATATGCCAACACCTGTGACTTGATTGCTGTCCTTGCCATGAAGGAGATGCCGAAGGGTGCTAATTCAACATCCCATTTCCCAATTCTTCCTGTAGAATCCTTGCTTCGGAGCATAACTCCTAAGGGATACGAAGTTGGTACAATCACATTATGTGCTAGGAAATAATGCCTTAACTTCCTCGAAGCCATTATCAGAACATAGGTGAACTTATCAAGCTCAGAATATCTTGTTTTTGCTCCAGACAATGCTTCGGATACAAAATAGACTGGATTCTGTACCAACTTCCCATTGAAATCAACTTCTTTGACAAGGACTGCACTGATAGCGGAGCTAGTAGCTGCAAGGTAGTGGAGTAGGGTTTCGTCCGCAACAGGCACCGTGAGTGTAGCGAGGTTACTGAGATAATTCTTAATATCATCAAAACTCTTTTGACACTCCGGTGTCCATGCAAAATCTTCGAACCCTTTCAATGCTTTGAAAATGGGCAAACTCCTCTCCGCAGACCTTGCTAGGAACCTGCTAAGTGCTGCAAGGCGGCCAGTTAGCTTTTGCACCTGCTTCAAATTTTCCGGAGGAGCCATCCTTTGTAATGCAGTTATTTGAGTAGGGCGAGCTTCGATTCCTCTGCTTGAAACTAGATACCCTAACAATTTTCCAGCCTGAGCCCCGAAGATACATTTTTTGGGGTTAAGACGGACTCGACATGCCCGAAGGCTATTGAACGTTTCTGCTAAGTCTAGGCTATGTTGGTGCTTTAGAGCACTCTTTATTACAATGTCATCCATATAGGCTTCTACATTGCGGCCCATTTGATGACCTAGAGCTTTAGCAATTAACCTCGAAAAAGTTGCCCCAGCATTTCTTAAGCCGAAAGGCATTCTTACATAGCAGAAGACTCCCGACGGAGTTACAAAGCTTGTTTTGATTTCATCTTCGTGCTTTAACCAGATTTGATGATAACCAGAATACGCGTTGAGGAAGCTTAATAACTCCGAACCAGTAGTGGAGTCAACTAATTGATCAATTCGGGGCATGGGATAGGGGTCACGGGGGCATGCTTTATTCAAGGATGTAAAGTCAATACACATGCGCCACTTCCGAGAAGATTTCTTCCTAACGAAGACTGGGTTAGCTAGCCACTCCGTATGAGCTACTTCTGTGATAATCCCAGCTTTCAACAACTTTTCCACTTCAGCCTTAGCAAGGATGGCCTTTTCCGCATATAACTTCCGGAGTACTTGTCGGACAGGCCGAACCCTCGGGTTCACAAGCAAACTATGTTCAATAATATCCCGAATGACTCCGGTAATGTCCTCATCAGACCATGCAAAGACATCCAAATTTTCTTCAACTACTTTTTCTAATGAAGTAGCGACTTCTGGAGGAAAATCCTTGCCAAACTGAAATGAATAGTCTTTGCCATCTTTGACAATAACCTTCGTTACAATCTCTCCTTCGGGGATTGGTCTTGGGAAGGACTTCTTCGAAGGTTCACCTGAAGCAGAGATATCCTCCGGGTTGCCTTGTATGTTGTTCACTTGTCTCGGGTCAAGAGGGGGGCCATGACCATATTCTGCTCTTCGCGTAGTGGCCTGATCTCCGAAGACAGTGAGCACTCCCGCTTGCGTGGGCATCTTCATACACAAATAATTATGATGCGCCATGGCTCCGAACTGATTCAACATGCCCCTCCCAAAGATAACATTATATGCATACGGGGAATCCACAACATCTAAAATCACCTCCTCCGTCCTGACCAGTAGCCCCTCTCCGAAAGCGACCTCCAGACCTATTTGGCCGAGGGCATCAAGAGGGGGTCCTGCGAAGCCTTGCAAAGGACGAGATGCAGGGAGAAGATGTTTCCTAGAGATACAGAGCTAATCGAAGGCTTGGACGAAGATAATATCTGCTGAACTCCCTCCGTCAATCAGTACTCTCCGGACTTCAGTCCCTGCTATGTCGACAGTGATGACAAGTGGATCTGCATGCGGAAACTTTATGCCAGCTGCATCATCTACGGAAAAAGATATTGGCACATGGGACCACTCAGGCATGGTAGCTGCAGACGAAGAAGTTCCAATATGGCCCACTTCTCGGACATATTCTGTTCTCTGTCTCTTCGACATACTACCGAGGGTCCCTCCTCTGGAAATGGGGAGGACTACTCTTTTCCCTCGATCTTGACCATCTTCCTGCTTCGGAGGTGGCATAATATTGACCACCGGAGGTTGCCTTGCAGGGTCAAAGTTGTCTATACGTGCCACAACCTGGACAAGCTCTAGACGCACATCGGAAGGAACTCATTCAATAGTGCCTCAACCTGAGGTTCTTTCAAGGTACTCGCCTCTTAAAGAGAGTATAGACTTGCACGCATCAGTAGCGTGACTTCGGTTCTCACCATGGACGCAGCAGAAGAAGGCCTGGGCTTTGCCAGCCGGCTTCCCTGGTGGCCTCCAGCCACTGGTCTTGCTTCCTGATGCTTGTGAAGTCATAGGGGCAAATTTCTGCGGAGGTGCAATGTTCAAGTCTTCTGAACGAGGATGTTTTTGCCCCCGACGCCTGTCATGCTGGACTTCGAAGTTAGGCCCCTGCGAAGGTGTTGAAGTCTTCACTTCCAACATGACTTCTTGCAGGATTGACGGAGTTGAAGCAGTTCTCCGAAGCCACCCTTCTTCTGACCTAGCATACTCTTCAAAATAAGACATCAGCTAAGCAATAGAGGATATCTATTTCCGATGAAGTTTATCAAGGAGTCCCGCATGGGTAACTCCCTCTCGAGCTGCATCAACTACGGAGGACGTAGTCAACCCTCGAATTTGCGACTTCGTATGGGCGAAGTGCTTGAAAAATTGTCTTAAAGTCTCTCCAGGTAGCTACTTCACCTGGAAAAGACTTCCTGTAGACATTGGGGGTACGAAAGTACCCTGAAAGTTACTTATGAACTTCTTCCTTAATTGCTCCCAGGTTCTAATTGACCCTGGCTTTAGGGACCAAAACCACCGCAGAGCCACCCCTACGAGAGCAAGAGGGAAACACTTATCCATGGTGTTTCACACTCTTCCACTGGTCTCAATTGCCAACGCATAAGAACGGGAGAACTCCCTGGGGTCCTCATCTCCAGAATACTTGTAGAGCTTCGAAGTTTTAAACTTAGGGTCGAAGCGCACTTTCTGCAGCTCGGGGTGCAGTGGAGACTCGCTATCGAAGGAAGCGTTCTCCGGGGCTTCGGGATAAGGAAGTTCGTCGTCTTGGGGCACTTCGGGAATGTATGGGGTGGCCTGAGAACGAAGCCTATATGTGGCTTCTTGCCTCCACCTCACCACTTTGGCTTGGAGACTGGCCATTTGGGCTGCCATGTCGCCAAGACCATCTTCATCTCCTCCGGAAGGACCTTCCGGGTCTTGAGAACTGTACGCATCAGTTCGAAGCGGGATCAGAGCTGGAGAAGGGACTCCAGGTGGCCGAAGTATAGATGGAGTTGGAGGAACTCTGTATGCTCGAGTAAGGGGAATCCCTTCGGGCGTCTGAGGTGGAGGAATTACCGAAGGTCCTCCGACCTCGACTGTGTTCGAAGATCTTACTCCGGAGGTCCGAGGGGACCTTCGAGTAGGACTACCACCTGAACTCCGCTTGGGAGGCATGGTTTGAAAACTTGGTAGAGAACAAAGTTTTTTGGACTATGTTCCCCACGGACGGCGCCAACTGTTGGCGTAAAAGATTACGCTAATAGGTTTCCAGAGATTAGAGACTAATAAACGAGGGTGTGTATTGAATAACTCAGTATTTGATGATCATTAGAGGGTAAAACGAGGGGTATTTATAGGCCAAAATCTTAAGGAAAAGACCTTTTTACCCCTCTATTACAACCAACATAGTGGAAACTATTCGGTATCCTTAATAGGGCTAAAATGGTAAAAGACTAATCTAATGAGAAAGAAGATAAGTCTGCCATCTTAGCTGGTAGGGAGGTTCTCTGAATAGTCTACATTCGAATATATACTCCGAACTAGAGTCCGCCTCGATCCTTCGAAGTTGACCCAGTACTAAACCGAAGTTAGATACTGGAGAACTTTGGCTTAATAGACTGCCTTCGTCTTGTTACTGTAGTGACCCTGAGGATGAAGTATTTTCCCCCAACAGTGATGATGTACTCTTTTCCTTCTATCTCCTAGGTTAGCATGATCCCGATCACGCTATCTTCAGCAGCGATGTATAGCCAAAACGGGATCCCGGCTTTGGGTGCTCTCACCACGGGCGGTGATGACAAGCACTCCTTGATTTTCTCAAAGGAACTTTGCTGGCTTGCCCCCCAAGTGAACTCGGCCTCGTTCTTTAGCTGAGTATGGGGACAAATGCATCAATCTTGCCAGACAAGTTAGATATAAAGCGACGCAAATAATTCATCTTTCCTAGCAACTTTTGTACATCTTTTTTGCATGTTGGTGCTGTAACGTTCCTAATTTTCTCAAGCCTCTTTGGATCAATCTCTATGCCTCTCTCATGAATCATAAAACCTAAGAACTTACCCGCTAACATGCCAAAAGCACACTTGAGTGGGTTCATTTTTAAACCATACTGCCGCATCCTATGAAAAACAACTTTCAAATCGCCTAAATGGTTTCCCATAGCGTCCGATTTGACTATGACATCATCAATATAAACTTCTAACATAACTCCTAGCAAGTCATGAAAGATTAAGTTCATAGCACGCTAATACGTGGCACCAGCATTTTTCAAACCAAAAGTCATAACGACCAACTCGAATAAACCGACAATACTAGGGCATCGAAAGGCAGTCTTGTAGACGTCCTCTTCGGCCATAAAGATTTGATTATAACCAACATTGCCATCAAGAAAACTTAGTACCTTGTGTCCTGAAGCATCGTTGATAAGCATGTCGGCTATCGGCATCAGATACTCGTCCTTCGGAGTGGCTCTGTTCAGATCTCTGAAATCGATACATACCCGTATCTAGGTGCTCCCTTTCTTCTCTACAGGCACAATGTTAGCGACCCATTCTGTGTACCTGCATGGCCTAATAAATCCAGCTTTGAGCAGTTGCTCTACTTCTTCTTTAACTCGGTCATAGACGGCCGAATTAAAGTGACGAGGAGGCTATTTATAAGGCCTAAATCCAGACTTGATAGGTAGCTGATGCTCCATGAGCTCGCGGCTTAGTCCTGGCATCTCGCTATACTCCCATGCGAAACAATCGACATACGACTGAAGCATCTTTATTACTTCGGCCTTTTCATCAGGCTGTAAATGTTGGTTTACAAAAGTCAGCCTTGGGATGCTACCATCACCTATGTCAACTTCTTCTAAGGGATCGACCGATGCAAAACCTTGTCCTAATTTCTCTACTTCGCTAAAGTCCTTGATGGCCTCGGCAATACCGTCTTTATTAGACCGATACTGCTCTACATGAGACTTTAGCCAATCAAGATTACACTTGCTAGACATGACTACTAATACAAAAAACCATGCTACACCGGCCGGCTTTATAGACACTGATACAAAACATCCTCTGGACACGCTAACAAAATCGTAATCTGAAAGATCTCTACCTGATAGACACTCTACCTTGTTGTTGACGGCGTCAACGACTACATCGGCCAATGCGACTTGGGCCGAAGTATCTGCGTAGAAGGAATGCATCAATTCGCGTGAATCCAGTCGCGCCCAAGAAGCACGCTGTAGTTACCTTGTACATCGATGACGAAAAATGTTTTTGGCAACATCTTCTTTCCTACTGTCAACTCCATGGAGAGCACGCCCTTAGCCTCGGAACTCTCACCGTTGAAGCCGTTGAGCATCAAGTTGGTCTTCTTCAGATCGTCCTCGCCCCTGCCAAGCTTCTTCAACAGTGAGTAAGGCATTAGATTAACTGTGACACCACCGTCGACAAGCATCTGAGAAATCTGCTTTCCATCAATGTGACATCTGATGTAGAGAGGCTTCAGATGGTGAGCCGAGTCCTCGGGCTTCTCAAAAATAGCATTGCGTGGGCCGAGGTCCAACTGAGTGACCTCAGCCTCATCTTGCAGCAGGGCAAACTTGGCGGGTAGCGTGACGACGTTGATGTCCATCGCCTGGGGTGCAGGCCCCTCAGAGACAAGCGAGTAGTCGTCGTCGAGCATGTCATCGTCGTCATCGCTCGGGCTAGGAGCCGAGTTGGTCATCTCAACCGGCTTCATCCTCCATACATGTCTTGTAGTTGGTCGAGGGCGGATTTCTTCAAAAATAGCGTCCCACTCGTCCTCGGCTTTCTTCTCGCGCATCTCCAGTGCCCGCAGTCGTTGCAGACGTCTCTTTTGTGATTTGGACATGCCTGGAGGTGCCCAAGATGGTTGTGGCTTGGTGCCAGGTGCTACTGCCTGGCTCCTGTCAACTTTAGACGAAGGGGTGCTGCCCACCTTGGCCTCGTGCACTCTGTATTTGGAGGGACCTTCACTGCGGACCCTAGCAGTCGGACTGGCCTTGTTCGGCCGATTGGACCAGGCTTCGACGTGGGCTCCGGCCGAAGCAGGGGACTCACCTCCGTCAGACCTCGGCCTCTTCGTGCCTGTATCCTTCGACTTCACTCTGCACGGGCCGATTCGGAGGTACCACGGATAGTCTGTGGACGATGCCTCCCTCCGCTACGTCTGTTTGTCCCTGCCATTCATAATACTCCGAAGGAAAACAAGGCATAGCGTGAGGTTACGGAGGGTACTCCGACAATTATCGCATTCCCTTTGGTCGACTCAGCCTGTTCTGGCCGAATCAACACCTTCTTCTCACCGAGGTCGACGGCGTTGATGGGGAAAGGATCTTTGTCCAGCTTCATCTTTGGATTGTGGTCTATTTTCAATCATCCTTCTTCTATGGCCGATTGAACCTGCCACCAAAAAATATTGCAGTCATTAGTATTATGTGAATGCGAGTCATGCCACTTACAGTATGGATATTTCTTCAACTAATCGGCAGAGGGAATGACTTGACCTTTAGTCAATCTAAGAAGCTAGTTCTTTAAGAGAAAATCAAATATTTTATCACACTTAGTTATATCGAATGAGTACTTGACCTCACTAGGCCGATTCTTCGTGGGAGATGGCCGTAATTCGGAGCAAGTGATAGGTTTACTCTTAGCATTCCAAACCCATTCGGCCGCGTACATGTCGGCTAAATCTTCCTCTTCTGATTCCTCCCCGTCGGAGTGTTCCATGACGTGGATTTCAGCCCTAGGCTTGTTAAACGTTTTAACAAACTTTTTATCTTTGGCTCGGCCTTCCTAGACTAGAGCCTACTACAAGACTTGGCTATCCTCTAAAAAGTTCTGGTTTTCTATTCTTTCTTTAATCTCGGAACGCAACCCATTAAAAGCTAGTTCCGCCAAGTCCCTTTCTGCAATACTAAGGCTGAAACATCGGTTTCTAGTGTCCCTAAAACGCTTGATGTACTAGGAGACGTTCTCGCTAGATTTCTGCCTAACCGATGTCAAGTGTGAAAGCCTAAGTTCTATCTCGCCTGTGTAAAAGTAATCATGGAATTTTCGTTCCAAATCATTCCACATCTGAATGGAGTTCGGCGGGAGTGCCGAAAACCAAGTGAAAGCGGTGCTAGATAGCGAGAGAGAAAATAGTCTAATTTTTAGAGCGTCTATCCCGCTAGCTTCTACACACTGTTCTAAAAATTGACTAACATGCTCTAGTGTGGTTTTGCTACCCTCGCCATCGAACTTAGTGAATTCAAGGATTCTATAGCCACGGGGGTAGGGTATTGTGTCGAAATGATCGGATATGGCTTACGGTAAACCCTAACCCGACCGTTAGGCATGAAGCCGGCGCATTCCCTAAACGACGCGTGGATTCGCTCATCTAGGTCATCTTGGCTTGCTGCCTATGCTCTCTCATGCGGGGACGCGACACGCGGCACGATGTCGGTGTGTCGGCCATGGGCCTCCTCCCTACACGCTAGCTGTACAACATGCTCGAGCCCAGGCGCCTGTGGTGCGGGTAACACAGGCAGGGCCGGTACCGGCGCAGGTGGTGGTGGTGCGTGGAACATGGTGCTAGCTTGGCCGTAATCATAATGACTAGTCTCGGCCATGGGTGTTGAGGTCGGAGACGTAACGGTCTTGCTAGTGCTACCGTCAGTTCTGCTATACACATGATTTGCCAGAGGTATACTAGCAATAGGGGCTGATGGTACAGCCTCAGTAAAGCAGAACCTTCTAAGTGTCACCTGTACTTGGGAGCTAACTGCCGAATCTAAACAGTTGGCTAGCGAAGCGCTAACGGCCTAATCTACTGATGTGGCTATCTTTTGCTCAATCTCTAAAGAAGATAAACGAGGTGATACGGTTGTTACCTGGATCTGAGCAAGGTTGGGGGAGATGATGTCGCACTTGATGAAGCCTGTGCGTGTCTTGTCATAGCCCCCAAGCATCATGTCTTGGAGTGCCTTCAATTTTTCCTAGATCTCTGCTCAGTCCTCCGCGGGAATATCTTCAAGCATAGGTGTTAGGATGTTGCGGTTGTCGATATTCGTGCCTCCTATGGTGTCCATCGACAGTGTAGATGTAGTAGTCGTTGTAGATGTACCGGTGGCCGATGTAGACGTACCCGTCATGTTGGCGTAGCTTTTCCCCAGTGGAGTTGCCAAAAAGTGTGTTGACATAAAAACATGCCCCCGTACATGGGTCAGTTCGATGATCCAAAAGTGTGCGGATACTTAGGGACAAGCCTATGCGTAACACAGCACCGACGTCGTGTTCCGACTACCCTTAGCCGTGGTAAGGGGGTGGAGTCACCAGGCAATCAGATCACACAAAATAATCTAATTAGCCGAAAGAAATATATTAAACAGAATAAATCAGCAAACCGGTCGGAGCTTGTCTGCTTCGAAGTATGGTGCGAAGGGGGGTCACCGAAGTGTACCTTCGGCGTATAGTGCGAAGTGTCCTCCGAAGGGTACCTTCGGCGTTCGGACTGATCTGGCCGAAGATGAACTCCGAACGGATCTGGACGCGACAATCACCTCCGAACAATGGGGTTCAGCATGAAGTCTCTGATATAGTAAGATACAGGGGAATGTCTCAAATGCAACACGCGAACGTGACTTTGTCCGGAGCACTGCGAGTGTGGCGAAGCCTATCGTGATGAAGTCTGCTGACGGAGCGCACTGTCGAAGCAAAAGTCTCGCCGAAGGGTGTTCTAGAAACCTCCGAAACCGATCTCTCAGCTCTAGACACCTCCGACGAAGTAGTGCTGAATGTAGGTAACCTGCAACAGATAAGATTCAAAGTACTAATTCGGCCTGAGGACCGAATTCTACCGAGTGGTGCACTAGTAGCGAAGATAGCAATCTGTTACGCAGATTAGCGGATACTTCACAGGTGAAGTAACAAGGCGATAGCAATCTATTACGTAGATTAACGGATACTTCACAAGCGAAGTAACAAGGGTTACCACTATTCCGAAGTGGCCGTCAGAGGGCTTCTGGGCAAACCCACGAAGAGTACAAAAAAGTAAAGCTAAAGTAAATGCGATTCAAAGCTAGGGCTTTGTGATTGATTTGTGTTGGGGGGCTCTGAACTGGCTTCGCTTCTATATTTATAGGGGCTAGACTCCTAATCTAATCTGCTATAATTCAGCTGGATAGAAATAAACACTTAGCTAGAAATCAGGTCCAACTCTATCTCTGCCCAAAGTGGGCCTTCGGCTAGGCCCGTCGAAGCCTGCTCCTCGGGCCGAAGCTTCGGTGGCGTGGGCCTCTGAAGACTTCCTAAGCAAAGTCCATGGGCTAGCTAGAAGCTTATGGAGCCCATAGCTCAATGGTCCTTCGGCCCATTGATGCCATTTTTTTCTATCAACATCAGGTTGCCTAAAGGCCAAGTCATTCCATCTGCCGATGAGTTGAATAAATATCCATACTGTAAGTGGCATGAGTCACATTCACATAATACTAATGATTGCAATGTTTTTCGGCGGCATGTTCAATCAGCCATAGAAGAAGGATGATTGAAAATAGACCACAATCCAAAGATGAAGCTGGACAAAGATCCCTTCCCCATAAACGCCGTCGACCTCGGTGAGAAGAAGGTGTTGATTCGGCCAGAACAAGCCGAGTCGACTAAAGATAAGGTGGTAATTATTGGAGAGTCGCGCACACGCACACTCATACCTAAGAACCCTGAGGTGGGAGTGTGGAAGCAAAATTTTAGCATTCCTTCGGCTAAGGCTCGCAAGAAGCCGAAGGTCACATATAAGATGTTGTTAAACAAGCACCAAAGAAAAGCCATGGAAATAGGCACCCACGCTAAGAAACTAAGTCAACCGAAGGGTCCAAGGCATCCGAAGGGTGGCTTCGGACCATAGCGGCGGAGCCCTCCTCATGACAGCTTCGGACCACAATGGCCAAACCCTCCGCATGGTGACTTCGGGCCACAGTAGCTTCGGACCTCAATGGCCGAAACCCCCGTACAGTAGCTTCGGACCCCAGTGGCCAAACCCCATGCGGAGTGAGTTTGGCTCCCAATGGCCGAACCCTGCACCACTTTGGACGAACCCTTCGATAGGAGGCTTTAGCCCACACTGGTCGAACGTACCTCCAGCCTGGCAGGACCCCTCACTGATATAGTCCAAGACACCGTCGACTCTGCCGAACCCCCCTCCAGGTAACGGGTTCGACCCATAGTGGGCGAAGCCACAGCTAGAGTACCCTGCACAACTTAACACTATACCTTGTTTTCCTTCGGAGTGTTATGAATGGCAGGGACAAACAGACGCAGCGGAGGGAGGCATCGTCCACAGGCTGTCCGTGGTACCTCCGAGTCGGCTCAGTGAAGTCGAAGGATACGAGCGCAAAGGGGCAAAGGACAGGGAGTCCGAAGCTATCACAGTCAGAGTAGGGTCTTAGGAAGTCCCAATCCCGAAGGCCCCATCGCCGAAGTCTGACGGAGGTAAGTCCCCTGCTTCGACTGAAGCCTGCGTCGAAGCCTGGTCCGATCGGTCGAACGAGGCAGGTCCGATTGTCGGGGTCCACAGCGAAGGCTCCTCCGAATATAGAGTGCGCGAGGCCAAGGTGGGCAGTACCACTGGCTAGAGTTGATAGGATCCAGGCAGTGGCACCTAGCACCAAGCCACAACCATCTTGGGCACCTCCAGGCATGTCCAAATCACAAAAGAGGCACCTACAACAACTACGGGCATAGGAGATGCGCGGGAAGAAGATCAAGGATGAGCGCGACACTATTTTTGAAGAAATCTACCCTCGACCAACTACGAGATAGATATCGAAAGTTAAGCCGATTGAGATGACCAATCCGGCTCCTAGTTCGAGCGACAACGAAGAAGAGATGCTCGACGACTACTCGCCCGTCTCCAAGGGGCCTGTACCCCAGGCAATGGACATCAATGTTGTCATGCTGCCCACCGAATTCACGCTACCACATGACGAGGCCAAAGTCACTCAATTGAACCTCGACCCGTGCAACACTATTTTTGAGAAGCCTGAGGACTCAGCTGGCCATCTGAAACCTCTCTACGTCAGAGGTCACATTGATGGAAAGCCGATTTCCCGAATGCTCATTGACGGTGGCACCACTGTTAGCCTAATGCGTTACTCGCTTTTGAAGAAACTTGGCAAGGATGAGGATGATCTGAAGAAGACCAACTTGATGCTCAACGGCTTCAACAGAGAGAGTTCTGAGGCCAAGGGCGTGCTCTCCATGTAGTTAACAGTTGGCAACAAGACGTTGCCAACAACATTCTTCGTCGTCGATGTGCAAGGTAACTACAGTGTGCTGCTTGGGCATGACTGGATTCACGCAAATTGTTGTATTCCTTCTACTCTCCACCAATGCCTAATTCAGTGGGACGACGATGAAGTAGAGGTCATACCCGCAGACACTTCAGTCCAAGTGGTATTGGCCGATGTGTCCATCAATGCCATTCACAACAAGGTAGAGTGCCTGTCAGGAAGAGATCTTTCGAAATATGATTTTGTTAGCATGTCCGGAGGATGTTTTGTACCAGTGTCTGTAAAGCCGACTAGTGTAGCGTGACTATTTTAATATTAGTAGTCATGTCTAGCAAGAGTAATCTGGATTGGCTGAAGTCTCGTGTTGAGCAGTATAGGTCTACTAAATTCGGTATTGCTGAAGCCATCGAGGACTTTAGCAAAGTAGAGAAATTAGGACAAGGTTTCGCGTTGGCCAATCACTTAAAAGTTGACATAGGGGATGGTAGCATCCCGAGGCCGACTTTTGTAAACCAACATTTACAACCTGATGAAAAGGCCGAAGTAATATAGTTGCTTCGATCGTCTGTCGATTGTTTCGCAAGGGAGTATAGCGAGATGCCTAGACTAAGCCACGAGCTCGTAGAGCATCGGCTACCTATTAAGTCCGGATTTAGGCCTTATAAAAAACCTCCTCGTCGCTTTAACTCGGTCGTCTATGACCGAGTTAAAGAAGAAGTAGAGCGACTACTCAAAACTGAATTTATTAGGCCATGTAGGTACGCAGAATGGGTTGCTAACATTGTGCCTATAGAGAAGAAAGGGAGCGACAAGATACGAGTATGTATTGATTTCAGGGATCTTAACAAGACCACTCTGAAGGATGAGTATCCGATGTTGATAGCTGACATGCTAATCAATGATGCTTCAGGACACAAGATACTAAGTTTTCTTGATGGCAATGCTGGTTATTGTTGGACCGGAAACGACGACCAGAGGGGGGTGAATGGGAGCTTTTTTAAAAATTTTGGGCTAAAAACTAGCCTTCGGTTTTGGTTCTGTCTTCTGCGGAACAGGCTTCGAACAATACCTTCGAAGGTCTGGTTCGGAGGTGCTTCGACAGCTCCGAACACAGGCTTCGCAGGAGCAAAAGTTCGAAGTCAAGAAGACTTCGCTCCACTTACAACCCTCGAAAATCTACTCTGCTAAGTCAGTGCAGGCTCCGCACACAGGGTGCTTCGAGCAGGCTTCACACCTCACCCTTCGCAAGAGTGGACACCCTACTGAGGACTTTGACCAAGTACTTGGCAGCAGCAACTGGTGCTGGGCTTCGTACACGAAGGCCTAAACGCACACTGACAGACTTCGCTAGAGGCTTCGACACAAGAAGCAAAACGGGCTTCGATTAGGGCTTCGCTAGTAAGCAGAGAGGTCTATCCTCCTGTTACACAGAGCGAACGCGCACTGAAAAACACACTTCGCACAAAACACCCTTCACCTAGACAGGCTTCGGTGAACTACAACTAGCGAGGTATGTAAAGAGAGCTCAAGCAAAAAGGACACAGAAGCAGGGCTTCGCCGCTTGAACAAGGAACACAGAAAATGAACTCTCTGGATGAATACAACGAAGTGTGTGGCTACAGGAGCTCAACAGTAAATGCTCAAAGTGTTAAATGTTACCTACCGAGCCCCCATATTTACAGCCCACAGTTCACCCAAAGGAATTGACTACTTTACCCCTAGGGTTTACATTGGTTTTGTCTCTACAGAACCGAGGGGTACAAAAGGTAGTCAACTTTATTGGAGGCTTCTCTGTTAGCCTTTGCAGTGGGGACAGCGCCAACTTTTTGTAGAGCAAACACTGTCAGACTTGCAGCCTTTGACCTTTCCGAAGCCCCCTTCGCACGCGAGGGGTGCGGTAGCTTCGGTGAGAAGCCTTGAGCCAGATGGCCTTCGCTTCACCGAAGTCAGCCTTCGATACAGTGACGGTTTTGAGCCGAAGCCGTCAAAGCCCTTGGGCCTTCGCACCAACACCTCTGAAGTGGACCACCACGGCTTCGTAGCTACTCCCAGCTCGAACTCCGTCAGTCCGTGTACCGAAGCCATGCAGGCCGAAGTACCACAAGACAACCTCGCTCCGGAGCTAGCCTTGCTCCGAAGCCTTCCTCACTCCGAAGCCCCACCTTCGGAGTACCACCCTTCGAAGTCCCTCCTTCGTCCAAGGCCTCCGCATGAAGCATTCCATGAGCACTTCGTCGCAGTGTCTCTCCCCGAGCACACTCCTCGACGAGCCTCACCCGGACCATGCCTTCGATGCACCTCGACTTCTGAGACCTTCATCGGGCACCTTCGAATGTCTTCCTCCGGAGCACACTTCGAACTCCTTGCCTCCGCAGAGGACTTGATCCAACCAACTCCGAAGTCACTCCATTCGGAGTACCTTCGAAGTGCCTCACCTCCGAGGACTTTGTCTCGGAGTACCTTCACCCGGAGCCACGCTCCGCACTCTCTGCCTTCACCTGGCGCACCTCGACCCGAGGACCGACCCGGACACCTTCGTAGCCACCGTGACGGAGCTCCCCGCTCCCCTGGCATCAAGCCTCCCGCTTGACCCAGGTTCACCTGCTACGTCCGTCCGTCGCCTCCGAAGTCCCTGCGCACCACAAACAGGCAGACAAGTGTGTCCAGTACTCCGGAGACCTCTCCGGGTTAGCAACCTCCGGCACACACTCCGGTGTACCGCCCAAAGTACCGAAGCCTTCGGTACACACCCAGTCAACGTGTATTGTCGGACCCCCTCCGACAAACACACTCCGCTGCACCAGCTGCAACAACCAAACACCAAACACCCTTCGGCGAAACCACCTCCGAACATACTTCGGAGGTCCAACCTTCGAACCCCTTCCGGAGGTACCCCTTCGAACAGAGGTTAAAAGCCTGTCAATCACTCATCACAAACACCGAAACCACCCCTTGGTTTCTCAATCTCCCCCTTGATGAGTGCATTGACAACCAACTTTAAGTTCAAGAAAATATGAAAAGTTTCAGCACACAAGTGACCACAAAAACTCAGAAAAGAGCCAAATCATGTCACTTGACAGAAGAATTTTCCTCCCCCTTTCTCAAAAGAGTAAAAGCCCCTTCGGCAAATCTCAAGATAAAAACTCCCCCTGAGTTAAATTTTCCCTTTGGCAACAAAGAACCTTCTTCCCCGTTATGTCAAATTTTCTCCCCCTTTGGAAATTATACCCCCTTGCGGTAGAGAACGTTGAAAGTCTCTCCCCCTTTGGCAATGCAAGCATCAAGGAGCATGAAACAGATGCATAGCTTGGAAATGAGCAGAATTGCAGAGACATATAAAGCAAAAATATGCCAACAATAACATCAATGATCATGGGCTCAGCTCCAATTAATATTCTCTAAAAACATGATGAAGCATGTGATTTGATCATTTTTGAAATAAAAGCATCACCACTTAGTCAAGGAAACTAGACAAGAAAAAGCAGGGACTGCGCAAAGCTAGTCAAATTCTACTCTAGACAGACAAGTCCAGTTCAAATGGAGCATGAAGGCAAACTTGATGATCAAAGAATTTTGTTGTTCTTTTCTTAGTGCTAGGGGTTATTTGTTTGTCCACCTTATACTTTCCAATCCGGCCAAGCCTAGGCATGAAAGCCATAAGAAGCTTAAGGCAATGATTTTGGCATACACTACACTATTCCAGTTCAGACCAATGTGCAATGGAAAGCAGTCTAGAATAGAGTAGTGCGACAAACAAACCCACCTGGATCTTTTCACTTAAAGCATGCAAATCATGGAGTTTTTGATCTTAACTAAGTGAACCAATTGTTGGGCACTTTATGAATATCCATGAAAATGTAGAACAATTTTTCAAGTTGCAATTTTTTAGCATCCAATGAACAGTGTCTTGCTATTAAGCAGATAAAAGATAGCTAAAAGCAGTTCTGCCAAAACATGCTAGATTCAAGATTAAGCAGTGAGCACGATTTGATTTTGAAAAGAATGCACATGAATGTTTCAGATAAATTAAAAAGAGCTGAGCTGTCATGATGTCATGGATTATAATCAGGCATATAAGTGCAATAGATGTAAATGCAATGTCAACACAATTATCAAATGCACATCCATCTAAAACTGCTCCCCCTCACAAAATGCCGTAAGGGTGACAAATACCAAGTTCCCCACGCAAGTAAGCAAATCGAGAAGCATCGAGGGGTTTTGTAAAAATGTCGGCAAGCTGGTGTTGGGTATCAACATATTGAAGTTCAATATCACCCTTCTCATTGTGATCTCTGAGAAAATAATATCGCACATCAATGTGTTTGGTTCTGGGGTGCTGAACCGGGTTGTTTGCAATACAAATAGCGCTAGTGTTATCACAGAAAAGTGGAACACTCTTATAATCTAACCCGAAATCCCGCAAAGTGGAAACCATCCACAAAATCTGAGAGCAACAGCTAGCTGCAGCAACATATTCGGCCTCAGCCGTCTATTGTGCAACACTAGACTGTTTGCGGGAAGACCAGCAAACCAGAGAAGTACCCAGAAAATGACAAGTACAAGAGGTACTTTTCCTATCAATCCTACACCCAGCAAAATCCGCATCGGAATAACCTCGAAGACATAAAGATGAAGATGCTGAATACCATATGCCAAATTCAAGGGTGTGTTTGAGATACCTTAAGATGCGCTTTACCGCTTGGCGGTGCGAAGCTCGTGGTGAAGCCTGAAAACGAGCGCACAGACACACAGCGAAGTGTATATCCGGCCTCGTAGCAGTCAAGTAGAGGAGGGAGCCGATCATGTTTCGGAACTCCTTCTGGTCTACGGCTTCTCCATCTTCGTCAGGATCCAATGCTACAGATGTAGCCATTGGAGTGGCGAGGGGCTTCGCATCGGACATATCAAACTTCTTGAGCAGGTCCTTGGTGTACTTTGTCTGGTGGACGAAAGTACCTTGTTTGCTTTGCTTGATTTGCAAACCAAGGAAAAAGGTGAGTTCACCCATCATCGACATTTCAAATTCCCTGCTCATGGTATCTGTAAACTCGGCAACCAAAGCATGAGAAGAGCCACCAAAGATGATATCATCCACATAAATCTGAACTAGGAGGAAATCTTTGCCATGCTTGAGAGTAAACAGTGTTTTATCAACAGATCCCATCAAATACCCCCGCTCAAGCAGAAAAAACTTAAGCCTGTCATACCATGCCCGAGGGGCCTGCTTGAGTCCATAAAGAGCCTTATGAAGTTTAAGGACTTTATGTGGGTATTTGGGGTTTTCAAAACCAGGGGTTGTTTTACATAAACATCTTCGCCTATGAAGCCATTAAGAAAAGCACTTTTGACATCCATTTGATAGAGTTTGAATCCCCGGGATGTCGCAAAGGCAAGCAAAATCCTAATGGCCTCAAGGCGAGCAACAGGTGCAAAAGTTTCAGTAAAATCAATCCCTTCTAGTTGAGAAAAACCCTGAGCTACAAGTCTAGCCTTGTTTCTAACTATAGTCCCATCCTCCCCTTGTTTATTTTTGAAAATCCATTTTGTTCCAATGAAATGAACATTTGGTGGAGGATCAACTAATGACCAGACTTGGTTTCTCTCAAAATTTTCAAGCTCTTCATGCATGGCATTGATCCAACTAGAATCAGAAAGTGCATGACTAACATCTAGGGGCTCGAAAGAAGCAACAAAAGCAGAATCAATGAAATGAGCATGAGAACGTGTTACCCTTTGATCAAGCTCACCAATGATCTGCTCGGGAGGGTGCATCCTTTGAACATGATGTGGAGCCTCGCGGCGGGATGCAGTCTCCCCCTCAACTTGTGCGTTGGAGTGGTCCAAGATGACCGATGTTGAGGTAGTCGCTTCGGGACCTCGTGCCGAAGTAGATGAAGCGGGGTCGGCTTCGAGGGTCGATGTCGAGGGTAGCAGGGGATCATCCTCGAATTCTCCGGGATCTTCTTCTTCGAAGATGGTCTGTTCCATGTCGTGTTCATTTTCTTGTTCAAATGCAGAACTAACAGAGGGGGTTGATTCATCAAAAGTCACATCACATGACTCGATATCAGTGTTAGTTTCCAAGTTATAAAAACGATAAGAATGACCATGAGTAGTGTAACCCAAAAAGATCCCGTCAGAAGAGCGCGACTCAAATTTATCCAAATTACCACGTTTTAGGATAAAGCAGCGACAGCCAAAAACTCGAAGATGAGTAACCTTGGGGTGTCTCCCAAAACGCAGCTCATAAGATGTCAAATTTAAAATTGAGCGCAAGAAGATTCGGTTTGAGATGTAACAAGCAGTGTTCATGGCCTCAGCCCAGAATTTTCTAGGAGTCCTATGCTCATCAAGCATCGTCCTAGCCATCTCAACCAAAGTGCGGTTCTTCCTCTCAACAACACCGTTCTGTTGAGGAACCCGCGGAGCAGAGAATTGATGTTCTATGCCATGCTCCATGCAAAAGTCAACAAAGAGACTGTTTTTGAACTCGGTGCCATTATCACTTCGAATGAATTTCAATGCACCTGGGAGTTCAGTGAAAAGTCTCAAAGCCAAGCTCCGAAAGTGTGAAAACACTTCATCCTTGCTGGTAAGAAAGAAGACCCAAGAGTAGCGAGAGAAATCGTCGACAATGAATAATACATACCACTTGCCGCCTAAAGAACTAACCGGAGAAGGACCTACAGTGTCCATGTGGAGAAGTTCTCCGGGTTGTTCAGTCATCACTGTGGTGACTGGCGAATGCGAAGCAGCAATCATTTTACCATGTCGACACGGAGCGCAAACTAAATTCTTCTCAAACTTGAGCTTGAGCAATCCTCGGATCAGACCTAGGGCGCTCAGACGAGCGAGCAACTCAAAGCTCATATGCCCTAGTCTCCTATGCCACTTCCAAAGCTCAGAAGTCGAATGTGCAACAAGACAATGAGAAGATCCAGACGACTCAGAAAAATTAGCTCCAAAAACTCTCCCAACTCTAAAGATCTTACACACCACAACGCCATCAGAATTGAGTACTTGCGAAGTATCGCGATGGAATCGCACTTCGAAGCCCTCATCAAGTAACTGAGATACAGAAAGCAAATTGTATCCCAGATTTTCAACCAAAGCAACATCTTTGAGAGTGAAATTCGAGTTAATTCTTACCACACCTTTACCTTTCACTCTACTCCTTCGATTGTTTCCGAAGGTGATATGTTCCCTTTGCTTGGTTGTGGTGAGGCTGGAGAACCATGTTGCATCTCCGGTCATGTGGCGTGAACAACCGGAGTCCATGATCCACGTGCCCTCCAAGCCTCGATCTGTCGCCTACACATGATAAGAAGATCTCGATCGCTCAGTGCTGGGGTGAGTAAAATAATGACGAGGCATCCAGCACTGAGCGACACGAGTAGTAGGCGCAGTAAAAGTAGACGGTCTACGCACAGGAAAATCGAAATGATGCAAAGTGCGAGGTCTACCTACATGCAGTGATCGAAAAGCATGTCGAGGTCTCCTACTCTGACGAGGTACAAAGCTACTCGCCCGGGGTATACCACCATATGGAACATGGTGAACACCTCGAGGAGCAAAACCTCTCCGAGAAGCACGAGGAGCCTCAAAAGCAGGACGATAGTAAAACTCAGTCTCATGCATACCTAAAGATGGGTAATGCATGTCCTGGTAACTCATCGCCTGAGCGCGTCGCTCATCCTTGATGCGACGAAAACAAAACCCAACCAAATGACCCGCCCGCTGACATTAGGAACAGTGAAAAACTCTCCTGGGGGCACTCTCATGGGTCACAGGAGCAACTCTCACAGGCTCCTTGGGCTTCTTCTGAGTGGTTTTCTTGGGAGGATTTTTCTTGGCAGGAGGTGTGGCTTTCTTTGGTGGTCGGGTAGGCTTTTGGCTGATGAGGTGTCTAACAGAGCTCTTTCTTTCTCTAAGGTAGTGGGAGAGGTAAAAACAGTTTTGGTCTTACTGTCTGAAGGAATCCTCTCAAAACCGAAACCTAGAGCTACCACTGCTCTGTCAGCACACAACTTGGTCTTAGCCAAGAGCAAATCCATCCTACCCTTTCCCTCAGTGCATTTATTAACCACAGAAAGAAGGTACTCATTTTCTGACATGAGGTTTTCAGCTCGCTCTCTCGCAGTGCCTAGCTGGTCCTTAAGGGTAATGCATGTGTCACAAACAGGCTGCACATCCTTAGAACTACAGGCCCTCTCCAGTCTAGCCTCTAAATCATGAACATGTTTATCACGTAAATTAATGCTCTCGCGCAATAAAGAACAGTTCATGCATTCAATAATATCATGAGGTCTAGAATCCATCTCCAAAAGCTGCTTCTGTGCAGTCTCAAGCTCAGAAAGAGTTTGAGCATGAACATAATGCAACTGAGCAAGCTTACCCATGACAGTTGTACAAGAATCACATTCAACATCATTAACTTTAGACTTAAGCATGGCATATTCAGTAGAAACAGTTTCTAGCCTAAGTCTAAGGTCTTTTCTTTCTCTAGCGGCTTGCACAAGTAATCTATCCTGACCAAGAACTACTTCATCAAGCTCATCTAATTTAATTAAAAGCTGGTCAGATGATAGAGGTACCTCAGATGAGTCAAGCTCATCGCCGCTGTGATCGCTGTCGGCCATGAAGCAAAGGTCGGTGAAATCTCGTCCCTTCTTGTCCTTCTTGTCCTCCTTCTTTGGGGACTCCTCCTCCTCAGAGCTCGACTCCTCAGTTGAGGAAGTGTCGATGTCGCTGAGAGTAGCAACAAAAGCTCTGGAAGCGGCTTTGGCTACTTTCTTAGCCACCTTGCCGCGCTTGCCCTTCACAACAGGCTTCCTCTCCTTTTTGTGGTATTTGGGGCGCTCACTCTCATCCCTCTTCTTGAGCTTGGGGCAATTAGCCTTGATGTGAGAAGTGTCGCCACACTCAAAACAACCACTAAAACCACTTCTCCTCTGATCCCGTCTCTCATGGTGAAAACGGGTGAACCTTCTGGCAATGAGAGCAAGCTCATCATCATCCAGAGTATCTACCTGCTCCTTCGTGACGGAGACCAGGGAGGACAAAGCAAAATCATCTGCAAAAACACAAGTGCCAGATGTGCTTGGTTCTGCAGTGGTGCCACAGCTAGTGCTAGAAACCAATGCCAATGGTTGTGGCAAAGAGCTTCTGTGCACTGCAAGAGATGCCTTGGCAATCTCTGTGGACTTTAGCTTGCTGAAGAGCTCATCACAGGTCAATGTGTCATAACCTGCAGACTCCTCAATACTGGATATCTTCACTTCCCATATGCTACGGTCAAAAACATAGAGAAGCTTGATAGCCCTATCATGGTCATTGTAAGCAAGCGTCCCGTTGGACCGCAAGTTACTCACTATAGCATCAAAACGTGAAAACATGGCATCTATGGATTCACCAGGTGCCTGCACAAACAGCTGATACTGTTGATTGTACGTGCTTTGGCGCCTGGCCTTAATCTGAGTAGAGCCCTCATGAAAAATAGTGAGAGTGGTCCAAATTTCCCTAGCAGTCCTAAGGTGCTGCACCCTATCAAACTCACTTCTACTCAAACCAATGAACAGTATATTTCTAGCCTTGGAGTTGGCATTATACTGATCTTTTTATGTTTGAGTAGTGCGAGTATCAGGGATGGAGTATTGTGAGTCCACAATCTCCCAAATTGCATTTCCTTGGCTTAACAAGTAAGCCTCCATGCGCACCTTCCAGTATGCAAAATCAGTCCCATCGAACAGAGGAATTTTACTGCCTCTATCCATGTCGCCAACAGATCACAAAACCGGTTAAGGTCAACTGGTGATCTTAACCCGCTCTGATACCAATTGTTGGACCGGAAACGGCGACCAGAGGGGGGGTGAATGGGAGCTTTTTTTAAAATTTCGGACTAAAAACTAGCCTTCGGTTTTGGTTCTGTCTTCTGCGGAACAGGCTTCGAACACTACCTTCGAAGGTTTGGTTCGGAGGTGCTTCGACAGCTCCGAACACAGGCTTCGCAGGAGCAAAAGTTCGAAGTCAAGAAGACTTCGCTCCACTTACAACCCTCGAAAATCTACTCTGCTAAGTCAGTGCAGGTTCCGCACACAGGGTGCTTCGAGCAGGCTTCGCACCTCACCCTTCGCAAGAGTGGACACCCTACTGAGGACTTTGACCAAGTACTTGGCAGCAGCAACTGGTGCTGGGCTTCGTACACGAAGGCCTAAACGCACACTGACAGACTTCACTAGAGGCTTCGACACAAGAAGCAAAACGGGCTTCGATCAGGACTTCGCTAGTAAGCAGAGAGGTCTATCCTCCTGTTACACAGAGCGAACGCGCACTGAAAAACACACTTCGCACAAAACACCCTTCGCCTAGATAGGCTTTGGTGAACTACAACTAGCGAGGTATGTAAAGCGAGCTCAAGCAAAAAGCACACAGAAGCAGGGCTTCGCCGCTTGAACAAGGAACACAGAAAATGAACTCTCTGGATGAATACAACGAAGTGTGTGGCTACAGGAGCTCAACAGTAAATGCTCAAAGTGTTAAATGTTACCTACCGAGCCCCCATATTTATAGCCCACAGTTCACCCAAAGGAATTGACTACTTTACCCCTAGGGTTTACATTGGTTTTGTCTCTACAGAACTGAGGGGTACAAAAGGTAGTCAACTTTATTGGAGGCTTCTCTGTCAGCCTTTGCAGAGGGGACAGCGCCAGCTTTTTGCAGAGCAGACACTGTCAGACTTGCAGCCTTTGACCTTTCCGAAGCCCCCTTCGCACGCGAGGGGTGCAGTAGCTTCGGTGAGAAGCCTTGAGCCAGATGGCCTTCGCTTCACCGAAGTCAGCCTTCGATACAGTGACGGTTTTGAGCCGAAGCCGTCAAAGCCCTTGGGCCTTCGCACCAACACCTCCGGAGTGGACCACCACGGCTTCGTAGCTACTCCCAGCTCGAACTCCGTCAGTCCGTGTACCGAAGCCATGCAGGTCGAAGTACCACAAGACAACCTCGCTCCGGAGCTAGCCTTGCTCCGAAGCCTTCCTCACTCCGAAGCCCCACCTTTGGAGTACCACCCTTCGAAGTCCCTCCTTCGTCCAAGGCCTCCGCATGAAGCATTCCATGAGCACTTCGTCACAGTGTCTCTCCCCGAGCACACTCCTCGACGAGCCTCACCCGGACCATGCCTTCGATGCGCCTCGACTTCTGAGACCTTCGTTGGGCACCTTCGAATGTCTCCCTCCGGAGCACAAATCGAACTCCTTGCCTCCGCAGAGGACTTGATCCAACCAACTCCGAAGTCACTCCATTCGGAGTACCTTCGAAGTGCCTCACCTCCGAGGACTTTGTCTCGGAGTACCTTCACCCGGAGCCATGCTCCGCACTCTCTGCCTTCACCTGGCGCACCTCGACCCGAGGACCGACCCGGACCCCTTCGCAGCCACCGTGATGGAGCTCCCCGCTCCACTGGCATCAAGCCTCCCGCTTGACCCAGGTTCACCTGCTACGTCCGTCCGTCGCCTCCGAAGTCCCTGCGCACCACAGACAGGCAGACAAGTGTGTCCAGTACTCCGGAGACCTCTCCGGGTTAGCAACCTCCGGCACACACTCCGGTGTACCGCCCAAAGTACCGAAGCCTTCGGTACACACCCAGTCAACGTGTATTGTCGGACCCCCTCTGACAAACACACTCCACTGCACCAGCTGCAGCAACCAAACACCGAACACCCTTCGGCGAAACCACCTCCGAACATACTTCGGAGGTCCAACCTCCGAACCCCTTCCGGAGGTACCCCTTCGAACAGAGGTTAAAAGCCTGTCAATCACTCATCACAAACACCGAAACCACCCCTTGGTTTCTCAGTTATAATCAAATCTTTATGGTTGAAGAGGACATCTACAAGACAACCTTTCGATGCCCTGGTTTTGTCAGTTTATTCGAGTGGGTCATTATGAATTTTGGTTTGAAGAATGCTGGCGCTACATATCTGCATGCTATGAACTTGATCTTTCATGACTTGCTAGGAGTTATGTTAGAAGTTTACATTGATGATGTTGTAGTCAAATCGGACGCTATGGGAAACCATTTAGCTGATTGGAAAGTTGCTTTCGATAGGATTCGATAGTATGGCTTAAAAATGAACCCACTCAAATGTGCGTTTGGCATGTCAGCGGGTAAGTTCTTAGGTTTCATGATTCATGAGGGAGTCATAGAGATTGATCCTAAAAGACTTGAGAAAATTAGAAACTCTGCAGCGCTGACATGAAAGAAAGATGTGCAGAAGTTGCTAGGCAAGATGAATTATTTGTGTTGCTTTATATCTAACTTGTCTGGCAAGATTGATGCCTTTGTCCCCATACTCCGGCTAAATAATGAAGCCGAGTTCACTTGGGGGGCAAGTCAGCAACGCGCCTTTGAAAAGATCAAGGAGTGCTTGTCATCACCACCCGTGGTGAGAGCACCCAAAGCCAGGATTCCATTTCGGCTATACATCGCTGCTGAAGATAGCGTGATCGGGGCCGTGCTAACCAAGGAGGTGGAGGGAAAGGAGTACATCATCACATTTCTGAGCCGCCGCCTACCTACTGGACGCCGAAACTAGGTACACGTTTGTGGAACATTTATGCTTATCACTTTACTACGCATGTACCAAACTGCGTCATTATCTTCTCCCCACTACATGTGTTGTCGTTTGCCAAACCGATGTTATAAAACACATGATACATAAGCCAATTTTGAGTGAAAGAATTGGGAAGTGGGTGTACGCTTTGATTGAGTATGATTTGGCCTATGAACCCCTAAGAGATATGAAAGGCCAAATCGTCGCTAACTTTATAGTTGATCACCACATAGATGTCAGTTGGAGTGACAATGATGCTCTCATTGAGGTGGTTCCATGGAAACTTTACTTTGATGGTTCAGCTTGCAAAAGTGGCCGAGGTATTGGAGTGGTTCTCATATCGCCTAGTGGAATGCATTTTGAGACCTCGGCTAATTTAGAATTTCCCTCTACTAATAACCAAGCTGAATATGAGGCTTTATTGCTAGGACTTGAATTGTTGGAATCCATGGGTGTTAAACACGTTCATGCGCATGGTGATTCCCTGTTAGTGGTGCAGCAAGTGTCTAAGAGTGCTCAATGTTTTAATGGCTCGCTAAACGACTACTTGGATAAGTGCCTGGACATAGTTGCTACTTTTGATGACTTCAAAATTTCTCATGTGTAAAGAGAGGCCAATTCAGTTGCAAATGATTTGGCTAAGAAAGCATCTGGTTACCAAGTCAGGAGAGGAAAATTTTCTGTACGGGAAAAGCTGATGTTTGGTCTCACTACTGAAGCCAGTGACTTCGGACAGGCACACCCTCTGGGCCAAACCCCTTTGGCTGCCGAAGACTACCGCGCGCCGAGGTCCCGGGATTGGAGTACCCCGCCCAGCAAAGGGTCTGGCATGCCGGAGACCATGAGCCGAAGTCCTCGGGATAGTGAGGGCTTCCGCGAGCCCGGACCCTCTGGCAGGGGGCTTCGGCCTGATGCGCTTTGCACGACCAGTCCAGCCAGGCTTCGTTAGAAGCAAGAAGGGCTTGGGGGACACCCCGAAATTGGTAGCCTAGACATTTTTTCAGGGAGTGAGATAGCGAAACCCTCAGAAGTCCATAAGGGTGATTGGAGAACTCCAATCGTCCAATATTTGATAGACCCTAGCCAAAGGGTTGATCGGAAAGTTTGGCGACAAGCGTTTAAAATTGTGCTGCTAGACGACACACTGGATCGCTGAACCATTGATGGAGTATTGTTAAAGTGTCTAGATCATGAACGATCCCAAGTGGCTACGGAGGAGTCCATGAAGGACTTTGTGGCACTCATCATGATGGGGGATTGGTCCCGATCTTCCGCTAGGTAAAGGATAAACTTGGGTTGGTGGAGAATATCGACGTTGGCGATCCAAGGCTCCGGTCCGGCGGATCAAAACCTTGCAATCGTTACACCACTGTCTCCGTTGGTTATCAACCACGCAGGACGCGATTGACCACGCCACGAAGGCTAATTCCTGCAAGCGAAGCGAACCCAAGAACACAAGCAAGAACAGGAAGGATACAAGTCGAATGCCAAAACACAGACAAACGATGATAAGGTGAGGTTTCACAAACGCCAATGCAGCAGCCAATCGGTCCGGTGCAAGAGGCGGGATTTAACACACAAGTGTAGATGCAAACAAAGCAAAACCTAACCCTAAAGGCGGCTGGAGTGAATATATAGGGCGTGGGAAGCCTGTGGAAGGTGAACAGACTTGGGCTGTGGGCTAGAAGATGTACAGACTCAGATTATGGCCAACACGGCCCAGTTCTGTCATGCAGGACTGTTTTAAACACACAGGACGGCTCGAGACTCCAAATGAGGTGGAACCAACAGCAAACGATCCGTATTCTCCTCAGCTTTCCAAAAAGTCCAAGAACGCGCCAATCGGACTTCGTATGAGGAAGTTATGCCCATTTTGGTGCATGGTGGTCGATGTAGTCCGAACCAGCGAAATCTTGACTTCAAAACATCCGTGCGACTCCGTCTTCAACTCCAACTCTTCTATTCCATCTCCCATGTTCCTAAGCAACAAAATATCACTAGTATTCAGTAGCATCCCGTCCAAACAAATATTAACATAGTTGCTAAGGAAAGAATTAACCTCATGGTTCAAGCGACGGGCACGGGCGTGTGTGATTCATCCTAGTAATTGAATTGTAGGTGGAGGCTCCATGTGTGTATCATGTGAAGTGATGTCCTCATCATCCTCCCCCTCTTGAATTGGAGTCGTCCTCGACTCAAGCTCATCGTCAGCTCCCAAATAGGGTTTTAAATCATCAGCACGGGGCATCAATTTAAACTTTCTCAAATCAGGAAAACGATCCTTGTGCAAGTACAACCAAACAAGATCTCCTGGTTTGAAAAACATCTTCTTTCTTCCTTTATTTGTCTTTTGAGCAAAATAGCGTGCCTTCTTTTCTATAACTTCCTTGGTCTTCAGATGCATAGCTTTCACAAACTCTGCACGCTTAGTTGCCTCCATGTTTGCTCTCTCTTGAAAAGGAAGTGGCAGCAAATCAAGTGGTGTGATTGGCTTAAAACCATACACCACTTCAGACGGGCACAATTGTGTTGTTGAGTGAACAGCTCCATTGTATGCAAATGCAACATGTAGAAGGCAGTCCTCCCATTCTTTCAAGTTCTTCTTAATCATTGTTCGCAGCAACATGGAGAGTGTACGGTTTACCACCTCTGTTTGACCATCAGTTTGCGGGTGACAAGTTGTTGAAAATAGCAATTTTGTGCCAAGCTTGGCCCACATTGACTTCCAAAAGTAACTCATAAACTTCACATCACTATCTGAAACAATGGTTCTAGGCATCCCGTGCAATCTCACAATTTCCCTGAAAAATAAATCAGC
Organism: Zizania palustris; assembly: GCA_019279435.1. Lineage (NCBI taxonomy): Eukaryota > Viridiplantae > Streptophyta > Magnoliopsida > Poales > Poaceae > Zizania > Zizania palustris. The sequence continues at coordinate 4,875,764 of JAAALK010000082.1, forward strand.
AATATGTGAAGCATCGTTGGTCTTGTGACAGGGAAAAAAGTGTGCCATTTTAGAAAACCTATCCACTCTTAAAAATATGGAGTCTCTCCCCCTCTTTGTCCTAGGCAATCCCACAATAAAGTCCTTGCTAATATCTTCCCAAGGTGCACTAGAAACAGGAAGTGGAGTATACAAACCATATGGGTTAAGTTTGGACTTAGCTTTATGGTATGTGGCACAACGCTGCACAAATCGTTCAACATCTCTCCGCATCTTGAGCCAATAAAAATAATTGGACAGCAGAGCAAAAGTCTTTTCTCTTCCAAAATGTTCCATTAATCCACCACCATGTGATGCCTGCAACAACAGCAAACGTACGGACGAATCTGGAACACATAGCTTGTAGCATGGAACAAGAACCCGTCATAAACATGAAATTTTTTCCAGCCTTTCCCATCATAACATTTAGTGTATGGTTCAGCAAATTCTTTATCTACAACATACAAATTTTTCAAACTTTCCAAATCTGGAACGTTAATATCAAGTTGAAATAAAAGAACAATCCTACGAGACAATGCATCAGCAACCACACTTTCTTTGCCATTCTTGTATTTCACAATGTATGGGAAATATTCAATAAATTCAACCCCTTTAACATGTCTACGGTTCAGTTTAGCTTGCCCTCTCAAATATTTTAGTGCTTCATGATCAAAATGTATAATAAACTCCTTAGGCAAAAGGTAATGTTGCCAAGTTTCAAGCACACGCACTAAGGCATATAATTCCTTATCATAGGTAAAATAATTCAATTGTGGACCATGCAATTTCTCACTAGAATAGGTCACGGGTTTACCTCCCTGTAGCAGCACACCTCCTATTCCAACACCACTAGCATCACATTCTAACTCAACAGGCTTACTGAAGTCGGGTAGCTGAAGTAGAGGTGCACATGTAAGGCGATCCACTGGTGTGGCAAAAGCTTGTTCTTGTGCTGGCTCCCAAGTAGAAGTAACTCCCTTCTTGGTCAACTCAGGTAAAGGACCGGCTATGGTGCCGAAATCTTTCACAAAACGCCGGTAGAAACCTGCAAGACCAAGAAAACTACGTACTGCAAGGTTAGTTTTAGTTGCATGCATGACACATCCTTTCAGATTAATAACTTGTGATGAGGAAGGAGAAACAACTTTGTCTTTTTGTTGCCTCGAAAGTGTTTTAGCTACTTGCTGATTTTCAGAAAGTTGTTTGCTCTTTTGTGCGTCCCTAGCACGTTTTTCTTGTTCAAATTTCACAATTTCAGCAGGAGTCATAGGAAGCAATGTAACTTTCTTTCCTTTATACATAAATGTGTACTTATTGCTCCTACCATGGTGTGTAGCATCAGTATCATATACCCAAGGTCTACCAAGTAATAGAGAACATGCTTGCATTGGTACTACATCAAAATCAGCAACTCCGAAGTATGTACCAATGGAAAATTCGATGTGAGCAGTTTGTGTTACCTTGACCTTACCACTATCGTTGAGCCATTGCACATGGTAAGGGTGTGGATGTGCACGTGTGGGAAGTTGAAGCTTCGTTACCATGTCATGGCTCACCAAATTGTTGCAACTACCGCTGTCGATGATGACACGTACACGACGGTCTTTGACGAGGAAGAAGGTCTGAAACAGATTATTCCGTTGTGACTGGTCATCCTGGTCCATGTGAGTGCTCAAGTCATGTTGTACAATAAGTGCTGCCATGTTAGTGACAAGACAAAGCAACAAAGAATAATCCTTGTGTAAAACAGCTAGGTGGGGTGGTGGGTGTGTGGTGGAAGCAATCCGTCAAGAACCTTACCCACGCTTGCAAGTGTTCTTACCACGCCGCAGTGAGGTCACCGGCCTACAGGTGATGAACCAAGTGGAGAGTGGTGGCAATTGCAAGGAATGAACCTGTCCTGACCAAGAGAAAGGTGTAACTTGGAAGGCAAAGTGAGTAGCAAGGATTAGCGATAGTAATAACAGTTAAACCAAGTTCAATAAGTATTCCCTAGTACTTGTCAAAGTTGCTGGCCCTAGTGCTCCCAATGTGAAAATTCAAGCAATAGAGGGAAACTATGTGCCCAAAACTCAAATGGAAACAATAACAGGCCAAAATCAGCTCTCTGCAGATCGGACAAGAGATCGGACAAGGGATCGGACAAGCAGAAACTGTTACTGCCGCTGATAATTCTGTTACTACCGCTGACCGGACAAGAGTTCAGACAAGAGATCGGACAAGCAGAATCTGTTACTGCCGCTGATAATTCTGTTACTACCGCTGACCGAACAAGAGTTCGGACAAGAGATCGGACAAGCAGAATCTGTTACTGCCGCCGATAAAGCTGTTACTACCGCTTCTTCTCTTTTTTGATTTTTTTTCTCTCTTCTTTTTTTTCACTCTATTTTTTTTGAACAAGGATGACCAGAGATGCAACCACAAAAATTGGTAACTACAACTGAGGTGGGATGTGGCTCACAGAAATTCAACAAGTTCGCTGACCGGCGAGTAAAAACTTTGACCAATTTTTTTCTTTATATTCCTGATTTTTTTTGGCGATTTTGGTGAGGGCTAACAGGCAAAGCATGTTAGGGTACCCACCCAAATTGGGTCAGGAACACGCTCAAAAAATTTCAGATTTTTCTGCCAAACGAGCGAAAAGTTATGCCTGTTTTACTGAACGGGGTCACAAAGACTCGATGTGGAAAACGAATAGGGTTGCGGAAGGGGGGTTTTTTGGTGGGGAATTTTTTTCGAGACACAAGAACAACTACTACTCAAATGACACAAAGGGATTACTAAACCAGCAACAAGACTCGACCAAGAACACAAACTCAACAAGGTTAAAACTGAAATTAAAATCGCAAGGCACAAAGGGGTTCTCGGTGGGGAATTTCTTTTTGGTGCGGTTTTCTGGACTCTAGGTAAAACAAAAGCAGATCGAGATTACCTAACGGGAAATCTGAGCTCTGATACCAACTGATGGGGGATTGGTCCCGATCTTCCGCTAGGTAAAGGATAACTTGGGTTGGTGGAGAATCTCGACATTGGCGATCCAAGGCTCCGGTCCGGTGGATCAAAACCTTGCAATCGTTACACCACTGTCTCCGTTGGTTATCAACCACGCAGGACGCGATTGACCTCGCCACGAAGGCTAATTCCTACAAGCGAACCCAAGAACACAAGCAAGAATAGGAAGGATACAAGTCGAATGCCAAAACACAGACAAACAATGATAAGGTGAGGTTTCACAAACGCCAATGCAGCAGCCAATCGGTCCGGTGCAAGAGGCGGGATCTAAACACACAAGTGTAGATGCAAACAAAGCAAAACCTAACCCTAAAGGCGGCTGGAGTGAATATATAGGGCGTGGGCAGCCTGTGGAAGGTGAATAGACTTGGGTTGTGGGCTAGAAGATGTACAAACTCAGATTATGGCCAACACGGCCCAGTTCTATCACGCAGGACTGTTTTAAACACACAGGACGGCTCGAGACTCCAAATGAGGTGGAACCAACAGCAAACGATCCGTATTCTCCTCAGCTTTCCAAAAAGTCCAAGAACACGCCAATCGGACTTCGTATGAGGAAGTTATGCCCATTTTGGTGCATGGTGGTCGATGTAGTCCGAACCAGCGAAATCTTGACTTCAAAACATCCGTGCGACTCCGTCTTCAACTCCAACTCTTATATTCCATCTCCCATGTTCCTAAGCAACAAAATATCACTAGTATTCAGTAGCATCCCGTCCAAACAAATATTAACATAGTTGCTAAGGAAAGAATTAACCTCATGGTGCAAGCGACGGGCACGGGCGCGTGTGATTCGTCCTAGTAATTGAATTGTAGGTGGAGGCTCCATGTGTGTATCATGTGAAGTGATGTCCTCATCACATCAGTCAGCCCAGAAGATGAGTTGGATGCTCAAAAGAACGGGTTTCTACTGGCCGACTATGACCGAGGATTGTTTTAAGTATTAAAGAGGGTGTGAAGCATGTTAGAAGTTTGGCAATATTCAATTAGCTCATGCTTCATTACTTAACCCTATTGTCAAGCCATGGCCGTTCTGAGGTTGGGGTTTAGACTTCATTGGCCAAATTAACCCTCCTTCCTCGAAAGGGCATCGATTCATGTTGATGGCGACAGACTACTTCACCAAGTGGACCGAGGTCGTGCCTCTCAAGAACATGACTCACAACGAGGTACTTGAATTTATCTTAAAGCACATCATACATAGATTCGGCATTCCTCAAACTCTCACTACAGATCAAGGTATCATTTGTTTATGAGGAAGTGAGAAACTTTGCCGAATATTATGGTATTAAGTTGATAAATTGTTCGCCCTACTATGCTCAGGCCAATGATCAGGCCGAGTCTAGTAATAAAACTGTGATTAAACTCATTAAGAAAACAATTGAAGAGTTCCCTAAGAGGTGGCATGAAGTGTTCTCCGAGGCGCTATGGGCTTGTAGAATTGCAAAGCATGGTGCTACCAAAGTTAGTCCATATGAGTTGGTATATGGACAAGAAGCCGTTCTACCAGTAGAAATAGATCTTGGCTCTTTAAGAGTGTTAAAGCAAGATGACTTATTGGTCGACTAGTATGAAACTCTTTTGAAAGACAATCTAGAAGAAGTGACCGATAAGAGATTGAGGGCTTTAGAAGCCATAGAAATAGACAAGAGGAGAGTAGCTAAAGCCTACAATAAGAAGGTTAAACCAAAATCATTTCAAGTAGGTGACTTGGTTTGGAAGATGATTTTACCCCTAGGCACTAAGAGTCCCAAATTTGGTAAATGGTCGCCTAGTTGGGAAGGCCCTTTCAAAATAGTCGAAATCGCTCCTGGCAATGCATATGTGTTAGAATCTCTGCTAGGAGAACAGTTTCGAAGAGCTTTGAATGCTAAATACTTGAAAAGGTATTTCCCAAGTGTGTGGAAAACAACTTAAAAGATGTCGAAAGGCCTATATGGAATGTATCGTCTTTAGCCTGTTGTGCTTTTAGTTCGCTTAGTTCACTAAAAGGCAGGGACATGTGTTGATAGCAAAAAATGACATTAATGGTTAAGATTGTCAAAATATCAATTTTGGTAATTTGGGCCAAAAATGCACATGTCCCGGGTTAGGCCGAAGCCCTACAGGGCTGAAGGATCACTGGGCTATGGGTTTCGGAAGCTTCCAGCCAGCCCACAGCCTTCGACCCGGAGGCCTTCGGAGGCCCACTCTGTCGAAGCTTTCGCCGGAGGAGCAGGCTTCGGCGGGCCTGGCCGAAGGCCCACTTTGGGCAAGAGTTAGAGATTGAGTCTGATTTTTGACTAAGTCTTTTACGCATGACCAAACATAAATCCATCAGATTAGGCTTAGAGATTAGAAGTCTAGCCCCTATAAATATAGGGGTGAGGCCAGTTCAGAGCCCCCCAACACAAATCAACCACAAAGCCCTTGCTTTGAACCGTACTTTACTTTATCTTTACTTTTCTGTATTCTTCGTGGGTTTGCCTGGAAGCCCTCCGACGGCCACTTCAGAACAGTGGTAATCCTTGTTACTTCGCTTGTGAAGTATCCATTAATCTACATAATAGATTGCTATAGCCTTGTTACTTTGCCTATGAAGTATCCGCTAATCTATGTAACAGATTGCTACCTTCGCTCCTAGTGCAACACTTAGCAAAATTTGGACCTCAAGCCGAATTGGTACTTCGAATCTGCTCTGTTGCAGGTTACATACAGTCTGAGCTACTTCACCAGAGGTATTTAGAGCTGAGAGATTGGTTTTGGAGGTTGCCAGAACACCCTTCGGCGAGATCTTCGCTTCGACCGCACGCCAACAGGCTTTGCCAACAGACTTCGTCACGACAGGCTTCGCCACGCTCGTACTCTGCTACAGACGAAGTCACGCTCACGCGTTGCACCTAAGTCGTTACCCTGTATCCTGCTATATCAGAGACTTCACGTCGAACCCCGCTGTTCGGAGGTGATTGTCGCGTCAGATCCATTCGAAGTTCATCTTCGGCCAGATCAGTCTGAACACCGAAGGTACCCTTCGGTGGGATACTTCGCACCAGACGCCGAAGGTACACTTCGGCGACACCCTTTGCACTATACTTCGAATCAGTCGGGCTTTGCTCGGTTTGCTGATTTGTTCTGTGATATATATTTCTTTCAACTAATTGGATTATTTCTGTGTAATCTAATTACCTGGCGACTCCACCCCCTTACCATGGCTAAGGGTAGTCGGAATGCGACATCGGTGTTGTTTTATGCTTAGGCTTGTCCCTAAGTATCCGCACACTTTTGGATCGTCGAATTGACCCAAGTGTGGGGGGCACGTTTTCGTGTCAACAATAGTCTAGAATAAAATAGTGCGACAAGCAAACCCGCCTGGATCTTTTCATTTTTATCACATAAATCATGGGTATTGATCTTTGTTGAGTACTAATTGTTGGATGATTCCATGAAAAGCAATATTATTTTCAAGTTGCAATTTTGCATCCAAAGTAAAGGATTATAGCTACCAGGCAGATAAAAGATAGCTAGAGCAATTCTGCATAACACATGCTAAACACAAGACTAAGTAGCGATCAAGTTTGAAATTTTGTAAATTAAAATGATGCTCATAAGGAAAGGAGATATATTAAAAAGAGTTGAGTTCATCATGATAACAACAATTATGCAAAGGCATATAACAACTAAATGCATCAACAATAATCATAAAGAAGCCAATGCAAAACAATTAAAGCATGCTCCCCCTCACAAAATGCCATAAGGATGACAAATACCAAGTTCCCCATGCAAATAAGCAAAACGAGATGCATCAAGGGGTTTGGTAAAAATGTCGGCAAGTTGGTTCTGGGTATCAACATATTGAAGTTCAATATCACCCTTTTCATTGTGATCTCTGGGAAAGTGATATCTCACATCAATGTGTTTGGTTCTGGAGTGCTGAACCGGGTTGTTAGCAATGCAAATGGCACTAGTGTTATCACAAAACAGTGGAACACTCTTATAATCTACCCAAAATCCCGCAAAGTGGAAACCATCCACAAAATCTGTGAGCAACATCTAGCTGCATAAACATATACCTCTTTTAGTCGTAGATTGTGCAATGCTATACTGTTTGCGGAAAGACTAGCAAACAAGTGATGTCCCCAGAAAATGACAAGTACCGGAGGTACTCTTCCTATCAATTCTACACCTAGCAAAATCTGCATCTGAATAACAACGAAGACACAAAGAGGAAGATGCAAAATACCAAATGCCAAATTCAAGGGTATGCTTGAGATACCTGAGAATGCGCTTTACCGCTTGGTGGTGCGAAGCTCGTGGCGAAGCCGGAAAATGAGCACACAGACACACAACAAAGTGTATGTCCGGCCTCGTAGCGATCAAGTAGAGGAGGGAGTCGATCATGCTTCGGAACTCCTTCTGATCAACGACTTCCTCATCCTCGTCAGGATCCAATGCTATTGAAGTAGCCATCGGAGTGGCAAGGGGCTTCGCATAAGCCATATCAAACTTCTTGAGCAGCTCCTTGGTGTACTTCATCTGATAAACGATGGTACCTTGTTTGCTTTGCTTGATTTGCAAACCAAGGAAAAATATGAGTTCGCCCATCATGGACATCTCAAACTCCCTGCTCATAGTATCTGCAAACTCGACAACCAAAGCATGAGAAGAACCACCAAAGATGATATCGTCAACATAAATCTGAACTAGGAGGAAATCTCTGCCATGCTTGAGAGTAAAAAGGGTTTTGTCTATAGATCCCATCAAATACCGTCGTTCAAGCAGAAAAGACTTAAGTCTATCATACCACGCCCTAGGGGCCTGCTTGAGTCTATAAAGATCCTTATGAAGTTTAAGGACTCTTTGGGGGTATTTGGGGTTTTCAAAACCAGAGGGTTGTTTTACATAAACATCTTCGCCTATGAAGCCATTAAGAAAAACACTTTTGACATCCATTTGATTAAGTTTGAAACCACGGGATGCCGCAAATGCATGTAAAATTCTAAAGGCCTCAAGACGCACAACAGGTGCAAATGTTTCAGTAAAATCAATCCCTTCCAACTGAGAAAAATCCTGAGCCACAAGTCTAGCTTTGTTTCTAACCACTGACACATCCTCCCCTTGTTTGTTTTTGAAAATCCATTTAGTTCCAATGAAATGAACACATTAGGAGGGGATGTACAAGAGTCCAGACTTGGTTTCTCTCAAAATTTTTAAGTTCTTCATGCATGGCATTGATCCAACTAGAATCAGATAAAGCATGACTCACATATATGGGCTCAAAAAAGCAACAAAAGCAGAATCAATAAAATGAGCGTGAGAGTGTGTTACCCTTTGATCAAGCTCACCAATGATCTGCTCAGGAGGATGCATCCTTTGGATGTGATGAGGAGCCTCGCGGCGGGATGCAGTCTCCCCCTCAACTTGTGCCAGTGAGTGATCGAAGATGACTGATGTCGAGGTAGTAGCTTTGGGGCCTCTTGCCAAAGTGGTCGAAGCGGGGTCAGCTTTGGGGGTCGATGTCGAGGGTAGTAGGAGATCATCCTCAAAGACTTCGAGATCGTCATCTTCAAAGATAGTCTGTTCCATATCGTGTTCACTTGTTTGTTCAAAAGAAGAGCTAATATAGGGGGTTGATTCATCAAAAGTCACATCACATGACTCGATGACAGTGTTAGTTTCCAAATTGAAAACATGATAAGAATGACCATGGGTGGTGTAACCCAAAAATATTCTGTTAGAAGAACGCGACTCAAATTTGTCTAAATTTTCATGTTTTAGGATAAAACATCGATAACCAAATACTCGAAGATGAGTAACTTTGTGTTGTCTCCCAAAACACAACTCATAAGAAGTCAAGTTCAAAATTGAGCGCAAGAAAAATCGGTTTGAGATGTAACAAGCGGTGTTCATGGCCTCATCCCAAAACTTTCTAGGAGTCCTGTGCTCATCAAGCATCGTCCTAGCGATCTCAACCAAAGTGCATTTCTTTCTCTCGACAACACCATTCTGTTGAGGAACCCACGGAGTAGAGAATTGATGTTCTATGTCATGCTCCATGCAAAAGTCAACAAAGAGACTATTTTTGAACTCGGTGGCATTATCACTTCGAATGAATTTCAATGCACCTAGAAGTTCAGTAAAAAAATCTCAAGGCTAAGCTGCAAAAGTGTGAAAACACTTAATCCTTTATAGTTAAAAAGAAGACCCAAGAGTAATGAGATAAATCATCGACAATGACCAGAACATACCACTTGTCGCCTAAAGAACTAACCCGAGAAGGACCTACCGTATCCATATGGAGAAGCTCTTCGGGTTGTTCAGTCATCCCCATAGTGACTAGTGAATGTGAGGCAGCAATAATTTTTCCATGTCGACAAAGAGCGCAAACTAAGTTCTTCTCAAACTTGAGCTTGGGCAATCCTTGGATTAGACCTAGGGCACTCAAACGAGCGAGCAACTCAAAGCTCATATGCCCTGGTCTCCTATGCCACTTCCAAAGCTCAGATGTAGAATGAGCAACTAAGCAATGAGAAGAACTCGAAGACTCAGAGAAATCAGTTCCAAAAACTCTCCTAACTCTAAAAATCTTGCAAACCAAAATGCCATCTGAATTGAGTACTTGTGATGTATTGCGATGAAATCGCACTTCGAAGCCCTCATCAAGCAACCGGGACACAGAAAGTAAATTGTATCCAAAATTTTCAACCAAAGCAACATCTTTTAGAGTGAAATTTGAGTTGATTCTTACCACACGTTTACCTTTCACTCTACTTCTTCAGTTATTGCCGAAGGTGATTTGCTCCTTATGCCTGGTTGTGGTGAGGCTGGAGAACCATGATAAGTCTCCAGTCATATGGCGTGAACAACCGGAGTTCATGATCCATGTGTCCTCCACGTCTCAGTCTGGCACCTATACAAAATGAGAAAACCTCGATCGCTCAGTGCTGGGGTGAGTGAAAATATGACAAGGCATCCAACACTGAGAGATACGAGCAGTAGGCAAAGTAAACGTAGACTGTCTACGCACAGGTAAAGTAGAGTGATGCAATGTGCGAGGTCTACCTACATGATGCAATCCAGACACACGATGAGGTCTCCCAACCTATCTAGGTACAAAGCCCCCTACACATGGTCTAGCACCATATGAGACATGGTGTACACCACAAGGGACATAACCTCTCCAGGAAGCACGGGGAGCCTCAAAATCAGGACATGAGTAAAAGTCAAGCTCTGAATAGATCTCGACGTGAAATCACCTCCAAAGAGCGGGGTTCGGTGCGAAGTATCTGACACGACAAAAATACTCCAATGCAATGCGCTGGCGTGACTTTGTCCGGTGCAGAGTGCTAGCGTGGCGAAGCCTGGTGCGACGAAGCCTTCTGTAGAGCACTCTGACGTGCGGGCTTTACCAGACCGACAACGGCGTGACGAGTCCGGCACGGGTAGTCGAAGCAAGGTCTCGCCGAAGGGTGTTCTGGCAGCCTCCAAAAACCAGTTTCCTATCTTCGGACACCTTCGACGAAGGGGCTCCGAGCATGAAAACCTGCAACAGAATAGAGATCAAGTGCCAATTTGGCCTAGAGACCGAATTTACTAAGTGTTGCACTAGGGAACGAAGGTAGCAATCTGTTACGTAGATTAATGGGTACTTCACGAGCGAAGTAGCAAGGTGATAGCAATCTGTTACGTAGATTAATGGGTACTTCACGAGCGAAGTATCAAGGATTACCATGGTTTCAATGTGGTCGGCGGAGGGCTTCCAGGCAAACCCACAAAGGTTGTGCAGAAAGTAAAGGAAAAATAAATGGTACGATTCAAACTAGGGTTTGAAGTTGATTTGTGTCGGGGGGTTTAATGAACCGGCCTCACCCCTATATTTATAGGGGCTAGTCTTCTTATCTCTAAGGCTAATCTAGTAGGATTTGGCCTAATCATGTTTTAGGGATAAAAATAGCCAGAATCGGACTCAAACTCTATCTCTGAAGCTGGCCCAAAGTGGGCCTTTGGCAGGCCTGCCGAAGTCTGCTCCTCGGGTCGAAGCTTCGGCGAAGCAGGCCTCCAGAGGGCCTTCGGACCGAAGGTAGCAGGCCACTAAAAGGCCTCTGAAGCCCAATGTTTGATGGGCCTTCGGCCCTATAAGGCTTTAGCCCTAACTAGGGCTTATGTATTTTTCGGCCCAAATTACCAAAATTGACATTTTGACAATCTTGACCATTAATGCCATTTTTTGCTATCAACACATGCCCCCTGCCTTTTATTGAACTAAGTGAACTAAAATCATAACGGGCTAAGGACGATACCTTCCATATCGGCCCTTCGACACTTTCAAGCGCTTTGCCATACACTTGGGAAGTACCTTTTCAAATACCTGCCATTCAAAGCTCTTCGAAATTGCTCTCCTTGTAAAGATTCTAACAAGTACGTGTTACCTGGAGCGATTTCGGCTACTTTAAAGGACCTTCCCAACTGGGCGACCATTTACTAAATTTGGGGCTCTTAGTGCCTAAAGGTAAAATCGTCTTCCAAACCAAGTCAACAACTTGAAACGATTTTGGCCTAACTTTTTTATTGTAGGCTCTAGCTATTCTTCTTTTGTCTTTCTCTATAGGTTCTAAAGACCTTAATCTCTTATCCGTCACTTTTTCCAAATTATCTTTTAAAAGAGTTTCATATTCATCAACCGATAAGCCATCTTGCTTAAGAAATCTTAAAGAGCCAAGATCCACCTCTACTGGTAGAACGACTTCTTGCCCATGTACTAACTCATATGGACTAACTTGGTAGCACTGTGCTTTGCAACTCTACAAGCCCACAACGCTTCTTAAAGCACTTCATGCCATCCTTCAGGGAATTCTTCAATTTTCTTCTTAATAAGTTTAATCATAGTTTTATTACTAGGCTCGGCCTGACCATTGGCCTGAGCATAGTATGGTGAAGAGTTTATCAACTTAATACCATAAAAATCGGCAAAGTATCTCACTTCTTTAGCAACAAATGAAGTACCCTGATCTATAGTGAGAGTTTGGGGAGTACTGAATCTATGTATAATGTGCTTCAAGATAAAATCGATTACCTCATTGTGAGTCATGTTCTTAAGAGGCACAACTTCAGTCTATTTGGTGAAGTAATCTGTCGCCATCAGCACGAACCGATTCCCCTTTGAAGAGGGAGGATGAATTTGACCGATGAAGTCTAAACCCCAACCTCGGAATGACCATGGCTTGATAATAGGATTAAGTAGCGATGTAGGAGCTAACTGAATATTACCAAACCTTTGACATGCTTCGCATCCTCTATAGTATTTAAAACAATCCTCAGTCATAGTCGGCCAGTAGAAACATGCTCTTTTGATCATCCAACTCATTTTCTGGGCCGACTGATGAGTGCCACAAAGCCCCTCATGGACTTCTCCTGCAGCTACTTTGCATTGATCGACATCTAAGCACTTTAAGAGTACTTCATCAATAGTTCAGCGCTATAATACATCATCTAGCAACACAAATTTGAATGCTTGTCGCTGAACTTTCCGATCAGCCCTTCGATTGGGATCTTTTAAATACTAGACTATTGGAATTCTCCAATCATCCTCATGGGTATCTGGAGAGTTTGCTAACTCCTTTCTCGTAATAATGTCTAAGCTTCTAACTTCGGAGTGCCCCCCCCGGGTCTTTCTTGCTTCTGTCGAAGGCTGACTGGGTCAGCTGTGCGGAGCCGATCAGAATGAAGCCTTCCATCGGAATGGTCTGACATGCGAGGGCTTCTGTCGCCCAGGAGGCTTAGGCATGAGGGCTCCAGCGTGCAAGACCCTCCGATGGATGAAGGGCTCTAGCATGAGGGATCTAGCACGCAACACCCACCAGTGGCCGGAGGGGTCTGACCCAGAGGGTCCGACGGACCTTGCATCTGCCTGAAGTTTTTGGCTTCGGCTGTGAGACCAAGCATTGTTTTTTCTTGTACAAATAATTTTCCTCTCCTGACCTGATAGCCAGATGCTTGTTGAGCCAAATCATTTGTAATTGAGTTGGCTTCTCTTGACACGTGAGAAATTTTGAAGTCATCGAAAGTAGCAACTATGTCTAAACATTTATCTAAGTAACTATTCAGCAAGCCATTAAAACATTGAGCACTCTTAGCTACTTGTTGTACTACTAACATATAATCACCATGCGCATGAACATGTTTAGCACCTATGGACTCTATCAATTCAAGTCCCTCAATAAAGCTTCATATTCAGCTTGGTTATTAGTAGAAGGAAATTCTAAACAGGCCGATGTTTCAAAGTGCATGCCACTTGGTGATATGAGCACTACCCCAATACCTTGGCCATTCTTACAAGTTGAACCATCAAAATAAAGTTTCCATTGTACTACTTAGACTAGAGCAACATTATTACCCCAATTGACATCTACGTGGTGATCAACTATAAAATTAGCGACAATTTGGCCTTTCATAGCTCTCAGTGGTTCATAAGCCAAATCGTATTCAATTAAAGAGTAATCCCACTTTCTAATTCTTACACTTAGAATCGGCTTTGCAACATGTATTTTATGACATCAGTTTGGCAAGCGACAATACATGTGCTAGGAAGAAGATAGTGGCGTAATTTGGTACATGCGTAATAAAGTGATAAACACAAACGCTCCACAAACACGTACCTGGTTTCGGCGTCCAACAGACGGCATCTCAATAATGTGATTGTTGGGGGAAAATATCTCATCTTCGGGGTTATTGCCAAAGCAGCATGAAGACAGCCAACCAGTTCGAAGATTGTCCGAAGACCATCTTCGAAGATGCCCAGAACCTCGTTCGAAGCCCGAAGACAGGCACTAGTTCGAAGTATGTCTTCGAACCAAAGCCCTTCAGGATCTTTTCTGCCAGCTAAGATGGAAGACTTATCTTCTATCCTATTAGATTAGTCTTTTACCATTTTAGCCCTATTAAGGAAACCGAATAGTTTCCTTAATGTCGGTTGTAATAGAGGGGTAAATAGGTCTTTTCCTTAATGTTTAGGCCTATAAATACCCCCCATTTCACCCTGTAATGGGGACCGAATACAAGTGATTCAATACACACTTTCGAACTATTCTAAGCTATTATCCTTTCGGAGGCTTAGAACAGTTTGCTTCACAAACACTTCGTTTGTTAATTTTCTTTTCTACAGAAACCTGTTAGCGTAATCTTTTACGCCAACAGTTGGCGCCGTCCGTGGGGAACTTAGTCCGAAAAACTTCGTTCTCTACCAACTTCTTACATCATGCCTCCTAAGCGGAGCGCACCTCGCAATCCCACTCGGAGGTCCTCTCGGATCTCCGGAGAGATACCCTTCGACACAGTCGAAGTCGGAGGGTCTTCGACTATCCCTCCACCTCAAACTCCGCAAGGGGCTTCTATCCCTCGAGGATACGAAACCTCTCCGCCAACCCCTTCCATACTCCGACCGCCCGGAGCCACTCCGCCACCCTCCATTCCGATTCGAACTGATCATACCAGTTCTCAAGACCCGGAAGGTCCTTCTGGAGGAGATGAAGATAGCCTTGGAGACATGGCCACTCAAATGGCCAACCTTCAAGCTGAGGTAGCGAGGTGGCGACAAGAAGCTGCGAACAGGCTTCGCTCTCAAGCCACCCCAGCTATCCCCGAAGTGCCTGAAGACGACGATCTTGGTTATCCCGAAGCCCCAGAGAACGCCTCCTACGACAATGAATCTCCGTTGCATCCTGAGCTGCAGAAGGTTCGCTTTGATCCGAAGTTCAAAACCTCGAAGCTCTGCAAGTATGCCGGAGACGAAGATCCCAGTGAGTTTGCACGTTCTTATGCCCTAGCGATTGAGGCTAGCGGCGGAGACAGAGAGACTATGGCGAAGTGCTTCCCGTTAGCCCTTCAAGGAGTGGCGTTGAGATGGTTCTGGTCTTTAAAGCCAGGATCAATCAATTCGTGGTCACAGTTGAAGAGGAAGTTTATAAGTAATTTTCAGGGCACCTTCGTGCCCCCCATGTCAACAGGAAGCCTTTTCCAAGTGAAACAGCTCCCCGGAGAAACATTGAGGCAGTACTTCAAGCGCTTCGCTCACACGAAGTCGCAAATTCGGGGGCTGTCCACATCTTCAGTGGTTGATGCGGCTCGGGAAGGCGTTAGTCATAAAGGCCTTTTGGATAAACTGCATCGGAAGAGCATCACCACAGTATCACAGCTGATGTCATACTTCGAGGAGTATGCGAGGTCAAAAGAGGGTTGGCTTCGGAGGACTACTGCTACTTCGACAGTATTGCAAGAAGTTAAAGCAGAGGTGAGGACTTCGGCACAGCCGCAAGAACCAGTCTTCGAAGTGCAACATGATCGAAGAAGAGGGCAAAAGCACCCTCGCTCTGAAGTTTTGAACATTGCACCCCCACAGAAGTTTGTACCAAGAGCTCCACAGTCTGCGGGGAACAAGTCCAGCGGCTGGAGGCCGCCAGGGAAAACGGCTGGCAAGGGCCAGACCCTTTTTTGCTGTATTCATGGAGAGAATCGAAGCCATGCAACTGACACTTGCAAGGCTATCCTTACCCTAAGGGGAGAATACTTGGAAAGAACTTCGGGTCGAGGCAGTACCGACCGAAGTCCAGCAGCAGCGCGCCCAGACCCGGTCCAAGCTGTGACGCGAATAGAAAATTTTGATGCTGCAAGGCACCCTCCGGTGGCCAATGTTATGCCACCTCCGAAGCAAGAGGAAGGGCAAGATAGAGGAAAGAGAGTAGTTCTCCCTATCTCCGGAGGAGGTACCCTCGGAAGCATGTCCAAGAGACAGCGAAGAGAGTACGTTCGGGAAGTAGGCCATATTGGGACTTCGTCATCTGCAGCTGCAATGCCGGAGTGGTCTCATGTTCCAATATCTTTCTCTGCGGAGGATGCAGCTGGTATTAAGTTCCCGCATGCAGATCCATTGGTTATTACTGCTGATATTGCAGGGACTGAAGTCCGAAGGGTGCTAATTGACGGAGGTAGCTCGGCAGATATCATCTTTGTACAAGCCTTCGATCAGTTATGCATTTCCCGGAAGCATCTCCTCCCAGCGGCTCGTCCTCTGCAAGGCTTCGCAGGACCTCCGCTTGATGCACTTGGCCAGATAGGCCTGGAAGTAACCTTCGGAGAAGGTTTACTAGCCCGAACTGAAGAAGTTATCTTTGATGTGGTAGATGCCCCGTATGCTTATAATGTCATCTTCGGACGGGGCATGTTGAATCAGTTCGGAGCTGTGGCGCATCACAACTACTTGTGCATGAAGATGCCCACACAAGCAGGAGTCCTGACAATCTTCGGAGATCAAGCCATGGCTCGGAGGGCAGAATATGGTCATGGTCCTCCTCTTGATCCGAGGCAAGTAAACAGTGTTCAAAATAATGAAGAAATTTTTTCAGCCTCCTCCGAAGCTTCGAAGAAGTCATTTCCAAGACCAAGCCCCGAAGGAGAGATTGCAACGAAGATCATTGTCAAAGATGGTAAAGAATACACTTTTCAATTTGGTAAAGAGTTACCTCCCGAAGTTGCAACCTCCTTGGAAAAAGTCGTGGATGAAAATTTGGATGTCTTCGCTTGGTCTGACGAAGATATCACCGGAGTCGATCGGGATATTATTGAGCACAGTTTGCTTGTAAACCCGAAGGCCCAGCCTGTTCGACAAGGGCTCCGGAAGATGTCCGCAGAGAGAGCTGCTCTAGCTAAGGACGAAGTTGAAAAACTGTTGAAGGCTGGGATTATCAGAGAAGTGGCCCACACAAAATGGTTAGCCAACCCAGTCTTCGTCAGGAAAAAGTCTTCCGGAAAGTGGCGCATGTGCATTGATTTCACATCTTTGAATAAAGCGTGCCCACGTGACCCCTACCCCATGCCCCGAATTGATCAACTAGTTGACTCCACTGCAGGTTCGGAGTTACTAAGCTTCCTTGACGCGTATTCTGGTTATCATCAAATATGGTTGAAGCGCGAAGATGAAATCAAGACGAGCTTTGTAACTCCTTCGGGAGTCTTCTGCTATGTAAGAATGCCCTTCGGCCTAAGAAATGCCGGGGCTACTTTTTCAAGATTAGTTGCTAAGGCTCTAGGTCATCAACTAGGCCGCAATGTAGAGGCCTATATGGATGATATTGTAATAAAGAGTGCTTTAAAGCACCAACATAGCCTAGACTTAGCAGAAACATTCAATAGCCTTCGGGCATGTGGGATCCGTCTTAACCCCGAAAAATGTATATTCGGAGCTAAGGCTGGAAAGTTGTTAGGGTACTTAGTTTCAAGCAGGGGAATTGAAGCTAGCCCTACTCAAATAACTGCGCTGCAGAAGATGGCTCCTCCGGAGAATTTAAAGCAAGTGCAAAAGCTGACTGGACGTCTGGCCGCACTTAGCAGGTTTTTATCAAGGTCTGCGGAGAGGAGCTTGCCAATATTTAAAGCTTTGAAAGGGTCCGAAGATTTTGCATGGACACCGGAGTGTCAGAAAAGCTTCGAAGATATTAAAGATTATCTCAGCAATCTTGCTACACTCACGGTGCCTATTGCGGACGAAACCCTACTCCTGTATCTTGCAGCTACAGGTTCAGCTGTCAGCGCAGTCCTTGTCAGAGAAGCGGATATCAATGGGAAGTTGGTCCAAAATCCTGTCTATTTTGTATCCGAAGCATTGTCAGGAGCGAAGACAAGATACTCCGAACTTGAGAAGTTCGTTTATGCTCTGATAATGGCTTCGAGGAAGCTAAGACATTATTTTTTGGCTCATAATGTAATTGTACCAACTTCGTATCCTTTAGGAGATATGCTCCGAAGCAAAGATTCCACTGGAAGGATTGGAAAGTGGGCAGTAGAGCTAGCACCCTTCGGCATATCTTTCCTGGCAAGGACAGCTATCAAATCTCAAGTCCTAGCAGACTTCGTAGCAGAGTGGACTCCACCTGCGAAGTTGACTCCAGAGAAATCAGATGACGGAGTTTGGATTATTTACTCCGATGGGGTTTTCCAAGCATCCGGAGCAGGCATTGGGGCAGTATTGATTTCACCGTCAGGGCAAAGAGCAATGTACTCCGCAAGACTCAACTTTAAGTCTACCAATAATATAGCGGAGTACGAAGGGATTTTATTGGGACTCCGGAAAGCACGTGCTCTAGGGGCTATAAGAATAATTATAAAAACAGATTCTCAGATAGTAGCAGGGCACGTAGACAAAAGTTTTCAAGCCCGACATCCACAGCTTGCAAAGTATTTAGAAGAAATCCGCAAGATCGAAGCACACTTCAAGGGTATTTCCATTCGGAGTATACCAAGAGCTGAAAACGTGCAAGCGGACATTTTAGCGAAGGCTGCAGCCGGAGCTGTGGATGTGCCTGACGAAGCTTTCTATGAGGAGCTCAATGTACCTTCGGTGCCACAAATTGCCTCTGCGGAGATTCTTTGCATTCCTAGTGCAGATTGGAAAGATTCGATCATAGAACTCCTGCAAGGAGGAACAAATTTGCCCGAAGAGCCCCAATTGTCAAGATTAAAGCTCAGAGCAAGAAATTATCAGTTAATCAACGGTATATTATACAAGGCCGGAGTATGTTCCCCTCTACTCCGATGTATATCTCAAGCCGAAGGCCAAGAAATTCTTCGAGAAATTCACGAAGGCCTTTGTGGAAGCCATTTAGCCCCTAGAGCTCTGGCAGGAAAAACACTTCGCCAGGGGCTTTATTGGCCCACAATAACAGCTGATGCGGAGAGCTTGGTCCGCACTTGTCAAGGATGTCAGTGGATGGGTCGACGGAGTCATCGCCCACCAACAGCTCTTCAAGTCATTGCTCCGGTATGGCCTATGGCCAGATGGGGTATGGATCTAATTGGTCCCTTTCCGTTAGCAAAGGGAAATCTGAAGTTCGCAGTGGTAGCCATTGAATATTTTTCTAAGTGGGTAGAAGCAGAGCCCTTAACAGCTATCACTTCGAACAATGTACAGAAATTCTTCTGGAAGAACATTATTTGCCGGTTCGGAGTGCCTAGATATCTCACAGTTGATAATGGAACACAGTTCGACGCAGAACCCTTCAGGAAGTTTTGCGAAGACCTAGGCATTCAACTATGTTTTGCTGCAGTGAGACATCCTCAGTCGAATGGAGCCGTTGAGCGAGCCAATGGAAATATTTTATCAGGGCTAAATCGAAGAATAGTAGGATTATCAAAGGGACTGTGGACCAAAGAGCTTCCGAAGATTCTGTGGTCCATTCGGACTACGCAAACAAGGTCTACAGGTTTTACTCCGTTCAGACTACTATTCGGAGATGAAGCTATGACTCCAACAGAGCTCAAAGGAGGATCATTTCGCAGCACTGAACCGGACATTGAAGAAGAAAGACAAGCTTCGTTAGATTTGTCAGAAGAAACAAGACTTCGGGCTGTAGCTAATTTATCAAAGTATCATCAGCAGACGAAAACTTGGTATGACCCGAAGGTTAAGCTTAGCGAGTTAAGACCGGGTCATCTTGTTCTGTGAAGCATTATAGCACCAGGGAAGTTAGGCAATAAATGGGAAGGTCCATATCTAATTGTCCGCTCCGGGCGCCCTGGTTCATTCAAATTAGCTAATTTAGAAGGTGAAGAGTTAGCACATACTTGGCATGCGGAGCACCTAAAGCGATACTTCGCATAAGGGCTCCTTGTAATTCGCTTGTAATCACCTCTAAATTAATAAAGCATACACCCTGATAGTTGCCTTCCCCTTGTAGACTCCCAGCTTCCCGAGCGGACGCGCTGGAACCGTGGGGTCGACCGAGAGGGAAGTGTCATTAAGCTGGGCTGTATTTCGGACTTCGTACCCATAAAGTCGAAGCCTCCGGTGTGGTGGTTGAAATCCATCCGGAGCCCAAGTCTCGGCTTGTAGGCATCCGTAAAAGAGCCAATACCACATTCTACGGAGTCCAAGCCATTGGCTGGTAGACTTCCGTAAAAAGAGCCGAAGGTGGCCAAAATCTGCGGAGTCCAAGCTGCAGCTTGCAGACATCCGTAAAAAGAGCCAAAGGTGGCCAAATTCTGCGAAGTCCAAGCCATTGGCTGGTAGACTTCTGCAAAAATAGCCGAAGGTGGCTACATTTATACGGAGTCCAAGCCATTGGCTGGTAGACATCCGTAAAAAGAGCCGAAGGTGGCCAAATTCTGCGAAGTCCAAGCCATTGGCTGGTAGACTTCTGCAAAAGTAGCCGAAGGTGGCTAAAGCAAAACAACATTTGAGCCATGAGCTTCGAATGTCTGTTCATATAAGTCCAAAGTGACAAATTTTTTAAGACACTAAAGTGTCCTGGAAGTTATCTCAATTGATTTCTTTCGTTAAACAAAGGTACCAAGTTACCATTCTTCTGACTACAAAAAGTCGAAGGCATTTCATAAGATTTCAAAAGATCTTTAAATGACAGAGGGGCTCCGAACCCCCAAAAAATTGTACTCCGAAGTTTTTTCTTTGCGCATAACCATCTTTGAATACAGTTCGAAGTTGCTTATACCCAAAGAGGGGCTAGTAAATATGGAGACAATTTTAAATCGGCATTCATTATTGAAATAAATGTATTTACAGATTACATTATGAAAAATTGGTATCTATACCAAGAAGGAATCGGAGACCTCTTCGGTCCCGAGAGCTAGGGGTGGAACGACTAGTTCCAACATCGGAAGTTCTAAGAACTTTACGTTTAACTCTCTTCCTCCCCTTCGAAGCTCTAAAATCCTTCTGCTCTTGTTGAAGCTCGGCCCAAGTTCGAAGCCGCTCGGGGCTTCTTTCCCAGCTTCTAAGATCTTCAGATCTTTTATTTTGGGCTTCACCTTCGTCTTCGGACCAATTAGTGTCTTCAGAAGACGAGGTGTTTGCGTCAATCTCTTTATCTTCCTTTTTAATATAAGACAATACGTCTTTGATTACTTCAGGCGCAATAACGCCGGAGTCATCTCGAGGAATAAGAAATCGAGGACGCTTATAACTCTTTAGAAGTTCGAAGGTGTTCCACAGTGAGCGAAGTTCGCTGTTAAGCTCTAACACTTCGATATCTTCCATAAGAGGCAAAGCCTAAAAATATGATAAACAAGACTTTCATTGATAAATGTTTACAAGCATAAAGCTTTACATGATTAGAAATCCTAAAATATTCCTAAACTTTCGGGTTCGAAGGAGGTTGACTGCTCGAAGCTTGGCTCCGAACTTGCTTCTGGCGTTGGCCTTCATCAATCCAAGCCTTGATCGCAGATCGACCTTCGGCTCTCCATGAAGTTTGAAAGGCTCGCCAGGCGGCAGCCACGCCTTCGGAAGGAGTCAAAAGTCTTGCGTCGTCGAAGATGATGGAGCCCTCTGCGCTCGGAGTAATTACTCGGCCCAAATCCTCATAGTAACGAAGTAATCCAAGGGCAGACACTTGTCCGGAGAGTTCTCCATAACGCATGCCTGCCGTCTTCATTTGCTTCGCTGCTCCTTGGAACCTCTTTAACCGGCGCAGCAGAGTCACATTGTCATCCGAAGGTAGTGATCCAGTAGTACCGAAGTACTCCAAGACACCTAACATCTGCTCGATGACCTCCGAAGCCACCTTCTCAGACTTAAGCCTTTCCTCAATAAGCGCATCCTTGGCCGAAGTCGTTTCTGCTAAAACTCCGGAGATTCTAGCATTCTCCGTAGTCAAAGCATTCTTTTGAGTCCGGAGTTGGCCAGCCTCTTCTTGTAGTCTTACAAGTTCGGACCCCTTAGCAGCATCCTCCGTCCGCAGTCTTTCAACTTCTGCTCGAAGCACAATTCTTTCTGCTTCGAGCTCTTTCTTCGCAGCCTCCAAGCTTTGCCTAGCCCTTCGCTCTGTTAGTATTACATTATCCATCTGAGCTACTCGACCTTCGGAGAAGTTAAAATTTCTTTGAAGAGCTTCGTTCTCTTCCCGAAGTTGAGCAATTTCATTTTCGTTCAATAAAGCCGCAGCGCGGGCTAAGACTGCTTGCTAAGAAAAAAGAAAAACTGAAATAAGAAATTATTCATATATAATCTGCTATTTGCTTCGAAGATGCTTTATACCTGATAAGCTGCTCTTTCTACAGCAAGGTTAAGCTCCGAGCCCTTCGCTCTGCTTAAAAGGGCTACCAGTTCTGTTTCCCCGACTTTGCGACTGGCTTGACCCAAAGGTTTAACCAAAGTCCCAAGTCCGGTTTTCTCCTCCAAAAAAGGAGTTATGAGAGGAAGCATTACTGAAGCCTTCTGATCAGCTCTGCTTAGCGAAGGTCCGGAGAGTTCTTCCGAGGCCCTTGGAACTTCTGAAGATGGCCCCCCCTCAGTTGATTCACTTTCATCTGTTGACTCAGATGAAGTCGATCCTTGAGTAAGAGGAGGCTCTATGTGCCTTTTACCTCTTCTAGGCCCTTGTTGAGTAACCTCCGGGCGTGGCTCCGAAGTTGTCGAAGGCCTTTGAATTGTATCTTCGTAAGGTACTTCGACAACAGGAGGCTCTACAAAAACAAAAATATTATACATATTAAAATTTTGCAGAAAATGATAAGAATTATGCAAAATTCACCTTCATTCTCCGGAAGATCGAGCACTGGACTGGTCGGAGGGTCAAAAGTAAAGTCATCATCTGACTCCGCAGTTAGATTTTCCACTGACGGAGCACCTCCGTGAGCAGTCCTTTCCTCCACAACCGAAGTTGCAGGAACTTCGGCTTCATCTTCACCCATAGGAGCTTCGATTTGCTCCTCTTGAGTATCCGGAGCTCTAACTTCTTCTATGTTGGCCTGGGGCTCCGGAATACCTGCAGTATCTTCAGTATGAATATTTCGTTGAGCTGCATCTTCGTCAATCAATTTCACTAATAATGTACCTTCATCCTCTTTAGAACCAGAAATTGAGGTTCTTGAGCTTGAAGGAGCAGGATCCGAAGGTGCAGGATCTGAAGGTGCGAGATTCTTCGGCTTCCGAGCCACCTTCTTCACCGGAGTTTTCGCTGAACTTGAAGTTCCAGCTTCGGCTTTTCTTTTCTGAGGCCCTTTCTCCAAAGGCGCCCAATCCATCAGAGGGGGAGGAGTGAGTTTCAACATTCCCCATACTCTGTTAAATCTCTCCCAACTCCCAACTAGTTTAATTCGCCACTCTTTCTCAGCCGGAGTTGGAGCACCCAAGATCTTTTCCGAAGCCCTTATAATCTGTTCTGAAGTAACAGGGGCTGAAGAAACTGCAAAATAAATAATTCAAGTTAGTTTTTTCTTCGAAGTAAATATGTTTAATGCATGTTGGTTTCGAAGTTACCTGTAGGACTTGAAGTCAAGTTAATTTTGCGAAGACCGCCTTCGGAGTCATCTTCGAAGATGATAGGCCAGTTGGCCATCAGTGGAGGAATTTGAAGACCAATGAATTCTTCAGTCAAGTCTCGCATAGTGAGCCTTCGGCTAACTTTTTCAAGCAGGTTCAGACGGGCTTCGAATTGGCCTTCGTCGGGTCGCACCAAAGCTTCTTTTCGGAATTGGATTTCTTTAAGTGGTCCAGCCAGAGGATTGCTTGCCCCAACTTCGGCATAGAACCATTTCAGAATCCAATCGGTGTACCATCTGGCGTTGATAGCTTTAGCAGGAAAGCGAAGGGCATACTCATCCCGAAGTCTAAAGTTGATACTGCCAAAAGATATTACTACTTTTTCACCTCCGGGAGTTACGAAGGTTTTCGGCTGGCAGGTTGCTCTATGTAATGCTGCGAAGATTTCAGCCCTTCCTTCGCATCCTTCGGCTCTCAAAGCCCACTCGAAGATAGCTAATCTAGCTACCGCATTCGGAGATAGTTGGGGGAGGGTTACATGGAATAGGTCAAGTACCTCCGCCAAGAAGTCCACTGCAGGGAGACCCAAGCCCGCTTCGAAGAAGGCTTCGAACACTACTACTTCTCCGGGTCTTGGCACTGGAATTACTTCTTTTCCTGGCTTTCGAATCATAACTCCTGCACCAATATTCCCTCCTACTGCGATTGTCAAGGACTCCCTTTTGCAGGTCGAAGGCCCCAACTGGAAGGACTGATCTAAATACTTAGTTGACGGGGGGCACAAACCTTGGTCAGCAGAGATTTGGGGATTTCCTCCTCCGGCCGCCATAGATGTTGTTCCGGCCACCGAAGGTATCGCCGCCAACGTTGCTGCTGCCGCTGCTGCCGCCTGTTGCCGAGCCACAATCGAAGGAGGCACTGATCCCTTGGTCTTCGCCATTGCAATCTCTGGATCGCTTTGGAGGAACTGGAGGCTAGGGCTCAAGAAATCAAAGGTTAGGGCTCAAGGGGCTCGAAAAGCTTTTGACTGTGAGAAAGCGGTGAAAAGGTAATCGGGTAAGTTTTAAGCCCTTTATTTATAGCCTAAATGTTCCATTTGTTACCGTTTGGGTTCTGCCCTTTCGCATTCTCGCCCGTTATTTTCCTCCGAAAATAACGGATCGTTTAACTTCTGTTAGAAGAAACGGGTTAACGGCTATTTTTTCTAAGTCTAAAAAGTCTTCAGTCTTTCTAAAGACACTTCTAAGTTACTTCGAATGTAACTCCTTCGAATACCAATCCGAAGCATTTATCTCCACATAGTTCGGAGATGATATAAATCTGTTAACCCCTACGCATGAATACTTTTCTTGCGTATACTGCTCTCCTAAACGTTACAGGTCAAACGGAGAAGCGTATTCGAGGGGCTACTGTTGGGGGAAAATATCTCATCTTCGGGGTTATTGCCAAAGCAGCATGAAGACATCCAACCAGTTCGAAGATTGTCCGAAGACCATCTTCGAAGATGCCCAGAACCTCGTTCGAAGCCCGAAGACAGGCACTAGTTAGCATGGCTCCTATCACGCCATCTTCTGCAGCGATGTATAGCTGAAACAGAATTCTGTCCTTTGGGCACCGCGGGTGGTGATGACAAGCACTCTTTAATCTTTTCAAAGTCTCTTTGCTGGCTTGCCCCCAAAGTGAACTCGGCTTCATTATTTAGCCAGAGTATAGGTACAAGAGCATCGATTTTTCCAAACAAGATAGTTATAAAGCGACGCAAATAATTCATCTTGCCTAGCAACTTTTGCAGATCTCTTTTGCTTGTCAGCGCTGCAAGGTGTCTAATCTTTTTCAAGCCTCTTAGGATCAATTTCAATACCTCTTTCATGAAACATGAATACTAAGAACTTGCCTGCCGACACGCCGAAAGCACATTTGAGCGGGTTCATTTTTAAGCCATATTGGTGCATCCTATCGAAAGCAACTCTCAAATTGGCTAGGTGGTTTCCCATAGTGGTCGATTTGACTACAACATCATCTATGTAGACTTCTAGCATAACACCTAGCAAGTCATGAAAGATTAAGTTCATAGCGTGTTGGTATGTAGTGCCAGAATTCTTTAAATCAAAAGTCATAACTACCCACTCAAACAAGCCGACAAAACCCAGGCATCGAAAGGCTGTCTTGTAGATGTCCTCTTTGGCCATAAAGATTTGATTATAACCAGCGTTGCCATCAAGAAAATTTAGTACCTTGTGTCCTGAAGCATCGTTTATCAACATGTCGGCTATTGACATGGGATACTCGTCCTTCGGAGTGGCTTTGTTCAGATCCCTGATATTAATACAAACACGTATTTTGCCGCTCCCGTTATTTTTTACAGGCACAATATTAGCGACCCATTCAGCATACCTGCATGGCCTAATAAACTCAGCCTTGAGTAATCATTCTATCTCCTCTTTAACTCGGTCATACACAGCCGAATTAAAGCGACAAAGGGTTGTTTATAAGGCCTAAACCCGGGTTTAATAGGTAGCCGATGCTCCACGAGCTCGCGGCTTAGTCCGGGCATTTCGCTATACTCCCATGCAAAACAATCAACATACGACCAAAGCAATTTTACTACTTCGGCCTTTTCGTCAGCCTGTAGACTTTAGTTTACAAAAGTTGGCCTTGGGATGCAACCATTGCCTATATAGACTTCTTCTAATGGATCGACCGATGCAAAACCTTGTCCTAAATTTTCTACTTTGCTAAAATCTTTAATGGCCTCGGCAATACCGTCATTAGAAGACTGATATTTCTTTACGTGAGACTTTAGCCAATCAAGATTACCTTTACTATACATGACTACTAATTTAGAAATAGCCGTGCTACACCATATGGCTTTACAGACACGGGAACGAAATGTCCCCTAGATACGCTGACGAAGTCGTAATCCGAAAGGTCCCTACCTGATAGACACTCTACTTTGTTGTGGATGGCATCGATGGACACATCGACCAATGCTACCTGGGTCGAAGTGTCTGCTGGTATGACTTCTACGTCGTCGCTGTCCCACTATATCAGGTATTGGTGCAAAGTAGAAGGAATACAACAATTCGTGTGAATCTAGTCACGCCCGAGTAGCACGCTGTAGTTACCTTTCACGTCGATGACGAAGAATGCTAACGACAACATCTTGTTACCTATTGTTAACTCCATGGAGAGTACACCTTTTGCCTCGGAACTCTCACCGTTGAAGCCGTTGAGCATTAGGTTGGTTTTATTTAATTCTTCCTCGTCCCTGCCAAGCTTCTTCAATAGAGAGTAAAGCATTAGGTTAACAGTGGCAGTACCGTCAACAAGCATTCTAGAGATCGACTTCTCGTCAATGTGACCTCTGACGTAGAGAGGTTTTAGGTGGCGAGCCGTATCCTCGGGTTTCTCAAAAATAGCATTGTGTGGGCTGAGGTTCAACTGAGTGACCTCGGCCTTGTCTTGTGGTAGGGCGAACTCGGCGGGCAGCATGACGATGTTGATGTCCATTGCCTGAGGTGCAGGTCCTTTGGAGACAAGCGTATAATCATCGTCGAGCATGTTGTCATCGTCATCGCTCAGAACGGGAGCCGGGTTGGTCAACTCAACTGGCTTGATCTTCCATACCTATCTTGCAGCTGGCCGAGGGCGGATCTCCTCAAAGATGGTGTCTCGTTCATCCTCGGCCTTTTTCTCGCACATCTCTTGTGCCCGTAGGCGTTGTAGATGCCTTTTCTATGATTTGGACATGCCCGAAGGTGCCCAAGATGGTTGTGGCTCGGTACCAGGCACCACCACCCTATTTAGTGATTTTTGGCCGAAGGGGTACTACCTAGGTCGGCCTCGCGTGTTTCATAATTGATGGGCACTTCGCTGCGGACCCTGTCGGTCGGACCAGCCTCGTTTGGCTGATCGGACCTGACTTCAGCACTGGCCTCAGCCGGACTTGGGGACTTACCTTCGTCAGTCTTCGGCGAAGGGGCCTTCGGGATTGGGACTTCCTGAGACCCTACCTTAATGGTGATGGCTTCAGACTACTTCGCCTCTTCGCGTCCATATCCCTTGGCTCGGTCCTGTGCGAGTTGATTCGGGGGTACTATGGACAACCTGTGAAAGACGTCTCCCTTCGCCGCATCTGTTTGTCCCTGCCAATTATAATATTATAGAGGAAAACAAGAGGCAATGTTATACAGCGAAGGGTACTCGGGGGGCGAGGTGTGCGGAGCACACGGAGTCTCTGCCCATTTCTACAGCGGAGGCATTAGTGGCTCTAGCGGTTTCGCCCACTGTGAGCCGAACCAATTGCCCAGAGGGGGCTCGGCCATGGCGAAGGTATTGAAGACCATATTAGCAAAGGGTCCTACCAGGCTGGAGGTATGTTTGGCAAATGTGGGCCGAAGCCTCCCGCCGGAGGGTTCACCCAGAGCGGAGTTGAGTCCGACCATTGGGGTCCAAGCTCGTTGTGTAAAGGGTTCGACCATTGGGGGCTGAACTCGTTATGCGTAGGGTTCGGCCATTGGGGTCTGAACTCACTGTGTGGAGGGTTCAGCCACTGTTCGAAGCCACTGTGCAGAGGGTTCGACCGCTGGGGTCTGAAGCCATTGTGCGGAGGGTTCGGTCATTGTGGTCTGAAGCAACCTTCTGACTGCTTGGCCCCTTCGGCTGTCTTAACTTTTTTGCGCTGGGGCTCGTTTCCTTTCATTTTTTCTGATGTTTGTTGAAAAACATCTGATATGTCACCTTTGGTTTCCTTTAGGCCCTAGCCGAAGGAGATGTGATGACATTTCTTTTCCACACTCCTACTTCAGGGCTCTTTGGTATGAGTGTGCGTGTGCGTGATTCTCTAATAATGACCGCTTTTCCCTTGGCCAACTCGGCCTGCCCTGGCCGAATCAGTACTCTTTTCTTGTCGAGGTCGACGATGTTCATGGGAAAGGGGTCTTTGTCCAGCTTCATCTTTGGACTGGGGTCTATTTCCAACCGTCCTTCTTCTATGGCCGATTGAACCTGCCGATGAAAAACATTGCAATCGTTAGTATTATGGGAATGTGAATCATGGCACTTACAGTAGGGGCATTTCTTTATCTCATCGGCGGATGGAATGACTTGGCCCTTGGGAAACCTGAGAAGCTGATTCTTCAAGAGAAAATCAAATATTTTATCGCACTTAGTTATATCAAACGAGTATTTGACTTCGCTAGGCCGACTCTTAGTATAAGACAACCATAGTTCAGAACAAGTGACGGGTTTACTCTTAGCGTTCTACATCCATTCGGCCGCATACATGTCAGCCAAATCTTCTTGTTCTTCTGACTCCTCCTCGTTGGAACATTCCATGATGTGGACTTCAGCCCTAGGCTTGTTGAACATTTTAACAAACTTTTTATCTTTGGCTTAGCCTTCTTGGACCAGAGCCTGTTGTAAGACTTGGCTAACTTCCAAAAAGTTTTGGTTGTCTAAACTCTCTTTAATCTTAGAGCGCAACCTGTTGAAAGAAAGATCCGCCAAATCTCTCTTTGAAATATTGAGACTAAAACATCAGTTTCTAGTAGCTCTAAAGTGCTTGATGTACTCGGAGTCACTCTCGCTAGATTTCTGCCTAACCGATGTCAAATGTGAGAGCATAAGTTCTGTCTCGCCTGTATAAAAATAGACATGGAACTTTTATTCCAAACCGGCCCACGTTTGGATAGAGTTCAGTGGGAGCACCGAAAACCAAGTGAAAGCGGTGCTGGATAGCGAGAGAGAAAATAGTCTAAGTTTTAAAGCGTCCGACCCACTAGCTTCCCCACACCGTGCTAAAAACTGGCTGACATGCTCTAGTGTGATTTTGTTACCCTCACCATCGAACATGGTGAACTTAGGGACTCTATAGCCACGAGGGTATGGTATAGTGTCGAAATGGTTGGGGTACGGCTTCCGGTAAACCCTAGCCCGACCCCTAGTCACGAAACTGGTGCACTCCCTAAACAGTGCAAGGATCTGTTCCTCAATGTCATCCTGGCCTACTACCTACGCCCGTCTCTCATGCGGGGGCATGACACGTGGCGGGATGTCGGCGTGTCAGCCGCAGGGGTCTTCCTCATGCGCTAACCCGGGATGTATGACGTGTTCAGGCCTATGCGTTTGAGTGGGAGCATGCGGCACAGGCAACGTGGCAAAAACTGGTGCAGTCATAGGTGGAGTGCAATGAATAGGGTTATCTTGGTAATGGCTTGTCTCGGCCGTATATGTTGGGGCCGGAGAAATGATGGTCTTGCCAGCACTACCGTCAGTTCTGCTATAGATAAGATTCACCGGAGGTACACTAGTGATTGGACTTGGGGGAACGGCCTCGATAAAGCCGAACCTCTTAAGCATCGCCTCTACTTGAGAGCTAACTGCCGAATCTAAATGGTTGGCTAGCAAAGCGCTAACAGCTTGATCTATTGATGCGGCTATTTTTTGCTCTATCTCTAAAGAAGATAAAGAAGGAAATACTGTTTGTTGGGGGAAAATATCTCATCTTCGGGGTTATTGCCGAAGCAACATAAAGGCAGACAGCGGATTCGAAGATTCCCAGATGTTCATCTTCGAAGATACCCGGAGTCAAGTTCGAAGTACGAAGATAGGCATTGGTTCGGAGTACATCTTCGAACTAAGGCCTTTCAAGATCTTTTCTGCCAGCTAAGATGGAAGACTTATCTTCTTTCTCATTAGATTAGTATTTTACCATTTTAGCCCTATCAAGGGTACCGAATAGTTTCCACTATGTCGGTTGTAATAGAGGGGTAAATAGGTCTTTTCCTTAATGTTTGGGCCTATAAATACCCCCCGTTTCACCCTGTAATAGGGACCGAATACAAGTTATTCAATACACACATTCGAACTATTCTAAGTTGTTATCCTTTCGGAGGTTTAGAACAGTTCTCTTCGCAAACACTTCGTTTGTTAGTTTCTTTTCTACAGAAACCTGTTAGCGTAATCTTTTACGCCAACACTGTTGTTACCAGAGTCCGAGCGAGGTCAGGGACTTTGAATTCATGCTAGATGAAGCCCACACGTGTCTTGACGTAGCTCCCAAGCATGAGGTCTTGTAGCGCTTTCATCTTTGCCTCGATCTCTGCCCGGTCTTCTTCGGGGATATCTTCAAGGGTAGGCGTCATGATATTGGGGTTGTCGATTTCTGCGCCACTCACAAGATCCATCAGCATTGTAGACATAGCAGTTGTCATGGATATGCTTGCAGCCGATGTAGATGTACTCGTCATGTTGGCGTAGCCTTCCCCAGCGGAGTCGCCAAAAAGTGTGTTGACACGAAAACGTGCCCCACACTTGGGTCAGTTCAACGATCCAAAAGTGTACGGATACGTAGGAACCAGCCTAACCATAACACAACACTAATGTCGCGTTCCGACTACCCTTAACAGTGGCAAGGGGGTAGAGTCACCATGCAATCTGATCACAAGCAAATAATCCAATTAGCTGAAAAGAAATATACAAATAAAATAAATCAGTTAGCTGAACGGAGCCTAACTGATTCGAAGTGTATTGTGCGAAGGGTTCACCGAAGGGAACCTTCGGCGTCCGGCGCGAAGGGTTCACCGAAGGTAGTCTTCAGCGTTTGGATCGATCTAGCCGAAGGCGGGCTCTGAACAGATCTCGACTCGAAATCACCTCCGAATAATGGGGTTCGGTGAGAAGTATCTGACATGACAAAAATACTCCAACGCAACACGCTGGAGCGACTTCGTCCGATGCGGATTATTGGCGTGTCAAAGCCTGGTGCAATGAAGCCAGCTGTGCAGCACTCCGATGTGCGGGCTTGACCAGACTGACAACGGCGTGATGGGTCCGGCACGGGTAGTCGAAGAGGGGTCTCACCGAAGGGTGTTCTGGCAGCCTCTGAAACCAGTTTCCTGGCTCTGGACACCTTCGGCAAAGGGGCTCCGAGCATGAAAAACTGCAATAGAATAGAGATAAAGTGCCAATTCATCCTAGAGACCGAATTTACTAAGTGTTGCAGTAGGGAATGAAGGTAGAAATCTGTTATGTAGATTAACGAGTACTTCATGAGTGAAGTAGCAAGGTGATAGCAATTTGTTACGTAGATTAACGGGTACTTCACGAGCGAAGTATCAAGGATTTCCATGGTTTCGATGTGGCCGGTGGAGGGCTTCTAGGCAAAACCATGAAGGTTGTGTAGAAAGTAAAGGAAAAATAAAAGGTACGGTTAAAACTAGGGTTTGAAGTTGATTTGTGTCGGGGGGTTTAATGAACCGGCCTCACCCCTATATTTATAGGGGCTATTCTTCTTATCTCTAAGGCTAATCTGGTAGGATTCGGTCTAATCATGTTTTAGGGATAAAAATAGCTAGAATCAGACTCAAACTCTATCTCTAAAGATGGCCCGAAGTGGGCCTTCGACAGGCTTGCCGAAGCCTGCTCCTCGGGCCGATGCTTTTGTGAGGCAGGCCTCAGAGGGACTTCGGAAGCCCAATGTTTGATGGGCCTTCGTCCTTATAAGGCTTCGGCCCGACCCAGGGCTTATGTATTTTTCGGTCCAAGTTACCAAAATTGACAATTTGACAATGTTTACCATTAATGCCATTTTTTGCTATCAACACTCACTCATGACAACAATGCAAGATTCACAATCAACATCATCAGTTTTAGACTTAAGCGTGGCATAATTAGTCGAAACAGATTCTAGCCTAAGTCTAAGGTATTTTCTTTCTCTAGCGGCCTGAACAAGTAATCTATCCTAACCAAGAACTACCTCATTTAGTTCATCTATTTTAATGGAAAGCTGGTCGTAGGATAGTGGTACCTCAGATGAGTCTAGCTCATTACCGTTGTGACTGCTATCGACCATGAAACAAATGTCGGTGAAATCCTTTGCCTTCTTCTCCTTCTTCTCCTCCTTCATTGGAGACTCTTCATCCTCATCAGAGCTCGACTCCTCAGTTGAATAAGTATCGATGTCGCTTAGTGCCACGACAAAATCTCTAGAAGTGGCTTTAGCTACCCTCTTAGCCATCTTGCCGCGCTTACCCTTTGTGTAGGGTTTTCTCTCCTTCTTGTGGTGTTTGGGGCGCTCACTTTCTTCTCTCCTCTTAATCTTAGGACAGTTGGCATTGATGTGGGAAGTGTCACCACACTCAAAACACCCACTAAAACCACTTCTCTGCTGATCCCGTCTCTCATTGTGAAAATGGGTGAATATCCTGGCAATGAGAGCAAGCTCTTCATCATCCAGAGTACCCACCAGCTCCTTAGTAATAGTGTTGGGGGAAAATATTCCATCTTTAGGGTTATTGCAGTGACAAGATAAAGACTGGTGATTAAGACGAAGACTTCCAACATATAACTTCAGAGATGCATTAAGTCAAGTTTGAAGTATGATGACGGGCTCTAGTTCGGAGTATATCTTCGAACTTGGACTCTTCCGGGAGCTTCTTTGCCAGCTAAGATGGAAGACTTATCTTCTTTCTCATTAGATTAGTCTTTTACCATTTTAGCCCTATTAAGGGTACCGAATAGTTTCCACTATGTCGGTTGTAATAGAGGGGTAAAAAGGTCTTTTCCTTAATGTTTGGGCCTATAAATACCCCCCGTTTTACCTTGTAATAGGGACCAAATACAAGTTATTCAATACACACTTTCGAACTATTCATGTTATTATCCTTTCGGAGGCTTGGAATAGTTTTCTTCGCAAAAACTTCGTTTGTTAGTTTTTAATTTTCAGAAACCTGTTAGCGTAATCTTTTACGCCAACAAATAGAGACAAGTGAGAACAAAGCAAAACCACCTGCAAGAACACAAGTGCCAGATGTGCTTGGTTCTACAGCGGTGCCATGGCTAGAGCAAGAAACTAGTGCCAATGGCTGAGCTAAAGAGTTTTTTGTGCCCTGCAAGAGATGCCTGGGCAATCTTTGTGGACTTCAGCTTATGGAAGAGTTCATCTCTGGTCAAGGTTTCATATCCTATGGACTCCTCAATGTTGGGTATCTTCACTTCCCATATGCTACGATCGAGAGCATAGAGAAGCTTGATAGCCCTATCATGATCATTGTAAGCAAGCATCCTAGTGGACCGTAGGTTACTCACTATCGCATCAAAGCATGAAAACATGGCATCTATAGATTCACCAGGGCCTTGCACAAATAGTTGATACTGTTGATTATATGTGCTCTGGCTCCTAGCCTTGATCTGTGTAGAGCCCTCATGAAAAGTAGTGAGTGTAGTCCAAATTTCCCTAGCTGTCCTGAGGTGCTGAATCCTATCAAACTCACTTCTGCTCAAGCAAATGAACAATATATTTCTAGCTTTAGAGTTAGAATTATACTGATCTTTTTCTGCATGAGTAGTGTGAGTTTCAGGGATGGAGTATTGTGAGTCCACAATCTCCCATATTGCATTTCCTTGTCTTAGCAAGTAAGCCTCTATGCGCACCTTCCAATATGCAAAGTCAGTTCCATCGAACAAAGGTATTTTACTAACTCTGTCCATGTCACCAAAAGATCACAAAACTGGTTAAGGTCAACTGGTGACCCTAACCAGCTCTCATTCCAATTGTTGGTCAGAAACAGGCGACCAGAGGAGGGGGGTGAATGGGAGCTTTTAAAATTCTATTATGCTAAATAGGCTTCGAACACATCCTTCGAAGTGTTTGGTTCGAAGGTATCGAACACACTCCGAACACAGGCTTCGAATGGGGTAAAAGTTCAAAGTTCAGAACACTTCGCTCGCACTCAGAAACCCATAAATGCTCTGAACTCTGCAAAGATAGTGCAGGATCCGCACACTAGGTGCCTTCGAGCAGGCTTCACACTACTGTACTTTGCACAAGTACGTTTCCCTTAGAGAGCTCCGAACAGATACTCCGCACTAGTAACTAGTACTAGGCTTCACACTTCAGAGTGTTGAAAACAGACATAACTAACTACAGTGAGGACTTCGACTATGAGAAGAAAACAGGCTTCGAGCCAACCTTCACAGGGTGCTTCGCTAGTAATCAGTGAGGTCTAGCCTCTGATTTACACAGTGCGAATCATACACCAAACTCACAAAAATCGCATGTAAGAGTGACATAGCACTTCATATGAAAGAACACAGAGAAAGAACTTTGGTTTACAAGAAACGAAATGAGGGGCAGAAAACTCAACTCATACAATGCAAAGAAAATAGATACAAGTTCATGTAGAGTGAATCATTGAGAAAACTGAAAGTTCATTGCATAAATAGGGAACACAAAAGACTCACATAACTGAGTACATGAGAATGGCAGTTGGCTCTTGAAACTCTGGAGAGATTTCTCAAAGTATTACCTAGACCTAGTCTGCCTCACTATTTATAGCCACAACTCAATCATGTGAATAGACTACTTTACCCCTAGGGTTTACATCATTTTTGTCTCTAGTAGACAAGGGGGTACAGATGGTAGTCTACTTTATTGTACGCTCCTTTATTGGATAGACAAGGGGTGTGCAGAGGCTTCGGTGACATGCTTCGAACCCGAAGGCCTTCGCTTCACCGAAATCAGTCTTCGATATATGGACGGTTTTGAGCCAAAGCCGTCAAAGCCCTTGAGCCTTCGTACTATCACCTCTGGAGTGGATCACCATGGCTTCACAGCTACACTAGGATCGAACTACGTCCGTCTGTGTACCGAAGCCATGCATGGACGAAGTACTCCATCATCCACACTTCGAAACCCCACCATCGAAGTATCTTCACCACCTTCTGAAGTCCCTCCTTCGTCCAAGGCCTCCGCATGAAGCATTTCCATAAGCACTTCTTCGCAGTGTCTCAGCCCCGAGCACATTCCACGAAGAGCCTTATTCGGACCATGCCTTCAATGCACATCGACTTTAGAGACCTTCATCAGGTGTCCTTCCAGATGTCTTCATCTAGAGCACACTTGGGACCCTTGCCTCTTTCCCGAGGACTTCATCCACCAGTCTTTGATGTCACTCCTTCTGAGTCCTTCTTCCATGTGCCTCGCCTTCGAGGACTTTGCCTCAGGGTATGATTAGCCGGAGCCACCTTCTGCACTTTCTGCCTTTGCCTCATGCACCTTGACCCGAGGACCGACGTCGACTCCACACAGCCTCCGTGACCGAGCTCCCCGCTCGCCTGACACCAAGCCTCCTGCTTGACCTAGGTTCACCTGCTACGAACCATCCCGTCGACTCCGAAGTCACCTACGCACCACCGACAAGCAGACAAGCATTTCCAGTACCCCAGAGACCTCTCGGGTAATCATCCTCTGGTGCACACTCCGGTGTACCGCCTAAAGTACCGAGCCCTTCGCTACAGACTTCTCATCATATTCTGCAGGACCCCTCTAACAGAAATACTCCATTGTAACAACTACAGCCAACAAACACAGAACCTTCTGGTAAAACACCTCCGAACCCCTTTAGAGGGACCACTTCGCCCAGAAGGAATCTTGTCAATCACTCATCACAGACTTGAAACCAAGGCACATTTCAACTTGGTTTCTCATGGGTCCTATGAACCGACCTCACCCCTGTATTTATAGGTGCTAGTCTTCCTATCTCTAATTCGAATATGATAAGATTCGGCCTAATCAAGATAAGACTTTATTAGAGATAAAACAACCTGAATCCTTATCAGACTCCTATCCGAAACCTACCTGAAGTGGGCCTTCAGTAGGGCCGCCAAAGTATGCTCCTTAGGCCGAAGCTTCGGCGAAGCAGGCCACCGAAGGGGCCTTCAGGCCGAAGCCAGCCTGCGAAGTAGGCCGCTAAAAGGCCCCCGAGTCTCCAAGCAGATGGGCCTCTGGCACTTCATGGCTTCGGCCTGTACCAGGAGTTGTATATTTTCGGCCCAAAATTACTAAAATTGATATTTTGACAATTTCGACCATTTTTTGCTATCAACAGATGCCCCCTACCATTTAGCAAAATAAGTGAGCTAAAAGCACAACGGAGGACTAAGGACGATATACTCCATATCGGACTTTTGACATTCTAAGCGCTTTGCCACACACTTGGTAAGTACTTTTTCAAATACCTATCGTTTACAGCTCTTCAAAATCACTGTCCTTGTAGATGCTCTAACAAGTATGCATTACTTGGAGCGATTTTAGCTACCTTAAAAGGTCCTTCCCAACTAGGTGACCATTTACCAAATTTGGGGATTTTAGTGCCTAAGGGCAAAATTGTCTTCCAAAGAAAGTCACCAACTTGAAATGATTTTGCTTTGAATCTTTTGTTGTAGGCTCTAGCTACTCTTCTTTTATCTTTCTCTATAGCTTCTAGAGCCCTTAACCTCTTATCGGTCACCTCTTCCAAATTATCATTTAAAAGGGTTTCTTATTCATCGACTGATAAGCCATCTTGCTTAAGAAATCTTAATGAGCCAAGATCCACTTCTACTGGTATAAAGACTTCTTGTCCATATACTAGCTCATATGGACTAACTTTGATAGCGCCATGCTTTGCAACTCTACAAGCCCATAATGCCTCAGAAAGCACTTCATGCCACCTTTTAGGGAACTCTTCAATTTTCTTCTTAATGAGCTTAATTATAGTTTTATTACTAGACTCGACCTGACCATTGGCGTGAGCATAGTATAGTGAAGAGTTTATCAACTTGATACCATAAAATTCGGCAAAGTATCTCACTTCTTTAGCAATAAATGAAGTACCTTGATCTATAGTGAGAGTTTGGGAATTTCGAATCTATGTATAATTTGCTTCAAGATGAAATCAGTTACATCATTATGAGTCATGTTCTTGAGAGGCACGACCTCGGTCCATTTGGTGAAGTAATCCATTGCCATCAACACGAACCGATGCCCTTTTGAAAAGAGAGGATGAACCTGGCCGATGAAGTCCACACCCCAACCTCGGAACGACCATGGTTTGATAATAGGGTTAAGTAGCGACGCAGGAGCCTACTGAATATTACCAAACTTTTGACATGCTTCACACCCTCTATAATACTTAAAACAATCCTCAGTCATGATCAGCCAATAAAAACCTGCTCTTTTGAGAATGCAACTCATTTTCAAGGACGATTGATGAGTGCCACAAAGTCCCTCATGAACTTCTCTTGTAGCCACCCTAGACTAATCGGCATACAAGCACTTTAGAAGTACTCCATCAATAGTTTGTTGATACAACACATCGTCGAGCAACACAAATTTAAAGGCCTATCGCTGAACATTCTGATCAACCCTTTGACTGGGATCTTTCAAATACTAGACGATTTGAACTCTCCAATCATCCTTACGGATTTCCGTACAAGTGGGGCCTACGCGCGGGAGAGAGGAGCGGGGGCTGACGAGTGGGCCAAGGTGGGGACCAGGTGGGAGGGGAGAGAGATGGGGCGATGCTGACATGTGGGTCTCGCATGTCAGTGAGGTCGTGTGCGGTTTAGGCCGGGTTGGAGAGAGAAAGGGGGAGCGGCCCAAAGGTATTTAAAACTATTTTTCCAATTAAAATAATTGCAGAAATTCATTTATAAAATATGTGCTATGAGCAAAGGTTCTAAAAATTTATAAAAAATCCCAAAAATATATTTTGGTCTCATGAATCTAACATAATTTTCTCAGCTCAAAATTTGAATTATTTCTTCATGTCTTTACTTATTTTGACACTTTTAGTTTATTCAAAAATCAAAAATAATCCTTTTCATGTTAAAAATAATTTTTCTAAAATTTTTTATTTGGATGCCCCTTTTGGTTCAAACCTAATTAATTGACTTCCGTCAAATAAATTTTTGATTACTTCATTTTATTTCTCCTTAAGTTTTTCAAATTAATTCAATCATTTTATTATTTAAACTCAATTTATTCATTTAAAAATTTATTTTCTCCAATTTATTAATTTTAGAAAATTCAGGGTGTTACACACTAGTCATATACCTCTATGCCTCTAAAATGTCTAGGAGTTCCTCCTTTCTATGTTGAGCCATCAAACTGTAGCTTCATTCTTTTGTATGGGTGTTTCATTGGAAGTAAACGTCGATGTCGCATGTATACCATTTTCTTAGAATGGTTCAACCATGTGCTTGATATTTCCTCCAAGCACAGTGAGCACGATTCACCTTTTCTTTTGCTTTGACTAGATAAGTTACGATGAGCAGGCAGATCATTTATTGTTACAAACAACATGACATGTAGCTCTAAGTACTCTTGGATGTACTCGTCCCAAACCTTAACACCTTCGTGTCATATAATTTTCAGATCATCCACCAAGGGTCTGAGTTACACGTCAATGTCGTTGCTGGGTTGTTTAGGAATAGAGATCAAGATCGACAACATGATATATTTATGCTTCTTACAAAGCCACGTGTTGTGCATACTTCTCATGTTACCAAAAGGGTTCATGCCATCGGTACTCATGGCAAATGTAATATTCCTGCAATCAATAGCAAACCTTGGAAATCTGGTGTTAATTGTTATCCATTGAGCAGAATCTACTGGGTGTCGTATCATCGAGTCATTTTTATGGCCCTCTTTGTGCCACCTCAATCATTTTGACTCGTTGGCATTTGCAAACATGCGCTTTAGATGTGGGATTATAGGGAAATATCATATCACCTTCCTCAGAACGTTCCTTCTATTACACCCATCGTCCAATTCATCATCGTCTTTTCTATTTTTGAATCGACGTGTCCCACATGTTGGAAATTTTTCAAGGTCTACATACTCTCCATGAAATAGAACACAATCATTCATACATGCATGTATTTTCTGTATATCCAACCCTAGAGGACATATGATCGTCTTAGAACCATACACAATGGTCGGAGTCTTATTCTCTTCTGGCATTAGGTCCTTCAAAAAATTTAGTAATGCTTTGAAACTCACATCAGACAATCCATATGTCACCTTCATTTGTAGCATTGTCAAGACAGTGTATAAGATTGTGTACTTTTCTTTGTAGCCAGAATATATAGGTGTTTTTGAGTCTTGTACAAGTTTTTGGAACTAGGCAAACTCCCCTTTAGAATATGCAACTTGTTCCTCCGCATCACGCACCATATGATCAACATTATCCACAATATCAATATAGTTATCTTTTGGAATTCCTAAAATGTCATTGTCGCTCATGTAATCTTTATCAACGGTCCCACCTTTGTCTTTACTACCAATCTGATGATTTAATTCACCCTCATTTTCTCCTTCTTCGCCATGATTGTTCCATATATGATATCCCTTCTTGAATCCATGTCTCAGCAAATGGTCGTACACATATTCTGAATTTGTAAACTTCTTCTCATTCCTACAATCATAACATGAACACGACATTGTAGTCTTTCCCCTAGCTTCCATTTA
The DNA here is from genome assembly GCA_019279435.1 of Zizania palustris. Taxonomy (NCBI): domain Eukaryota; kingdom Viridiplantae; phylum Streptophyta; class Magnoliopsida; order Poales; family Poaceae; genus Zizania; species Zizania palustris. Next base: position 4,915,330 of record JAAALK010000082.1, read on the forward strand.
ATCTCAAGAACTATTCATGAAAAACTTCACTCCACTCAAATACTCATTGCAAGTATGACAATCAACATACATCTAGCTTCTTGTTGTTGCAATCTATAAATAACAAAACAATCAATTAAGATACGACTCTAATTATTGCACGTATTATGTCGCATACAAAAAAGCGATTTATAATTTCTGATTAAAATATATTAGATAATTAAAAATATATACCTTGGGTCAGACAACGTTGATGCTACATGCGGTGTGGGTCAGTCCACCAGAGCACGTAACGGTGTGGGTCGTCATTGGCAAGTGTAGGACCGAGAGTAGCGACCAGAGGGGGGGTGAATGGACGCCTAAAAATTTATTGCTAAACTATGATCTAATCCCAACACCCAAACGAACTTAACCAGACAAATAATATTAGCAAGGCAAATTACTGGAATTAAAGTTGTCTAGCCTAAAAATGATCGGTATCTTAATTTAAATGATATTAAAGATAAACTAAATAAAAATACTGCAGTAAATAAAAACACCTAGATAAATCACGAGATATTTATATTTCAGTCTAGAAATAAAATACTAATCAAATGAATAAAACATGGATCATTAAAAATTAATTCAGAATTAAACCGAAAATATTTCACGTGAAGACTAGAATAAAAATTTATTGCGACTCATAAATTTTTCTTTTCCTTTTATATGGGCAGATTAAACAGATATATTTAAATTAACAATACGAGATAACTAATGAGCAGATTAAAGAATAATATCTAGCAGAGAAAAAAATATCTACGAAAATACTAAAAAACTATTTTACTGCTAATTAAAATAGATGACTAATGATTTAATTATTCTACCTAAAAAATAGTAGATTAAATGAAAGAGAACTTACCTTTGCCTGCGTGTTCATCACCGTTCGGTGGATGTGCCTGGACACTGGCGTGCATCAACAGAAACTCGCGTAGAGGTCGCCTGCAGATGCGCCACCCAGGATGTCTCTCCTGCGTTTTTTCTTGCTGCACAATACACGAACAAGCCAAGAGACCAAAAGTGCCTTGGGCCCCGCGCCGGTGACAAGAGAAGCAGGCTACCGGATCACGCAATCCCGTGAGCAGCCAAGCTGCCGTGCGCCAGATTTGATGTGCTGCTGCAAACCGGCGTGATGATGGCTAACCGTGGACCCCGCTGAAGTGTGGCAATGCCTTGCTTGGGTCACCGTGCGCCGTGGGAATCAAAGCATGGCGGGCCCCACCGTGGAAAAGCTTTGCGCACGGAGCTCTACAGACCTCGGCTCAGGAAAAACGTGATGAAGCAGTTTGCCATGGAGGACACATGCAGGTGATAGTTTCGATGGGATCCCTGGCCGCGCAGTCAGAGATGAACAGCAATAGACAAAAAGTAGTCGCCGGCGGCGAGAAAAACTTTTGGTGAAACTCAACGAAAAGGTGGACTGGAGATTGATCTACAGGAAAAACAGTCATCCATCCCACGGGATAGGGGCCTATTTATAGGCGACTCTAATACATAAAAAGACTAATTTACCCCTACGGTAAATTAACACTTACTCTAAAATAAATTCTGAAAATTACTAAAATATTCTTAAAAAAAAATCAACTGACTCAAATAAAAATATTCTGGACTTCAAACTAAATATTAATATCCTAAAACAAAATAATCATAGGTCGTCAGTTTTGCGCCGAAACTAACAAAGCGTCCACCGTCTTTGCACCGGGTACCCGAATTGGGCCGACCCGACCCCGCAGCTTCCTCAGCCCGGCAATCGCTCGCCGCCCGTGTACCTGAGTCAAACCCAGTCAACAAACCAGTGGATCAACTGCCACTCCTAGCCCATGTACCCGGATTGGGCCAGCCCAACCCCGCGGCTCCTCTGCCCGGCTGTCGCTCGCTGCCCGTGTACCTGAGTCACACGCGCCTCAGACTCGGCAGGTCTTCCTTTCTCTTCCTCTTTGACTTCCGTTGACAATCACTCATCACATCTAGAGTATCAAAACCATATTCTTCAACATGGTTTCTCAATCTCTCCCTTGTTGAGTGCATTGTCAACACACTCTTCAGCTCATCTTCAGAACCTGCAAAACATGTGGAAACAAGAAAACAAAGACAAAAGAAAATAGAAGAAAGAAAATAAAAATTTAACCCTAATGACCAAAAGCCAAAACAGAAGCAAGAAAATGGTCATTATGGTTAATCAAAAATAAAGACTCAAAAGCAAGTGCAAATCTCAGAATTACCAACAAGGAACTCCCCCTGAAATGATTCCTAGAGAAAGCTAAAAAATATTCCCTAAACTCCATAATTTCTCCCCCTTGTTAACAATTGGACTCATCAAGTGAGACTAAATGCACTCTAAAGAGACATAGACACAAACTCCCCCTGAAATGCAGCTGCCCCTCAAAATATGCCATGAATGCAGATGGGGTGCAGGTGGAGTGTAAAAAGCATGGTTCTTAGATATGATTGACTGCAATTACAACATCTAACAGGTATAGAAAAAAATATACTGTCTAAGATACATGACATGATCAGTGCAACGGATGATATCTAAAGAGCGTCATTAGCACGCATTTTTCGATTTTTGCAAACAAAAGCATCACCACATTTTCTAGTTGACAAGCAAGGTAAAACATGAGATGCAAAAGCTAACTGATATCTACCAAGATAAGCATTGTCCAAATCAAAGTGCTTCAGCAAACTTGTCATTTTTTTCAATTTTTCAGATTTTTTCTTTTTCCTTTTTATTTTTTCATTTCTGCCAGGGGTTATTTGCATGTCAAACCTTATGCTAACCGACCAAGTAAATCCTAGGCCAGAGCTGGACCATCAGAAGCTTAAGACAGTGGTCTTGGCATACATTACACCGTCCTAGTTCATACCAAAGTGCTATGGTAAGCAGTCCAGAACAATGCAATGCGACAAAGCAAACCCACCTAGATCTTTTCTAATAATCATAAAAATGCATAAATTTTTCAATTTTCTGAATTTTTTATCATTTTTATAACACATTTTTCATATTTAAAGCATATAGATGTCCAAGTTGCATATCTGCATCTAAGGATCTAGCTACCAGGCATGTAAAAGATAGCGAGCACATTCAGCCTACACATGCTAGTTACAAGAAGCCATGGTGATCATTTTTTTAATTTTAAAACATAAAAGTCATGCATATGACAAATATCAGATATATCATGTGAACTGAAACAAAACATTATCATCGACATGTAATCAAAAGCATATACTGGCTAGAGCAAGTAAAGCAGATTAATCATATAACAGAAGCAAGCTCAAAATGTGATTGATGATTATGCATGATATGAAAGCACACAAAAAGACTCAATAAGAAATAAAGAAGAAAGTAAAAACTGACTCAAAGTATCATAAAAAGGATACACAACTCCCAAATCCCCTTGTAAACGCTCAAAAGTAGACTGATCTAGGGGTTTAGTAAAAATATCAGCCAACTGCTGATGGGTATCAACATGAATAAGATCTATGACTCCTTTCTCATATTGATCCCTCAGAAAGTGAAAGCGCACATCAATATGTTTGGTTTTTGAATGAAGACATGGGTTTTTCCCTACACTAATTGCACTGGTGCTATCACAAAATAAAGGAACTCTCGAAGGGAAGAACAACCCAAAATCCCGCAAAGTAGAAATAATCCAAACCAACTGAGGACAGCAGCTAGCAGCAGCTACATACTCAGCCTCAGTAGTAGAAAGCGCAATTCCAGATTGTTTTCTAGAGGACCAAGAAACAAGTGAAGAACCAACAAGCTGGCAAGTACCGGAAGTAGACTTGTGATCCAGCCGGCACCCACCAAAATCAGCGTCCGAAAAACCAGGTAAATCAAGAGACGATGATGCAGAATAATAAAGACCTAAATCAAGAGCATAAGTAAGATACTTGAAAATACGCTTCACAGCCTACCGGTGAGATGCGTGTGGCGAAGACTGAAAACGCACACACACACCCACGGCAAACTGAATGTCCGGTGTCGTCGCAGTCAAGTATAGCAGTGATCTGATCATCCCTCGATACTCTCTCTCGTTTACCTTGACGACGTTCTCGTCCTTGTCCAGACCTCCAGATGTACCCATTGGGGTCATCTGTGGCTTTAGCTCTCCACCAAAGTCAAACTTCTTCAGCATATCCCGTGTGTACCCTAGTGGATGAAGATGTCATCCTTGGTCTGCTTGATCTGGAGCCCTAAAAAGTAGTTGAGTTCTCCTATGAGACTCATCTCAAACTCGCTATGCATCTGCTCAGAAAACTTAGATACAAGCTCATTAGTAGAACCATCAAAAATAATATCGTCCACATAAATCTGAGCGACCAACAAGTCTGCGCCATCTCTAAGCAAGAAAAGAGTCTTGTCCACAGAACCCATCACAAAACCTTTCTGCAACAAAAACTACTTTAGGCGATCATACCAAGCCCTGGGGGCCTGCTTCAGACCATATAAAGCCTTCTGCAACTTGTAAACATGTCGTGGAAATTTAGGGTTCTCGAAACCGGGGGGTTGCTTAACATAGACCTCCTCCTATATATACCCGTTTAGAAAAGCACTCTTGACATCAATTTGATGAAGCTTAAAACCTTTAGAAGCAGCAAAGGCCAAAAGAATACGAATGGACTCAAGGCGAGCAACAGGGGCAAAGGTCTCTTCAAAATCAATGCCTTCTTTTTGACAAAAACCCTGTGCCACTAATCGAGCTTTGTTCCGCACCACAACACCATCTTCTCCTTGTTTGTTCTTAAACACCCACTTGGTGCCTATGGTGTTGCATCCAGGTGGTAGCTCAACTAGTGTCCAAACCCGATTGCGAACAAAATTTTCAAGCTCTTCTTGCATGGCGTTTATCCAATTTGAATCAGAAAGAGCATGAGAAACGTCTCTAGGCTCAAAAGTGGCAACAAAAGCAGACTCAGCAAACATATCAAGAGAACCAGCTGAGGAACATAAGGATCTCTCATTAAGATCACCAATGATGAGCTCTGAAGGGTGATCACGCTGAACTGCATGGGATCCTATGTGATCTGAAGTCACCTCACCAGCGTCAGCAACTGGCTCCTCTAGACTCGGCTGAGAAGTCATCTCACCGGAGTGAGCACCTAGCACATCTGGACTCGGCTGAGGAGGCTCGATCGAAGTAGAAGGAGTAATTAGAGGTCTATCCTCATCCTCAGTCGAAGTCTCAGAAGGTGTGGGGGTCTGCAGGCGGTGCAGAGGCCCCACCCTCATCATCAGCAGGAGGGTCATCAACTTCCTCGAAGATGGACTCTCCAAGCTCATCATCTCCAGAAAGTTCAAAAGAAGGAGTCGGCGTGGGCAAAGACTCATCAAAAGAAACCACACAAGTCTCGACCAGCAACTGAGAGTCTAGGTTCCAAACACAAAAGCCTCGTGAATGCAAAGCATAACCAAGAAAGACTCCATCCCAGCAACGATACTCAAACTTGTCCAAATGCCCTCCCTTCTTAAGCACAAAGCATTTGCATCCAAAAGCTCGCAAGTGACTCACCTTGGGCTGTCTACCAAAACGCAACTCATATGACATCTTACCTAAGTAAGCTCTAAGGAAAATGCGATTGGCAAGATAGCAAGTTGTGTTCATTGCTTCAGCCCAAAAAAGCCTAGGAGTCCTATGCTCATCAAGCATCGTCCTAGCCATCTCGACAAGCGTGCGGTTCTTTCGTTCCACAACACCGTTCTGTGGGGGAGTGTAAGGAGCAGAGAACTGATGATTAAGACCCTGATCACTACAAAAACTGATGAACTGAGAGTTCTTAAACTCAGAGCCGTTGTCCGAACGAATTGCTCACATCAGACCATTATTCTCGTTCTTCAGCTTCAAAATCAGGTCATGAACATGCTGAAAAGTCTCATCCTTAGACTCTAGAAAGTAAACCCACGAAAATCAAGAAAAATCATCAACTATTACAAGGGTGTACCACTTCCCACCGACTGAGCGTACTCGAGTTGGACCTACTGTGTCCATGTGCAACAGCTCTCCCGGGTACGAAGTCATCACATGAGTCACAGGTGCGTGAGAAGCTTCAACCATTTTCCCATGATGACAGGGATGACACACTAGATCCTTCTCCATCTTAAGCTTAGGCAATCCTCGGATAAGATCCATAGAACTCAATCTAAAAAGTAGATCAAAGCTCAAATGGCCTAGCCTTCTATGCCACTTCCATAGCTCAGGGGAGGATCCGGCCATCAGGCAGCGAGAAGGGCCAGAAGAACTAGAGAAATAATTACGAAAAACCTTACCAAAAAGTAAGATCCGGCAAACTAAAGATCCTCTAGAATCAACGATAGAAGACATGCCCTTCTTAAAGCGCACTTTTAAACCATCCTCAAGTAGTTGTGAAACAAAAATTAGATTAAAGTTTAGATTTCTGTTGGGGGAAAATACTTAATCCTCAGGGTCACTGCTGTAACAAGACAAAGGCAAGCTATTTAGCTGAAGGTTTCCATCATCTAACTCCGGCTTAGTACTGAGACAAGTTCGAAGGATAGAGGCAAACTCTAGTTCGGAGTATATCTTCGAACGTAGACTCTTCAGAGAACCTCTTTGCCAGCTAATATGGAAGGCTTATCTTCTTTCTCATTATATTAGTCTTTTACCGTTTTAGCCCTATTAATGGTACCAAATAGTTTCCACTATGTCGGTTGTAATAGAGGGGTAAAAAGGTCTTTTCCTTAAGGTTTTGGCCTATAAATACCCCCTGTTTTACCCTGTAATGAGGATCGAATACTGAGTTATTCAATACACATCTTCGAACTGTTTTGAGCTATTATCCATTTCGGAGGCTTGAAATAGTTTACTTCACAAACACTTCGTTTGTTTGTTTCTCATCTTTAGAAACCTGTTAGCGTAATCTTTTACGCCAACAATTTCCAACTAAAGCAACATTCTTCAAAGAGAAATAATCAGAAATACGAATCGACCCAATACCTTGTACCTTCCCTTGACCACTGTTCCTGAAAGTGATGTATTCCTTGGAGCTCGGGGGAGTGAGGCTGGAGAACCATCTGTGGTGTCCCGTCATATGGCAAGAACATCCTGAATCCATGATCCATACGTCATGAGTGGGAGCACATGGTCGACCACCAGGTTTAGCAAAAGTTCTAAACCAGTGTCGAGCCATCTGCTCGTAAGTAGCAAAGCAGAAAGAATCATATGAGTCTAGACCAAAACGTGGCTCAAAGTGTGGTCCTCTATTCTGCCTAAAATCATGGTCACGAGGTCCAAAACCGTATCCATAACAATCTAGAACTCTGCCGGAACGGAAACCACCCTCCGGAGCACGGTCATGAAAACTGTCTCCTCTACCACCACCTACATGACGTGGCCTGGCCTCTAGCCTCTCTCTACGTAGAGGAACTCTCTGTCTACCACCTTGCTGGTAGAACTGCTCCTGCCCACCTCGAGCTCTCTCTACTCGCTCAACCCGCTTCCTCCTGAAGCAAAACTCCTCAAGATGCCCGTCTCTCTTACAAAACTCACAGTGATAGGTAGGCTTCTTGGGATGTTGTTGTGGCTTAGGATTCTTACGCTTGGTGGTGTCTAGTGTAGCATCTTTGGTGTGAGAGGGTCCATGTAAAGAATCAAGAGAAGTGTGGAGAGTTTTAGGCTTTGGAACCCAGATCTGCTTCTTAGGTGGAGCTTTAGGTTGTTCTTGGATCACTCCATCCTTGGGCTGACTATCCTTAAAGGACTTAGTGGAGTGAGTCTTGGGATATCTCTGTTCGGGAGTCATCTCACACTCTTTATCAACTTCGACATACTTCTCAGCTTTTAGCTTGATCAACTCCATTCTAATGGATAGACAGTTCTCACAAACAGTGGGTGGAACAGACAAGGTCTCAAGCTCTATCTTAGTCTGCTCCAACTCAGCTATCACTCCAGCTAACTCGCTCAACCGCTCATCACTCTTTGCTCTCAGCTCAGCTATACTAGCTAAATGAGATGGGCAGTCTACACAAGGTACAACGATAGTGGCATGAGCATCTTTCATCTCCTGCTGAGCGCTCTCAAGCTTAGTGGCCAATGCGTCTCTCTCATCTACTCTCTCTGTGTACCTGGACTTAAGAGTAGTCAGGTGTTGGCGCAAAAGTTACACCAACAGGTTCTCTAAGATCAAGAACGAACAAACAACGAGTTTGCTATTTAGGACTGACTCGAACCTCCGAATAGGATAATAGCCCGAGTAGTCCGAACGTGTGTATTGAACAATTTGTACTGGGTAGCCCCCTTTTACAGGGTATAGAGGGGGGTATTTATAGGTAAAAATGCATAAGGAAAGGACCTAATTGCCCCTAGATTACAACCGACATATTGGAAACTATTCGGTGTCAGGAACAAGGTTATAAAAGGTAAAATGCTACAAGGCAGATGGATAGGCCAAAGATCTCGTCAATCTTGTCCTTCAGCTTCGGGACCTTTGTCTCTCATTCGGAGGGTTCACCGAGGCCTCGTATCGCTGCACCCTTCGGCTTGATGCCTCTACCTCCGAACAAAGGCTCGCCAGCTTCGGAGCCTTTCTTAGCCCTCGAAGTATTAATCCTTAAGTCCTGAAAATGGAGTAATTTCCCCCAATAGTAGCCCCTCGAATATGCCTCTCTGTAGTTAACCTGTTTAGAAAGAAAGGCAGTATACGGAAGGAACATTTCTATTTTCTAAGACTTAAAGGAGATTCGAACATGTTATAACTCACAGAGGACTTTGAATCCAAAGCGTTCAAACCTCCCCCTTCGGGTTTCTTATACGATGGGAACACGTACTGGGAAGAGAACCGTTTTGGAGCGCAAGCGCCATGAAGAACCGTTCAATTATAGCCGTTATGGCACAAGTAACCGTTACACACTGTAAAAGGTAATGGTCGATTTTTACGGCGGTTGCTCGCCGTTCCATTCACTGGACCCATTTGTTAGTGACAGAAGCCGATCCTGCAGAGTGAAAACAATCGAAGAGTAGCACCCGACGTGCGGTTATAAAAGGGAAAGACAAGGATTGACCAAGGCTTTTTACCGCTTCCAGTACTCGCGATTTACTTTCCCCAATCTTCCAATTTCTTGAGCATCCGAGCGAATGGCGAGAACTAGCCACACCGCTCCAGCGGCAGCCAGCACCCTTGCTCAGAGGCAGGCGTGGGCTGCCTTGGCGGCAGCAGCAATGGTGGGGACCTCGGGCAGCGCTTGGCCCAAGAATACTCGGGATCTCCGTCCGCCTTCCAAGAAGAAAATCGCCCAAAGCTTCCACATTGGTCAATCCGTGAGCACCGCCGAGTCCATCGAAGAGGCCGTGGATGGGAAACTGGGTGCTGGATTGAGGACTCGAGTCCCTGGACCGGAATCAACTCCAAGGCCACGAAGCGGAGAGGTGGTGGTCTTCGAAGCATTTTTCGAAGCAGGCCTGGGGCTTCCCGCCGTAGACTTCTTGGCGGAGGTGCTAGACCTGTTCCACATAACCTTACCTCAGCTATCTCCCAATGCCATCGCACGCCTAGCCATCTTCGAATGGGCGCTCCGGGCAGAAGGATGCGAGGGGCGCTCCGAAGTCTTCGCTGCGACCCACGAGGCCATATGCCAGCCGAAGCCACAGGACGGGCCCGGGGATTCTAAGGTGACCATAGCTTTCGGCAGCGTCAATTTCCAACTGCGGAGGGAGCATGCCCTTCATTTTCCTACAAAGGCCATTAATGACAGATGGTACACCAATTGGATACTTCGATGGTTTTACGCCGAAGTCGGAGAGGACTCCCCCCTCGCAGGTCCTCTCCAGGAGATTTGGTTCTGGAAGGAGGCGGAGATCTCCCCGAACCCTAGCCTGCTCTCGACGAGGCTAGGGCTGCTCACTTCGGTGGCTCATCGCATGAGTATGAGGGATCTAGCCGAATAGTTTATCGCCCTTCGGATCCCTCCCCTCGGAGCCAACTGGCCGATCATGTTTCAAGAAGCTTCGGAGGGAGGTCCTCGAACCCTAGGTAAGGCTTTACTCCCTGCAATGTTGTATTAGACGAAGGAAACAATTATACTTATGACATCGTACCTTTCTCTTTCAGCGGCTCCTTTGGCGTTGGCTCCGGAGGACATAACCCGGGCCGCCGAACGAGTTCTCGGAGCCCCTTCGGTGGCTGAAAAGCAACGGAGGTTAGAGCTAGTGGGAAGCTGGGAGCGTTCCAATAGAGTGTGGGAAGCTCTCGGCGCGGAGCCCCCTCTTCTTCCCGATTTCAACCCGACCGGAGCTACTGTCCGAAAATGGAAGGTCACTGCTGAGGCGTCCAAGAAAGCAGGCAAGCGGTCGTCCAAGAAGAAGAAAACCATGAAGCTCCCTCCGCAGCTGGCTCCGACTTCGTCAGCCTCGCCATCGGACGCTCGGAGCTCGGCCTCCGAGGAGCCAGAGGACTCAGACGCCCAAACTGCGGTGGTCTTTGAGAACTACCTCCTGGCTGATGACGAAGACCTAGGGGAGGTCCCCCCTGGAGCTTCTGTTGGGGAGGTAGCAGAAGTCCCACCGGTTCTTCCTGCGCCCGTTGTTGTACATGTGGAATCGGACTCTAAGACTCCCAACTTACCCACACCGGGGATAGTTACGGCAGAAGTCGTGGTTCCATTGGGAAATGCGGAGGAGAGTGCTTCCGGAGATGACTTCGCTGACATCCTTCAGGAGTACGAAGTCCTGGAGGATCCGGCGATCCTGCCTCACGAGGCCCCCGAAGGTACTCCTCGAAGCTCCTGCCCTGGCTAGTTCCTGCAACTTCTTCCCTGTAAATATGCTTATTAATTTTGTTGACCAAGCATGTACCTCTACGGGTGTCGATGCCCCAGGAGCGCCCGAAGCCCTTTCGCTTTCGGGGGTCGTGGCCCGGGTGGACCCCCTTGCTTCTTTGGGTGATCCCTGCTTGGCAGCGGAGAATGTACCCGTTGGAGCGATTTTGGCGACGGAGGTTGACCCTGCGGTGCCGGCTCCGACAGTTGAGGTTGCCTCTGTTGTCGTGCCTCTCGCCGGAGGGGTAGCCGTCAGTGACCGGGATACTCCGGCTTCGCCTGCCGTGTCTGCCTTCGTGTCGGGGAGAGGAAAGAGCTTATCTAGCCTCGGCCTTCTTCCTGGCCTCGCTACAACCTCCGTTGGCAATTCGGAGGATGAGGCCACGGCAGACGACCGCCAAGCCCTGTCTTGGCTGCCTCTGTTGGCTCCGTTCTTGGAGCAGCGGGAAGGCCTCTGGAGGCTCATGGAGCCCCTGGCGGAGAAGAGCCAGGATATTGCCAACTCAGACTTGGTCTCCGTTTTGAGCGAGGCAGTGGCTCCGATGCTCAACACAGCCCTCGAAAGGGCTGCCCTTCAGGTATGAAAAAACACCATAGCTGCTTCGAATTAGTGAACATCAATACTTCGGTACTTACTTGTCTTTTTGCAGCAATTTGTTCTTGCTAGAGCAGCAGCAACTTCCAATGAGGTTGAGATCAACCGCCTCAAAAGGAAGGTTACTACCCTCCAGACCACTCTTAACAATTCCAATGAGAGATCCGTCAGGTTGGAGGAGGAAGCCCTGGTGGAACAGAGGGCTAGGGCAGCGGCCGACGAAGCTGTTCGGACGGCGAGACAAGACAACGACGCGCTCCGCTCCTCAGCCCAAGAGGTCGAAGCTGAGCGAGTTATTCTTCGGGCGGAGGTCGAAAGGCTCCATCGAGAAGCGGCTGCTTCGAGCGCTCAATTGGTGGAGCGCCAAGGAGCTATTAGCCAGGCCATGGCCCAAAAAAGCTCCTTAATACTCCAGGTGGCTGAGGTATCTGCAACTGCTGCAGGGCTAGAAGCGGCAGAGAAGAGGAACGCTAGTATGGCGGACCATACCTTGGAAGCCCTTCAGGGTACCTTGGAGTACTTCGGTACTATGTGCACCTCGTATTCTGCTGCGGTCCACGAACCCCTCGATCGGAAGCTGAGAACGATCCAGGTGGCCTCGTCGTTGATGATGAACTTCGGCGTTCGGTACGGAGAAATCTCCGGGCAGTGTGCTGGCATCAGGGTTCTCAGCCACCTCGAGTCCCTTCAAATCCCCCTCGGCTCAGTTGGAGGTTCGAGCCCTGGAAGCTTTGCCTCCGACAACTTGCTGCACCAATCCTCGGATGTGGCCTTGGCCTGGGAAACCTTCCGATCAATTTGGAAGACGGACCACAAGGCTGCAGCCAAGGCTTGGATTGACGAAGCTCACCGACAGAAGCAGGCGCAAACAAGGCCACCACTTCCTGCTTCACTAGCCCCTGTCGTTCCTGCTCCACCAGCTGACCCGCAGGTCTAACTTTTTAGGGTTATTATGTATGCGAAGTCTTGTAAAGCCCTTTTTATTAATGGAAAAGCTATAAACGAGAAACTTGTCTTGGGTGTTCTGTTCTTTTTTAGGTTTTGTCATGCCCTTCGAGCCCTGACCTCGAATTATTGGAAATTACTGACGAGCTCCGAAGGGAGTGAGCAAACCTTGAAGGTTTAAGGCCTTACCGCCGTTCTCGCTTCTCTGTTCCTCATGGAGACGGAGGGGAGGTAACCTTTGAAGTTTGCCAAGATGTCTTAGCTTATATTAAAGAGGAAGATAAGGCGAAGGTATCCTCGCCTTCCGAACCTACGGACTGGTCTGACTCGGAGTACCGGGCCGAAGATCCTACGGAGGCTGACTCCGAAAGGCTCTTGACGTGGGCGGAGCTCCAGGAAGAGCAAAAGAAACTACGAGCCTCCAAGAAAAAGAGAAGCCTTCGAACGAAGAGGGCCAAGCCAACAGCTTCGAGCTCCGAAGGGTAGAGTAGTCAGAGAGGTAGCTCTAGATGCCGACAGGGTCTTCAATTTTTCCTAGGCTTGGACCAAAACTTTTCTTGATGTAAAAGTATAATGATTTAATGTGAAATTCAAGTACGCCGTGCAGTTCCTATCCTCCTACCCCCCTTGTGGGTGGTGGAGCCTTTACTGTAGAAAAGGGTTCGCCAGGCACAATGATGCTCCGAACAACCGGACGCTTCGAATTACATTTATCATCTGTACTTTGGTATTACTACCTCGCAAATCCCTCCCCTTCTTTTTTTTGTGTTTTTAAAGTCCTTAGACTCTTCTACGGATCCTAACAAGCCGGAGCCTGGAATCCGTAGGGTGGCCACCTTCGACTCTTTTGCAGACACTTCGTACCCGGAGGCCGAAAGTCTGTTTCTTTTTAAAGTCCTTAGACTCTTCTACGGATCCTAACAAGCCGGAGCCTGGAATTCGTAGGGTGGCCACCTTCGGCTCTTTTGCAGACAGTTCATACCCGGAAGCCGAAAGTCTGTTTCTTTTTAAAGTCCTTAGACTCTTCTACGGATCCTAACAAGCCGGAGCCTGGAATCCGTAGGGTGGCCACCTTCGGCTCTTTTGCAGACAGTTCGTACCCGGAGGCCAAAAGTTTGTTTTCTTTTTAAAGTCCTTAGACTCTTCTACGGATCCTAACAAGCCGGAGCCTAGAATCCATAGGGTGGCAGTGGAGCCTCTGAACCGATGGTTCGCAGGCGTCCGCCTGGGTCTTGGGAAAAATGCTTGACTCTGCAAGCATCTCCGTCCTCCTGATGCGTCCATCAGGAGTAAGGGATATTCGAAGAGCAAACAAAATTCGACCCTTATCTTTGTTCATAGAAAGGAAAATTTTACAAGTGCTTACAAGGAGCCCCTAAGCGTAATAACGCTTAAGGTGCTCTGCATGCCATGCATGCTTCAACTCTTCCCCTTCTAAATTTGCTAATTTAAACGATCCGGGGCGCCCTGAGCGTAAGATAACATATGGTCCTTCCCATTTGCTTCCTAGCTTCCCCGGAGCTATTACACTTCGCAACACTAGATGCCCAGGTTTGAGCTCCTTTAGCTTTATCTTCGGGTCATACCATGTCTTTGTGTGGTCCTGGTACTTAGCCAGATTGGCGACAGCTCGAGGCCTTGTTTCTTTTGACAAATCCAGCGAAGTGTTCATGTCACCTTCGTCTCTAGGTTGAACTACTCGAAGGGATCTACCTCTGAGCTCCGTCGGAGTCATGGCCTCATCTCCGAATAGTAATCTAAATGGGGTGAAACCTGTGGACCTGGTTTGAGTGGTTCGAATGGACCACAAGATTTTAGGGAGCTCTTCGACCCACAGCCCCTTGGCCAAGCCAACGATTCGGCGATTCAGCCCGGAGAGTATGTTCCCGTTGGCTCGCTCAACGGCTCCGTTGGATTGTGGATGGTGCACTGCAGCGAAGCACAACTTAATGCCCAGATCTTCACAAAATGCTTGGAAGGTGTTAGCTTCGAACTGGGTTCCATTATCCACCGTCAACTCCCTTGGCACTCCGAACCTGCATATAATGTTTGCCAGAAAAATTTTTGCACATTCCTCGAGGTGATAGCTGTCAATGGCTTCGCTTCAACCCATTTTGAGAAATACTCGATTGCTACTACCACAAACTTCAAGCTGCCTTTTCCTATTGGGAAAGGGCCTATGAGGTCCATGCCCCATCTAGCCATTGGCCATACTGGGGCAATAACTTGAAGCTGGGCTAGCGGGTGATGGCTTCGTCTGCCCATCCATTGGCAGCCTTGGCATGTTCGAACCAATTCCTCCGCATCTCTTACTATAGTTGGCCAATAAAACCCTTGCCGAAGCGTCTTGCTAGCTAGCGCACGAGGGGCTAAATAAATGACTTCCGCACAAGCCTTCATGGATGTCTCGAAGTATGTCTTGACCTTCGGGCTGTGAGATGCATCGAAGTAGAGGTGAACACACTCCAGCTTTGTATAATACTCCATCGATAAGCTTGCAATTTCGAGCTCTTGCTTGCAACCTTCGGGCTTCTGGACCTTCGAGAGGGTCTATGCTACTTTGCAACATGTTCATAATCGGAGCCCGCCAATCTGTAATCGGAATGCACAGTACTTCCGAAGAGGGTAACTGAACAGCTGCTGGCTGCGCTAGTTCTTCGTAGAAAGCACCCCCCGGAAGGTCCACCGCCCCTGCTGCAGCCTTTGCAAGAATATCTGCGAGTTGATTCTCTGCACGAGGGATACTCGGAACTGTAAATCTTCTGAATGCTGCTTTGGCCTTGCGGATTTCTTCGAGGTATTGTGCTAGATGTGGATTCTTTGCTTGAAAGCTTTTATCAACATGCCCTGCGATGACTTGGGAATCTGTCTTAATCACTATCCTTGCGGCTCCAAGCGCTTTAGCCTTTCGGAGGCCTAGCAGGATTCCTTCGTACTCGGCGATGTTATTAGTGGTTCTGAAGTTGAGCCTCGCAGAATACATGGCCTTCTGCCCTGATGGTGATATGATGACGGCCCCTGCTCCGGCACCTGATGCTTGATAAGCTCCGTCTGAAAATATTGTCCATAAACCTTCGGAGGGTTCTTCCGGGGCCCAAATAGCAGATGGAGTCCACTCTGCTACGAAATCGGCAATGATTTGGGATTTAATAGCTGTTCTTGCTGTGAAGGAGATTCCGAACGGGGCTAGCTCAACAGCCCACTTTCCAATCCTGCCCGTAGAATCTTTGTTTCGGAGCATCTCTTTGTTCTGGACAATGCTTATCTTAGTAGTTATCAGCTAGCTTTTGCATCTCATGTTTTACCCTACTTGTCGACTAGAAAATGTGGTGATGCTTTTGTTTGCAAAAAAAATTGAAAAATGTGTGCTAATGACTTTCTTTGGATATCATCTGTTGCACTGATCATGCCATGTATCTTAGACAACATCTCATTTGATATACTTGCTAGATGTTGTAATTGCAGTCAATCATATCTAAGAAGCATGCTTTTTACACTCCACCTACACCCCAGTTGCATTCATTGCATATTTTAAGGGGGAGCTGCATTTCAGGGGGAGTTTTGAGTCTGTGTCTCTTTAGAGTGCATTTAGTCTCACTTTATGAGTCCAATTGTCAACAAGGGGGAGAAATTTTGGGTTACTTGATCTTTTAGAAGAGTTTAGGGGGAGTTTTGGCTTTCTCTGGGTTTTGTTTCAGGGGGAGTTTTTAGTCATTCTTTTTTGCCTTTACTCTTTGGATATCCTTGTTGATAATCCTAAGATTGCACTTGTTTTTGAGTTTTTATTTTTGGTTAACCATAATGACCGTTTTCTGGTGTTTGTTTGGCTTTTGGTCATTAAGATTAAACTTTTTATTTTATTTTCTTCCTTCTTTCTTCTTGTGTTTTTGTTTTCGTGTTTCCACGTGTTTTGCATGTATCGAAGAATTGCTGAACAGGGTGTTGACAATGCACTCATCAAGGGGGAGATTGAGGAGCCATGATGAAGATCATGGACCTCATGGCTCTAGATGTGATCAAGAGAAGATGAAGAGAAGATGAGACCTGTCGTGTCTGAGCCACGTGTGACTCAAGTACACGGGGGGTGAGCGACTGCTGGCAGAGGGGCTGCAGAGTCGGGCTGGCCCAATCCGAGTACATGTGCTAGGAGCGGCAGAGGATCCACTAGTCTGTTGACCGGGATTGACTCAGGTACACGGTCGGCGAGCGATTGCCGGTCTAAGGGAGCCACGGAATCAGGCCAGCCCAATCCAGATAACCAGTGCGAAGACGGTGAACGCTTTGTTAGTTTCGGCGCAAAACTGACGACCGCTGATCTTAGATCCGACTGTTCTGAGGCAAATCCATAGCTACTACGAAAGCTCTACATCAGTACAAGTTATCTTTATTTATGATTTTACTATTTTGCATTTAGGCCCACAGTTTGTTAGTCGAGTCTGTAAAAAAACCCTAAGGGTATTTCGGTCTTTTCCATTTTTATTTCAGCGTCTGTTTAAACCCTAAGGGTATTTTTGGTTTTTCCTAGTCTATTGGGTTGCCTATAAATAGGGCCCCAATCCCTAGGGTTAGGGTTAACTCACTTTAATGAAAAATCAGAGTTCCTTTCTTTTTGGTCTATCACCTATTCATTCGGAGGTCTTCTTCATCCGTGGACCAGCCGTCACCGTTTGTTTTACTCTTTCTCGCCGGTTGTCAAGTGTGCTCATCGAAATTTCTATGGTCCATTAGTAGTCTCTGTTTCACTGCTGAGTTCATCGTCAGCTTGTGTCTTTCCTGCCGTTTCGCTGAGTTTTCTTGAAGACTGCGTTGCCTAGATACAGATTGTTTTTATAGTTAATCGTCTTGAGTTTTGTGCTATTCCTTGCAAAAGCGATCTGTGTTTTTGTTTAGCCACAATGTTTTCATGTGATTCCACTGTAGTTATGGAATACATTGAACATAGCAGGAGCTAATCAAGAGTTTTCAGTTTTCAGTAAAAAACATTTTTCTACAATCTCGTTTTATGTGCGCCAGAAGAAATTTCAGTCTCATGAAATGATTCTCTCTAGTGTAAGCAGTTTCAATATGGTCTGTCTCCAATTTTTGTTACGCCTCTCTATTGTTCATTGTGTTGTTTTCTGCACTACTTAGATGGCTTCGCTAGTCTAGCTTTTCGGTCTGCACTACTAGCCTTGCTAGACTGCATTGTGCAGTGCACGTAGCAGATTGGCTGCCAGCTAGCTGGTTGCGTGAGACAGCCTCTACACACGGAAGTCTCAGCAGCACTACGTCACTGACACAACTTGTGTTGTCCCATCAGCAACATTGTTAGCCGGTGTAGTAGCAACGTGCAGCTACAATTAACTAGGTTCTCTATGCGTGGGGAGTAGTGTTGGTATCTCTCCTTCTGTGAGTGCAAGGCAGCGAAGTCTGCACGAGGCGTGCGTCAAAGGCCTTCGGTGAAACGTGCTGGTTTTTCCTTTCAGTGGACTTTGCGAAGTGTCCAGGGACTTCGCTGTTGAGGCTACCTTCGCTATGGTCCTGCCGAAATAGGCTTCGTCGCTTCTGTAGTCTGAAGTTCCGTGCGGAGCTACCTTCGGAGCAGGCCTTAGCGCAAGGCTGGCCTGCAGGCTTCGCAACAGCTTCGGAGCTACAAGTTTCAAACATCAAGCTTCGTTGCCTCTTGATCGAAGCAGGCTTCAAAGGTCACGTACACAAACTCCGACATAGGCTTCATCAAGGATCGAACAGGAGACAACTTTTGAACAGTAAGTTTTCACCTCGTTTTGTGTGTACTTGAGTTAAATGCCTGTGATGATTGATTTTTATGATGCCTGAAATGTCTATGTTTTGAATGCTCTATTAATTTGCCTTGAAGCACTGTGTTGGTGTCTTTTCAACTAGGACACCAGTTAGTTTTAGGTTAGATTATCTTTAGCACCTATGATCTGTTTTGTTTCTGCTGGTTGTTTGTTGAGGTGCGTTGGGTGTTGGGAGAAGGCCATTGATTCGCCAGAATTTTTAGGCACCCATTCACTGCCCCCTCTACTCGATACTTTCGGTCCTACAACGGTCTCTTCTACGAAGCTGACAAAAGGAGCTTCCAATAAAGTAGACTACCATTTGTTCCCCCGTGTCTGCTAGAGACAAAAACTGTGTAAACCCTAGGGGTAAAGTAGTCTATTCTCATGGTTGAGTTGTGCCTATAAATAGTGAGGCAGGCTAGGTCTAGGGAACACTTTTTTAGAAACCATTTTCAGAACTCCTAGAGCTAGCCTCCATTCTCATATACTCAGTTCTGAGAGTCTTTTGTGTTCCCTGTTCTTGAAATGAAATTTTCATTATGTTTTTCATTTGTTGCTTGAACTTGTATCTGCATTTTGTACTGCATGAGAGCAGTTTTCTGCTTTACATTTCATTCTGATTCAACTAGAGTTTTGCTCTGTTTCAATGAAGTGTGTGTCTGTCATGTGCATGTGTTTGTTGTGAGTTTTATAGTGTGTGTTCGCTCCGTGTAAACTGGATCCAAGTCCTCTGTGATTACTAGCAAAGCACTATGTGATGTGTGGCTCGAAGCCTGTCTCTTTCTCTTAGTTGAAATCCCCAATGCAGTCGGTTCTGTCTGCTTTATGCCCTCCGAAATACGAAGCCTAGTACTAGTTGCTAGTGCGGAGTATCTGTTCGGAGCCCTCAGAGGGAAACATACTCGTGCAAAGTGTTCTGGTGTGAAGTCTACTAGAAGGCACCTCGCGTGCGGAGCCTGCACTATCTTTGCAGAGTTGTGTTTTTGGGTTTGCGGGTGTGAGCGAAGTCTTCTTGTCTTTGACCTCCGATACAAACCTCCGAAGGGTGTGTTCGAAGTCTGTTTCACAGGAGATAGTATTTAAAACAAAAGGCTAATTTTAGCCTGAAATTTTAAAAGCTCTCATTCACCCCCTCCCTCTGGTCACCCATTTCGGTCCAACAATTGGTATCAGAGCTTGGTTAAGATCACCAATCACTACAATAGGAACACCCCTTTAGCAATGCATACCTAGCAACGCATGGTTTTATGTGTTGCAAGGAATCAAGGTGCAACGCTTGCTATGCGTTGCAAACTGCATGCGTTGGCTAATTAGGGAGGTGGCAACGCTTGCTATGTGTTGCAACAAATGTGTTGGTTAATTAGGGAGGTAACAACACTTGTTATGCATTGCAAGTTTGCAACTTACATACTTTGGTTAATTAGGGTGGTAGAAAGTACTAGTACAGCGACAAATTCGTAAAAAAATATGTGCCCTCATCAGGTATCAAAGTTGGTTAATTAGGGTGGTAGAAACTACAACGACATATTCGAAAAAAGTTATGTGTCCTCATCAGGTATCGAACCTGAGACCTTGTGGTCTGGCAATAACCACACCAACCAATCCAAAAAGAACGGCTTTGTGACCTACTGGACATATTAATTTTATAAATAATATGTCTCCATCTTCACAAGCCAACTAGCAAAAGCACGGCAGCGAATTTCGTGAGCACCGCATCCTGCCATAACGTATACAGTACAAGGTAGCAGCTATCAGCAAAAATCCCAATGCTTTGGACCATGGGCCTTATACTTAAACTAAAAACAGAAGCAACAGTAAAACTAAACTACTAAATAGCAGTAGAGGCAATCGTGGCTGGTTTGGGTCCTGTTTAATAGCGATTGGCGAAGGCGACGGCGCCACGGCGGGCCGACAGCGTGTCAGTGACTCAGCGTCCAGCGTTAGGCAGAATCAACGAGGAAGGCTAGCTACGGCACCATCGTGTTCTCGTTGCTGAATCGTCGCCTTCGTTGATTCTGTGTATGTAGCAAATACTTGCCTCCATATCCGTCTTGTGCAAATGCATTTGTGATTTCTCATCCTTTTATTTGGTTTTGATCCCATTGATGGGACAGATTGGTCATCTCCCACAAGCAGTCTGTGTGATTGTTCTTGCCTCGAACAAAGGTCATCGATATACTTTGATCTAATTGGTCTGCCGGTGCTGCTCAAATAAAAAATTGATACAACTTCTTGTGATAAGGAGATTTCACCCAATTTAGAGAGGCTAAGGTACGTATTATGTGTCTACTTTTTCTTTAACGAATACAATAATCTGTTTGGATTTGGTAGAGCAAGGATTGTGTGGACATACTAGTCAGTATAATATATTCTTTGGCTGCCAATTGGATAAGTTTGGTGCACTGATAGGTAGTTGATTTTCCCTGTTCTCGCTATGTTGATGAAATAAATAATTCACCAAGCTATTTCACTATTTACTTATTTAGAATAGACCAAGGGTTCACTGTCTAGAATCGCAAAGCTTACAATTTGGGGGAAAACTACCAAAAGATGTTGTTAAAATCTTGGTCCAGATGTGTGCTTAGTGTGCAACTAAACTAGATTTGTCGTTTCCCATGCAGCTAAACTAATCAGCTTCCATTTACTTTGGTTAATATGTAAGATGCACATCGGCTTATAATAATATTTGAACTAATGTCAAGATGTTCGGTTTTATTTCTTTTAGTTTTTTATGTATAATTATCACTTTGTACTATATATTCGGATACCTAACTATCTTGTAGTATAAAACTAAACTTTTGTAGGACTTGAGAACTAATATCCTACATGTTTGGCTTCACATTTAAAATTATTTCAACTGTACCACATTGTTAAATTCATAGTGATTGCAATCCCACTGGACATCATTATGTGATCCCTATACTGATAGGATTACAAAAGCAGGTTGCAGTTGTTTTTAATAGTTTAATTAACAATATATTATGTAGTAGAATTAATAGTATATTTATTTTATAGTTTCACAATGGATGTGGCAATGGTCAAGCATCTTTTGCGTTATCGTAAAGGTTCTGATCCATATATATATAGCTGGTGTACAAAAGTTTATTGAATTTGTATTTAATAATAAGCCCGAAGGTGTAAAGATTTATTGCCCATGCTAGACATGCATGCACACTATTGTGCAAGAAAGGACTGAGATGTATGAGCATTTGGTGTGCAATGGGATACTTGAGAATTATGATCAATGGGATTTTCATGGTGATCCTTTAGAGCAACACACGGTTAGCCAAAGACCAAATTCACCGATAAATGAAAGGCATGTTAATATTGATCAACTGTTGCATGATGTGGTTGGTCATGTGTATGATGACACACAAATGGTGGATAGTGATGAGCCAATCAAAGGATCAAATTTAGAAGCAGAGAAATTTTATAAACTACTTGAAGGTTCAAAAAAACTCTTTGGACAGATTGTGAATTGACAAAGCTAACATTATTGGTACTTCTGTTTAATTTGAAATCAACAAACAAATGGTCTGATAAATCTTTTGGTGATCTACTAGAGAATTTGCATATGGCTATTCCAAATGGAAAGGATCTCCCCAAGAACTTTTATGAGGCTAAAAAACTCATAGCTAAATTTTGCCTTAGCTATGTAAATATTGATGTGTGTCCAAATAACTGCCAACTGTACTGGAAAAAAACAAAAGACGATGATTTCTGCCAAACCTGTAAGGCTTCAAGGTGGAAGGATAGGGAACCTGGGACTAAGTTAACAAAGAAGGAAAGAAGAAAATCAACGCCCTGCAAAGTGCTACGATACTTTCCTATAAAAGAGACGTTGAAAAGATTATTTATATGCAGAGATACAGCAGATCTGCTAAGGTGGTATGATGAAGAGCGCATTATTGATGGTTTGTCGTGACATCCAGCTGATTCACTGGTATGGAAGAGGTTTGATGAAAAATTCCCAATATTTGTGTTTGAATCTAGTAATATTCGTTTTGGCTTAGCTACTGATGGGTTTAATCCATTCTCAATGTTGAGCTCTACACATAGTTGTTGGCCGGTTGCTTTGGTAGTATACAACCTACCTCCATGGCTTTGCATGAAAGAACACCATATTTTGTTATCCTTAATGATTCTTGGTCCTAATAGTCCTAGAGATAGTCTTCATGTGTTCCTAGAACCACTTTTGGATGACCACAAAGATTTATTTCAGAATGGTATGTTGACATATGATGCATCGAAAGACAAGAGTTTTACTTTGCGTGCAGCCGTGCTTATGACCATAAGTGATCTACCCGGCTTAGGAATGCTTGCTTCTAATATGGTTCATGGGAAATTTGCATGTCCGCTTTGTGGTGAAAATGTATGGATGAAGTGGATGAAGCATGGATGTAAATCTTGCTTTATGAGTCATCGCCAACATTTTGATATCGATCCTCCTTATCATTTGGATGCAAATTCATTTGATGGAACAATAGAGCTTGGAATAGAGCCTAAGACCTATTAGGATCGTCGAATTTTGGATGAGATCATTGCTCTAGGTGATTTCAAGAAATCAAAAACCTACAAATCAGTAAGTAGCTTATTGGGATGAAAATATTCTTTGATACATCATTGATGTCATGCATATAGAAAAGAATGTGTTTGAAAATTGTTATGGTACAATATTTGGTATACAAGGAAAGACAAAAGTTAACCTCCAAGCTCGTCTTGATCTCGTTGATATGAACATCAGACCAGACCAGCACCCACAAGAAAAACCTTCAGGCAAGTTATACCTGTGTTGACACAAAAACATGCCCCCGCACTTGGGTCAGTCCGATGATCCAAAAGTGCACGGATACTTAGGGACAGGCCTAAGCGTGACGTGGCATCGATGTCGCGTTCCGACTACCCTTAATAGTGATAAGGGGGTGGAGTCGCCAGGCAACCAGATTACACAAAATAACCCAATTAGCCGAAAGAAATAGATTAAACAGAATAAAATCAGCAAACTAGTCGGAGCCCGTCTGGTTCGAAGTCTGGTGTGAAGGGTGCACTGAAGGGTACCTTCGGCGATTGGTGCGAAGTGCTCCACCGAAGGGTGCTTCGGCGTTCGGACTGATCTGGCCGAAGGTGGACTCCAAACGGATTTGAACGCGATGATCACCTCCGAACAGCGGGGTTCGGCGTGATATCTCCGATACAGCAATCTACGGGACAATGACGTGAGGGCCACGTGCGAGCGCAACTTCGTCCATTGCGGAGTATGGTCGTGGCGAAGCCTGTTGGGACGAAGTATGCTGGCGAAGCCTATTGCCGAAGCCTACGGTCCCACCGAAGGGTGTCCTGGGACCTCCGAAACCGATCTCTCAGCTCCGGATACCTCCGACGAAGTGGCTCCGAACGGGCGAACCTGCAACAAAAGAGTGCGAAGTACCGATTCGGACTGAGGACCGAATTTTGCTAAGTGTTGCACTAGTAGTGAAGGTAGCAATCTATTACGCAGATTAGCAGATACTTCACAGGCGAAGTAACAAGGCGATAGCAATCTATTACGTAGATTAACGGATACTTCATAGGCGAAGTAATAAGGGTTACCACTATTCCTTAGCGGCCGACGGAGGGCTTCCAGGCAAACCCACGAAGAGGTACAGGAAAATAAAGGTAAGGTAAATGCGATCAAAGCATTGGCTTTGGTTTGGTTTGAGTTGGGGGGCTCTCCACGCCGGCCATGCCTCTCTATTTATAGGGGGTTAACTCCTAATCTAATATGCTATTAATCCGGCCAGATAGAGATAGAGATTGAGCCGGTGACGCAAACAACTCTATCTCTGCCGAGGTGGGCTTCGACCAGGACCATCGAGGCCTGCTCCTCGGGCCGAAGTTTCAGCAGCGTGGGCCTCCGAAGGCTTCCTGGCCAAAGCCCATGAGCTGGCTAGAGGCTTTCGAAGCCCATAGCTCAACAGACTTCGGCCCTGTAGGGCTTCGGACAGACCTTGGACATGTGTATTTTCGGCCCAAACCATCAAAAATTGATATTTTGACAATCTAGCCATTAATGCCATTTTTTGCCATCAACAACCTACCACATGCGATATTTTCCATGTCTAAAAGTGAGAGACAAGAGTTTTGTAAAGTGCTTCAGAATGTAAAAGTTCCTGATGGTTATTGTAGAAATATATCAAAATGTGTTAATGTTGTTGAAGGGAAAATCGTTGGTCTAAAAACACATGACTATCATGTCCTGATGCAACAACTCATGCCTATTGCTTTGAGGGGTCTTCATGATGATATCACAGGGGTTATATTCGAGTTGTCTTCTTATTTTTGAGGAATATGTTCAAAAGTGCTTCATGTTGATGAGTTGGACCGTTTGGATCATTCGATTAAAATTACCCTGTGCAAAATGGAGAGGATTTTTCCTCCTAGATTTTTTATAGTAATGGTTCATTTAGTGGTCCATTTAGTGGCAGAATGTAAGATGGCTGGTCCTGTTAATTACCTTGGATGTATTTTATTGAGAGGTATGAATTCTGACTAACAAGCGTAATCCTTTGAGTATTATTTATAATGATACAATGACCGACATTGGTTACTTTTCATGTGTTGCAGGTACCTCGGGAAGTTAAAATCATATGTTCGCAACAAAGCATATCCAGAAGCTTCAATTGCAAACTCATTTCTGGCAGATGAGTGTATAGTATTTTGTTCTTGGTACCTAGAAGGTTTCTCCACGAAGCATAACAAACCATCATGAAATGATGATAGTGTGGATCATGTTGTATGTAACTTATTTGGTAATGAGTCATCTTTGTTTCCTCCAGTAGGAAAGCCATTGGGAAAACCGTCAAGTTTCACTTTAAACAATGTAGAGAAATTGCAAGCACATAGATATGTGCTATTCAACTGTGAAGTTGTGAATCCATATCTAAAGTAAGTGTTCTTGTCCATTTTTATTTCATATATATGATATTGGAACTAATTACTTGTCAACTCTCATTTTAGGGAACATGCTGCTCATCTCAAAAGGAAAAGGCGTGACTGTCGCCTAACTCCTAAAGAAATTGAAAATATAGAGAATAAAGATTTCCCTTTTAGAGCACATGTAGATATCCTAGTTTTCTTTTTTTTTTGCATTGAAATTTTGTTATTTAAATAGATTCCTTTTGCTGGATCTAGATATTGCAGTTGGAGGAAAGGAATGGTCTAGATAGCATCAATGAGGATATTATATGGTTGGCTTGAGGGCCATTGGAACGACTAGTATACATAGAGTGTTTAACATTCGAGGATTCAGTTTTAGAGGCAAACGGTATGATAAGGCGACCCAAAATAATGGAGTTGTTGTCAATGCAAAAACATCAAGCTATTTTTCAGTAAGTAATAGTAAACCTATACTTAGAGATATTATGTACTATGGCAGGATAGTTGACATAATTGAGATCAACTATTATGGAAGATTTTCAGTGGTACTATTTAAATGTGAATGTGTTGACGTCACTCGAGGAAAGGGCGTGATAAAAGATAAGTTTGGCCTAACTCTTGTGAATTTTTCACATCAAATCCACAAAGGTGATAAGATTGAGCACAAGCCATTCGCATTTGCAAATCAAGTTGATCAAGTGTTCTATATTGAAGACCACCATGCTAATCCAGGGTGGTCAGTTGTTTTGAAGATGAAGCCTAGAGATGTATTTGATATGGGAGAGGATTGGAACAAAATAGAATGGGAGCCTTATCATGTCAGCTCACATGAGGGCCTTTTCTAAAATGCAAATGGCATTCATTCATGGACTAGAAAAGATATAGAGGGAATTACAATCGATGCAGCAACTAAACATGAGTTGTTGCAAGATGTGGAAGAAGAGTATTAATTTAAAGGTTAGGACCGACTGATTTTCCTGTTACAACCATTGTTTGACATGTTTTGATTTAAAATGCTAGGTGTTGTGTCAAATTTGTAGAATCTTTGGGATGGGTGACAGTTGGTGTGTCTTCACTTGGATTGTCTTCTTCCTGGTCATGTTCATAATTGTTATCAATCTTCAATTGTATTTTTAGGGTATAACCCTTTACAACTTGTTTTCAATGCTAACTAATGGCTATATTCAACTTGTCATTACCCTGACCCAGAAGGGAGATGGGAATGGGATTTACAGGAAAATAATACCTTTGAAACGGAAGGGCAGGGTGAATAAGATGGAGAGCAAGATGTGTTCGCTGTTACAAAAAGCATTTGATGTGCATGCTATTTAATATTATTTTTAAGCTTCCGAATAAAAGTGGATCAAATGATTGTAATTTTGTGTGAGCCTCTTTCTGTTGTCTTGGCTGGACATTACAGGAGTTCAGCAGCACAGACAAACCATGACTTCATAGATTGTCTATATTTCTATTAGGTACTAGTGGGAGGATGTAAGAAGGTTACTGGCTTCCTCTCTTCCATCTCAGGT
The DNA here is from genome assembly GCA_019279435.1 of Zizania palustris. Classification (NCBI taxonomy): domain Eukaryota; kingdom Viridiplantae; phylum Streptophyta; class Magnoliopsida; order Poales; family Poaceae; genus Zizania; species Zizania palustris. The sequence goes on from JAAALK010000082.1 coordinate 4,941,883, forward strand.
TCAGCCATACATGACAAGAATGAGACAACATCTTTCCCCATCTAGAATTTGCACACCAAAATAATTGATCCTTTACTGTGGTGCCTGAACTTAATTCCATGGATCATGTTGCCGCAATTGTCTCACAACTGACATGCTCAATCTTTCAATCGATCATCAATGTTCAATCTGCCATGGCATAGATAATTTTTGACACAAGAACATGATAACAGAAGCCATTTCATTACATCACAATCATCTCACACTTGAATGCACAAACATGAACATAGGAAAAGTTTCCATGGAGGGGGCACCACTGCAGGAACCTCTGCAAACCATACTGGAGCAATAGCAAGCATTGGATCAGAGTATCAGACAGTCGACAGAGCCGGTTGCCTCTGTTTCCTGCAGTTGCCACGCGTGGGAGCTGCAACATCAGAGGGCGAACTGGTGGCAGTAGCAGGGCTTCTTCTCAGGTCCCTTGGGTAATGGTAAAGCATTGTGCCTTATTTAACAGCTTAGTTACCATAAATTACGTTCACTATATCCGAAAAAGGTGTATAATAGTTTACTCCATCGGAAGGGTAGATGCAAATCAGGGCCTACAGAAAATTACCGTTAATTATTATTTCATTGCTAGGAAAGTTGTCCAAATCATTATGTCTTCTGGAACCGGATCGTCTGACTTCGAAGCTGCCGACGTCTCTCTGCAGTCGACTGATCAGCATCGTTCATTTCAATCCAACGGTCGCTGCACTTTTTCCTGAGCTCTAGCACACTGGCGTTGCATCAAAATAGTTAGCGTTTTTATTTTTTCATGGTTTTGGTGCTAATTATTAAGTTTAATTTTTATATTATAATAAATTATGAATATGTGAAAATAATTTTTAAGATAAATAAACTTATATAAGTTTAAAATTAAAAAATTCAAGAGTTTTTCAAAATAAAACATTTTATATTTCTATTGAAATTTTATTAAATAATATTAATTAATTAAAATAATAGTATAAAGTTATAGAAATAAAAATAAAAATATTAAAAATAATAGTAAGTTTATTTTGAAAGACTTAATTTTTAATTAATTAACACTGTTTTGATTATTCTATTATTAATCAATTAACACTCTTAGATTTACACTCGTTTATCTCAAGAATGGTAATATGACTTAATATATTTGGTGCCACTGTCTCATATTTACATTAAGTTTATCGCACCTTTATTCTATTATTTTTAATTAATTAACACTGTTTTGATAGAATTTCAATAGCAATAAATAAACGATGTTTTATTTTGAAAAAACTGTTGAATTTTTTAATTTTAAAATAATATAAGTTTATTTATCTTAAAAATTATTTTCACATATTCATAATTTATTATAATATAAAAATTAAACTTAATGTTTACCATCAAAACCGTGCAAAAATAAAACACTTGGTATTTTGATGCTATGCCGGTGCGCTATACATTTATACTATTATTTTTAATTAATTAATATTATTCAATAGAATTTCAATAGAAATAAAAAATGTTTTATTTTGAAAAACTCTTGAATTTTTTATTTTAAACTTATATAAGTTTATTTATCTTAAAAATTATTTTCACATATTCATAATTTATTATAATATAAAAATTATACTTAATAATTATCACCACAACCATAAAAAAATAAAAACGCTAACTATTTTGATGCAACGCCGGTGCGCTAGAGCTCAGAATAAGTGCAGCGATCGTTGGATTAAAATGAACGACGCTGATCAGTCGACTGCAGAGAGACGTCTTCTATTATGCAACATGTCATCGAGAAAAAGCAATTCTCAAAGGTGTATGACAAACCATGTTTATATCTACTGTAATAATTAATATCGTCTAGAGAAAAATTATGGACTTATTTCATCCAGGGTCATATAACACGTGACTAAGACTTTAATACTGGGATCAAGGATTAGGATACATAGAGAGTTGTATATTTTGAGATGTATAAATATTATTACTTTAAATAAGTATTTATCATTAAAAATAAAGTACCGTTGCAAAGCACGGGACATTTGACTAGTAAATAAATAATGGGCACTGTAACAATATTACTAAGCATATATTTAACAAATATATCATACTCTAAATAGATTTGTCATTAAAAATATGAATCTATTACAATGTACGAGCACCTTACTATCATCAAAATATTACTAAGCATACGTTTAATAATTATTTCATGCTCTAAATAGATTTGTCATTAAAAATATGAATCTGTTACAACGTATGGACATCTTACTATCATCGCAATATTACTAAACATACGTTTAATAAATATATTATGCTCTAAATAGATTTGTCATTAAAAATATGAATCTGTTAGAAACACATGGGCACCTTACTATAATTGCAATATTACTAAATATGCATTTAATAAATTTATAATGCTTTAAATAGATTTGTTATTAAAAATACGTTTGTCTCAATGGTAAATCATTTCATGTTTGTTGGCTGGGTCTTGGGTTCGAGCGTTCGGTATTTTTTTTTTTGCAAACTAACATTTTTGGACTTTTGGTACATTTGAACTTAGATTTCTGTACATATATTTTTTATTCTCTGATTGGTTATAATTTTTTGTGTTCAATCTTGTGTTGCCGTTACCATGGTATATAGTTTGAAATATCTATTAAATCTATGATATGAAAGAGTCGTTGTAATATATTCTAGCCTCAATCTGAAATGCATATGACTTCCCTCCTTTCGTTTGCGTTTCCCTCCAATTTTTATTTAGGATAAATTGTTTTCCCTCCATTATTTTGGATTACTACAAAAAAAAATGCACCGTGACCCACCCCGTCAAAAGTCAAAACACATAGCCTCCACCAAAATTCATCTGCTTGACTTCCCACAGTCCCATTACACGCACAACTGCCCATCTCCAAATTTTTCGTCTGGTAAGGTAGTTCGATGGTGGCGGCCATTCACCTTTGTGATCCCAAGAACTACCTAGAGGCCAGCGGCAGGCACCCTAGGAGGAACACGGCGGTGGCCATCATCCTCGCCCACCACAACCTTTTCTAGGTAACGTCGTCGTCTTCAGGTCAGCTTGAGAAATCATATTGAAGAGCATGGGTCTTATGGTTCCAGATCTGATGAGTGATTGTCAACGGAAGTCAAAGAGGAGACGTGAAGAGGAGACGTGAAGAGAAGATGAGATCTGCCGTGTCTGGGGCGCATGTGACTCAGGTACACGGGCAGCGAGCGACAGCCGGACAGAAGAGCCGCCGAGTCAGGCTGGCTCAATCCGAGTACATGGGCTAGAAGCGGCAGAGGATCCACTGGTCTGTTGACCAGGATTGACTCAGGTACACGGGCAGCGAGCGATTGCCGGGCTGAGGAAGCTGCGGAATCGGGTCGGCCCAATCCGGGTACCCGGTGTGAAGACGGTGGACACTTTGTTAGTTTCAACGCAAAACTAACAACAGATGATTATCTTTATTTAGGATTTTATTATTTAGCCTTTAGGCCCACAGTATGTGTTATTCGAGTCAGTAAAAAACCCTAAGGACATTTTAGTAATTTCCAATTTTATTTTTAGAGTCACTGTAATTTACCCTATGGGTAAATTAGTCTTTTCCCTTTATTAATGGACTGCCTATAAATAGGCCCCAACCCCCTAGTGTTAGGGTTGACTGTTTTTCGCAATTAATCTACAGTCAAGGATTTTTTCCGCCGCCACTATTTTTCTCTATTTTCGATCTACGCCGCCGTCGCCCATCGTCACCGACGATTTTGTCTGTGGTCGTTCGATTTCTCCACAGAGACGAGGCTCTCGAGTTGCGTGGCTTGTTGCAAGGAGCAGCGTGGGCACAGGATCTGACGCGCACTCATCAGCTATCATCTACAGGCGTGCGGCGTGGAGAGGAGCCAAGCGGAGGACTTGGGACTATGCACGTCTTCCTGCACGGTAGTCCAGGCGGCAGGCTTCTCCGTGTGTAGATGCGCGCCTAGCAGCCGCATTGCAATCAAAGCAACGCGTGTACAGCTCTAGCAGCCTGCGCACGACAGAGTCATTGATTGCCCGGTGGTGTGATTTCACACGGCTCGCAATAGCAGCTTTGCAGTGCTCACAGTCGGCGTGCAGACTGCAGCTGACGGAAAAAAATGAGGGGTGCTAGGGGCTGCATGTAGCTAAAAGGCGTCTAGGCAGTGGCGTGTTTCGAAGTGAGAAACTAAGGGTTGGTTTTGGAGTCTGTGATGAGTGATTGACAGATTTTATCCTCTGATTTTAAGGGGTCCCTCCGAAGGGGTTCGGAGGAGGTTTCAACGAAGGGTTCGATGGGTCTGTTTGTTGCAGCTGTTGCAGCGGAGTGTGACTGTCGGAGGGGTCTAACAGTACACGATGACTGGGTCGTACCGAAGGTCTCGGTACATTGGGCGGTACACCGGAGTGTGTACCGAAGGTTGTTTACCTAGAGAGGTCTTTGGGGTACTGCATACACTTGTCTGTTTGTCTGTGGTGCGTAGGTGACTTCGGTTCGCAGCAAGTGAACCTGGGTCAAGCAGGAGGCTTGATGCCAGGCAAGCAGGGAGCTCGGTCACGAAGGCTGCGAAGGGGTTGAGGTCGGTCCTCGGGTCAAGGTGCGCCAGGAAGAGGCAGAGAGTGAGGAGTGTGGCTCCGGCTGAAGGTACCCCGAGACGAAGTCCTCGGAGGCGAGACACTTCGAAGGGTACTCCGAATGGAGTGACTTCGGAGTATGGTGGACCAAGTCCTCAGCAATGAGGTAGTGCATTCGAAGTGTGCTCCGGAGAGAGGCACTCGAAGGTATACCCGACGAAGGTCTCAGAAGTCGAGGTGCAACGAAGGCATGGTCCGAGTGAGGTTCGTCGAGGAGTGTGCTCGGGGAGAGACACTGCGATGAAGTGCTCATGGAATGCTTCATGCGAAGGCCTTGGACGAAGGAGGGACTTCGAAGGGTGGTACTCCGAAGGTGGGTGCTTCGGAGTGTGGCTGTCTTGAAGTACTTCGGCCATGCATGGCTTCGGTACATGGGCTGACGGAGTTCGAGCTGGGAGTAGTTGCGAAGTCGTGGTGGTCCACTCCAGAGGTGATGGCGCGAAGGCTCAAGGGCTTTGATGACTTGGGCTCAAAACCGTCACAGTATCGAAGGCTGACTTTGGTGAAGCGAAGGCCGTCAGGCTCAAGGCTTCTCACCGAAGCTACCGCACCCCTCACGTGCGAAAGGGGGCTTCAGAAGACTCCAAGACTGCAAAGGCTGACCGTGTCTGCTCTACAAAAGTTGATGTTGTCTCCTCTGCGAAGCTGACAAAAGAAGCCTTCAAATAAAGTAGACTACCAGTTGTACCCCCTGTTCTGATGAGACAAAACCAGTGTAAACCCTAGGGGTAAAGGAGTCTATTCACAGGGCTGAATAGTGTGCCTATAAATAGTGGAGGCTAGCTATGTCACGGTAACACTTTGAGCAGTTATTTTTGAGCTCCTATGCTAGCCGCCACATACTCTTGTATTCAGTCTGTGAGTTCATTTTGTGTTCCATGTTCAATCAATGAAACTTTGATTCTGTTTTCATTTATTGTTTGAACTTGTATGCCTACTTTGCACTGCATGTTTTGATTTCTCTGTGCACCATCTTCTTCTGGGTTGAGTTTGTGCACTGGATCTCTTCTGGAGAAGTGTGTGAGAGATCTGTTCATGTGAAGTGTGTGTGTTTCAGTGTCTGTTCGCTCTGTGTAAACTGGAGGCTAGACCTCTCTGATTACTAGCGAAGCACTGTCCTTGGGTTGAATTGAAGTCATTTTCTTCCCTTGTTGAAGTCCTTAGCGAAGTGTGTTCTGTGTGCATTTAGACCTTCGAAGTACAAAACCTAGTACCAGTTGCTGGCACTGAGTGTTTGGTCGAAATCCTCAGAGGGAAGTCTGCTCTTGCGAAGGGTGAAGTGCGAAGTCTGCTTGAAGGCACCTAGTGTGCGGAGCCTGCACTGACTTAGCAGAGTTGAGTTTTTGATGTTGTGGGCGGAGCGAAGTCTTATTGACTTCGACTTTTGCTCCTTGTGAAGCCTGGTTTCGGAGCTGTGAAATACCTCTGAACCAGAACTTCGAAGGGTGTGTTCGAAGCCTGTTCCGCAGAAGACAGAATTAAAACAGAAGGCTATTTTTAGTCTGAAATTTTAAAAGCTCCCATTCACCCCCCTCTGGTCGCCGTTTCCGGTCCAACAATTGGTATCAGAGCGGGTTAAGATCACCAGTTGACCTTAATCGGTTTTATGATCTGTTGTCAACATGGACAGAGTTAGTAAAATACCTCTATTCGATGAAACAGACTTTACATACTGGAAGATGCGCATGTGTAGGACCGAAATTTCTTGCTAAACAATGTTCTAATCCCAAACACCCAACACGAATTTAACCAGACAAAAATTTTTAGCAAGGCAAATTACTGGTACTATAGTAGTCTAGTCTAAAAATGACCGGTGTCCTAATTAAACTGATATTAAATATAAACAAAAAAACCTGCAGTAAATGAAAACACCTAGATAAATCACGAAATATTTATATTTCAATCTAGAAATAAAAACTAATCAAATGAATAAAACATGGATCATTAAAAAATTAATTCAGAAATAGACTGAAAATATCGCACGTAAAAACTAGACTAAAAATATTACTGCGATTAATAATTAACTTTTTTATATTAGTAAGTTTAAAAAACACTTAAATAAATAATACGAGATGACTAAAACTTTAACAGATTAAAATATTTCCTACAAAATTATTATTTTTTAGGCTAATTAAAATATAGATAACTAAAAGGTTCAATCTAGCTAAAAATCAGGAGATAAAAACAAACCTGCATCTCGTCGTTGACTTGCCGTGCGTGGAGAAAACTGTCGGACGCCTGCTGCTTTTGTGTGGTGCGTCGAGTCGTGCGTAACCATGAAAAAACCAGACCAGGGAAAGTTGCTCCACTGCTTCGTGTTCCGCGCCAGGAAACCTGCCGCCGTGATGAAGTTCTGCCGCTGTTTCTTCAGCCGGAAGTCTCATGTAGCCCTTGCAGCCTGATGAGGACATCACTTCACATGATACACACATGGAGCCTCCACATACAATTCAATTACAAGGACCAATCACACGCGCCCGTGCCCGTCGCTTGAACCATGAGGTTAATTCTTTTCTTAGCAACTTTGATTATATTTGTTTGGACAGGATGCTACTGAATTCTAGTGATAATTTGTTGCTTAGGAACATGGGAGATGGAATAGAAGAGTTGGAGTTGAAGACGGAGTGGCACGGATGTTTTGAAGTCAAGAATTCGCTGGTTCGGACTACATCAACCACCATGCACTAAAATGGGCATAACTTCCTCATACGAAGTCTGATTGACGCGTTCTTGGACTTTTTGGAAAGCTAAGGAGAAGACGGATCTTTTGCCGTCTCGAGTCGACCTGTGTGTTTAAAACAGTCCTGCGTGACAGAACTGGGTCGTGTTGGCCCATAGTCCAAGTATGTTCGCCTTCTAGCCCATAGTCTGAGTCTGTTCGCCTTCCACAGGCTGCCCACGCCCTATATATTCTCGCCAGTTGCCTTTAGGGTTAGGTTTTGCTTTGTTTGCATCTACACTGTTGTGTTTAGATCCTGCCCCTTGCACCGGACCGATTGGCTGCTGCATAGGCGCTTGTGAAACCTCACCTTTTCATCGTTTGTCAGTATTTTGGCATTCGACTTGTATCCTTCCTGTTCTTGCTTGTGTTCTTGGGTTCGCTTGCAGGAATTAGCCTTCGTGGCGAGGTCAATCGTGTCCTGCGTGGTTGATAACCAACGGAGACAGTGGTGTAATGATTGCAAGGTTTTGATCCGCCGGACCGGAGCCTTGGATCGCCAACGTCGAGATTCTCCACCAACCCAAGTTATCCTTTACCTAGCAGAAGATCGGGACCAATCCCCCATCAGTTGGTATCAGAGCTCAGATTTCCCGTTAGGTAATCTCGATCTGCTTTTGTTTTACCTAGAGTCCAGAAAACCGCACCAAAAAGAAATTCCCCATCGAGAACCCCTTTGTGCCTTGCGATTTTAATTTCAGTTTTAACCTTGTTGAGTTTGTGTTCTTGGTCGAGTATTGTTGCTGGTTTAGTAATCCCTTTGTGTCGTTTGAGTAGTAGTTGTTCTTGTGTCTCGAAAGAAATTCCCCACCAAAAAACCCCCCTTCCGCAACCCTATTCGTTTTCCACATCGAGTCTTTGTGACCCCCTTCAGTAAAACAGGCATAACTTTTCGCTCGTTTGGCAGAAAAATCTGAAATTTTTTGAGCGTGTTCCTGACCCAATTTGGATGGGTACCCTAACAGGCTTTGCCTGTTAGCCCTCACCAAAATCGCCAAAAAAAATCAGGAAGATAAAGAAAAAAATTGGTCAAAGTTTTTACTCGCCGGTCAGAGAACTTGTTGAATTTTTGTGAGCCACATCCCACCTCAGTTGTAGGTGCCAATTTTTGTGGTTGCATCTCTGGTCATCCTTGTTCAAAAAAATAGAGTGAAAAAAGAAAAGAAGAGAGAAAAAAAATCAAAATAAAAAAAAGAGAAGAAGCGGTAGTAATAGAATTATCGGCGGCAGTAACAGATTCTGCTTGTCCGAACTCTTGTCCGGTCAGCGGTAGTAACAGAATTATCAGCGGCAGTAACAGATTCTGCTTGTCCGAACTCTTGTCCGATCTCTTGTCCGATCTCTTGTCCGATCTGCAGAGAGCTGAATTTGGCATGTTGTTGCTTCCATTTGAGTTTTGGGCACATAGTTTCCCTCTATTGCTTGAATTTTCACATTGGGAGCACTAAGGCCAGCAACTTTGATGAGTACTAGGGAATACTTATTGAACTTGGTTTAACTGTTATTATTATCGCTAATCCTTGCTACTCACTTTGCCTTCCAAGCTACACCTTTCTCTTGGTCAGGACAGGTTCATTTCTTGCAATTGTACACCACCCTCCACTTGGTTCATCACCTGTAGGCCGGTGACCTCACTGCGGCGTGGTAAGAACACTTGCAAGCGTGGGTAAGGCGCTTGACGGATTGCTTCCACCACACACCAACCACCCCACCTAGCTATTTTCCATAAGGATTATTCTTTGTTGTTTTGTCTTTCACTAACATGGCAGATAACAGCGGTACCCCTCCATCTGATTTTAATGACTGTGTCTCACGACGTGCTCTACTAGAGTCTCAGCGGCAGACCCAACATTCCATCGAACGTCTCGCGCGTACTGTGGCTGACCTAGTGGACCGAATGACTGCCTTGGAAACACGCTTGCCTGCTGCACGAGCCAACAATGACCATGTCGAAGAGGAAGACGACCATATTGAAGAGGAAGACGACCTATCCTATGCCGGAAACAATGCCATTGACCCTGATGAGGCTGCACCTCATCGCTTTCAGTTCAACCGTCAAGGTATGGGCGGCCACCGCAACCGCCATCCACGAGGTAACAATGACAACCACAGGAACAATGATCCCTACTCCAAGGTAAAATTTTCAGTACCTCCTTTTGCTGGCACTTATGATCCAGATGCATATTTAGATTGGGAGATGTCAGTCGAACAAAAATTTAATGCTCACATGGTTCCTGCTATCCACCGCGTGCACTTAGCTACTAGTGACTTCACTGGATATGCTCTTCTTTGGTGGACTGAAATAGTTCAGGTTGGCAATGAACCACAAAATTAGAATATGTTAAAACGGCAAATGCGTGGTAGATGGGTTCCTCCTTCATATAAACGTGATTTGAGAAAAAAATTGCAGCGCCTAAACCAAGGAAATAAATCGGTAGAGGAGTATTATCAGGAGTTGCAAATAGGTTGCATGCGTGCTGAAATTGAGGAGGACAATGAGGATAAAATGGCCCGTTTTTATGGTGGTTTAAGACGTGAAATTCAGGATATCATTGATTATAAAGAATACAATACTATCACTCGTCTTTTCCACCTTGCTATGCTTGCAGAAAAAGAATTGCAGGGTCGCCAGCAACCACAACGCAGCATGAGGACCAACATTGGTGGTGCTACTGTCGGCGTAAAAGATTACGCTAACAGGTTTCTGTAGAAGAGAAACTAACAAACGAAGTGTTTGCGAAGAGAACTGTTCTAAGCCTCCGAAAGGATAATAACTTAGAATAGTTCGAATGTGTGTATTGAATAACTTGTATTCGGTCCCTATTACAGGGTGAAATGGGGGGTATTTATAGGCCCAAACATTAAGGAAAAGACCTATTTACCCCTCTATTACAACCGATATAGTAGAAACTATTCGATTCCCTTAATAGGGCTAAAATGGTAAAAGACTAATCTAATGAGAAAGAAGATAAGTCTTCCATCTTAGCTGGCAGAAAAGATCTTGAAGGGCCTTAGTTCGAAGATGTACTCCGAACCAATGCCTATCTTCGTACTTCGAACTTGGTTCCAGGTATCTTCGAAGATGATCGTCTGGGAACCTTTGAATCCGCTGTCTGCCTTTATGTTGCTTCGGCAATAACCCCGAAGATGAGATATTTTCCCCCAACAGCTACTTCACGCTCAAGTGGGCAGCAGCAACGACCACCACCACCACCTTCTCGACCGATGGTTACATCAGCACCTTCTACATCTACAGCCCAGGCTGAGAGCTCCAAGGCTGCAGCATCCAAGGCGCCAGCCAAGCCCACCTCCTCGGCGGCCTCTACTGCACGTTCTGCAGCGATCCAGTGTCACAGATGCAAAGGATTTGGCCACGTTATGAAGGACTGCCCTAGTCAGCGGGCTTATATTGCTACGGAAGACGGTGGCTACGTAAGTGCTAGTGATGTTGAAGATGAATATGCACTTGCTGCTAACATTGCAGGAGATGACGATACATTCGACGATGACGCTGTTTTTGCGCCGGATGCCTCTGCCGACCTTGAAGCACTTATTGTACAACACGTCTTGAGCACTCACATGGAGCAGGATGATCGGGCACAACGGAATAATCTGTTTCAGACCTTCTTCGTCGTCAATGACCGTCGTGTACGTGTCATCATCGACAGCGGTAGTTGCAACAATTTGGTGAGCCACTACATGGTAACGAAGCTTCAACTTCCCACACGTGCGCATCCACACCCTTACCATGTGCAATGGTTCAACAATAGCGGTAAGGTCAAGGTAACACAAACTACTCACATCGAATTTTCCATTGGTACATACTTCGAAGTTGCTGATTTTGATGTAGTACCAATGCAAGCATGTTCTCTGTTACTTGGTAGACCTTGGGAGTATGATACTGATGCTACACACCATGGTAGGAGCAATAAGTACACATTTATGTATAAAGGAAAGAAAGTTACATTGCTTCCTATGACTCCTGCTGAAATTGTGAAATTTGAACAAGAAAAACATGCTAGGGACGCACAAAAGAGCAAACAACCTTCTGAAAATCAGCAAGTAGCTAAAACACTTTCGAGGCAACAAAAAGATAAAGTTGATTCTCCTTCTTCATCACAAATTATTAATCTGAAAGGACGTGTCATGCTTGCAACTAAAACTAACCTTGCAGTACGTAGTTTTCTTGGTCTTGCAGGTTTCTATCAGCGTTTTGTGAAAGATTTCAGCACCATAGCCGGCCCTTTACCTGAGTTGACCAAGAAGGGAGTTACTTTTACTTGGGAGCCAGCACAAGAACAATCTTTTGCCACACTCAAGGATCGCCTTACACATGCACCTCTACTTCAGCTACCCGACTTCAGTAAGACCTTTGAGTTAGAATGTGATGCTAGTGATTTTGGAATAGGAGATGTGCTGCTACAAGGAGGTAAACCCGTGACCTATTTTAGTGAGAAATTGCATGGTCCACAATTGAATTATTCTACCTATGATAAGGAATTATATGCCTTAGTGCGTGTGCTTGAAACTTGGCAACATTACCTTTTGCCTAAGGAGTTTATTATACATTCTGATCATGAAGCACTAAAATATTTGAGAGGGCAAGCTAAACTGAACCGTAGACATGTTAAATGGGTTGAATTTATTGAACCTTTCCCTTACATTGTGAAATACAAGAATGGCAAAGAAAATGTGGTTGCTGATGCATTGTCTCGCAGGGTTGTTCTTTTATCTCAACTTGATATTAACGTTCCAGATTTGGAAAGTTTGAAAGATTTGTATGTTGTAGATAAAGAATTTGCTGAACCATACACTAAATGTAATGATGGGAAAGGCTGGAAAAAATTTCATGTTTATGACGGGTTCTTGTTCCATGCTAACAAGCTATGTGTTCCAGATTCGTCCGTACGTTTGCTGTTGTTGCAGGAATCACATGGCGGTGGATTAATGGAACATTTTGGGAGAGAAAATACTTTGGCCCTGCTGTCCAATAATTTTTATTGGCTAAAGACGCGGAGAGATGTTGAACGATTTGTGCATCGTTGTGCCACATACCATAAAGCTAAGTCCAAACTTAACCCATATGGTTTGTATACTCCACTTCCTGTTTCTAGTGCACCTTGGGAAGATATTAGCATGGACTTTATTGTGGGATTTCCTAGGACAAAGAGGGGGAGAGACTCTATATTTGTAAGAGTGGATAGGTTTTCTAAAATGGCACACTTTATTCCCTGTCACAAGACCAACGATGCCTCACATATTGCTGATTTATTTTTCAGGGAAATTGTGAGATTGCACGGGATGCCTAGAACCATTGTTTCAGATCGTGATGTAAAGTTTATGAGTTGCTTTTGGAAGACAATGTGGGCCAAGCTTGGCACAAAATTGCTATTTTCAACAACTTGTCACCCGCAAACTGAAGGTCAAACAGAGGTGGTAAACCGTACACTCTCCATGTTGCTGCGAACAATGATTAAGAAGAACTTGAAAGAATGGGAGGACTACCTTCCACATGTTGAATTTGCATACAATAGAGCTGTTCACTCAACAACACAATTGTGCCCGTCTGAAGTGGTGTATGGTTTTAAGCCAATCACACCACTTGATTTGCTGCCACTTTCTTTTCAAGAGAGAGCAAACATGGAGGCAACTAAGCGTGCAGAGTTTGTGAAAGCTATGCATCTGAAGACCAAGGAAGTTATAGAAAAGAAGGCACACTATTTTTCTAAAAAGACAAATAAAGGAAGAAAGAAGATGTTTTTCAAACCAGGAGATCTTGTTTGGTTGTACTTGCGCAAGGATCGTTTTCCTGATTTGAGAAAGTTTAAATTGATGCCCCGTGCTGAGGATTTAAAACCCTATTTGGGAGCTGACGATGAGCTTGAGTCAAGGACGACTCCAATTCAAGAGGGGGAGGATGATGAGGACATCACTTCACATGATACACACATGGAGCCTCCACATACAATTCAATTACAAGGACCAATCACACGCGCCCGTGCCCGTCGCTTGAACCATGAGGTTAATTCTTTCCTTAGCAACTTTGATTATATTTGTTTGGACGGGAATATACTGAATTCTAGTGATAATTTGTTGCTTAGGAACATGGGAGATGGAATAGAAGAGTTGGAGTTGAAGACGAAGTCGCACGGATGATTTGAAGTCAAGAACTCGCTGGTTCGGACTACATCGACCACCTTGCACCAAAATGGGCATAACTTCCTCATACGAAGTCCGATTGACGCGTTCTTGGACTTTTTGGAAAGCTAAGGAGAAGATGGATCCTTTGCCGTTGGTTTCGTCTCATTTGGAGTCTCGAGTCGACCTGTTTGTTTAAAACAGTCCTGCGTGACAGAACTGGGCCGTGTTGGCCCATAGTCCAAGTCTGTTCGCCTTCTAGCCCATAGTCTGAGTCTGTTCGCCTTCCACAGGCTGCCCACGCCCTATATATTCTCGCCAGCCGCCTTTAGGGTTATGTTTTGCTTTTTTTGCATCTACACTATTGTGTTTAGATCCCGCCCCTTGCACCGGACCGATTGGCTGCTGCATAGGCGCTTGTGAAACCTCACCTTTTCATCGTTTGTCAGTGTTTTGGCATTCGACTTGTATCCTTCCTGTTCTTGCTTGTGTTCTTGGGTTTGCTTGCAGGAATTAGCCTTCGTGGCGAGGTCAATCGCGTCCTGCGTGGTTGATAACCAACGGAGACAGTGGTGTAATGATTGCAAGGTTTTGATCCGCCGGACCGGAGCCTTGGATCGCCAACGTCGAGATTCTCCACCAACCCAAGTTATCCTCTACCTAGCGGAAGATCGGGACCAATCCCCCATCACAGCCTGCCGTGGAGAGAGACAAAATCCTGCAGCCTTGACGCAGAACGAAGCAAATCAGCCCACCGGTGGGACCCGCATCGGGGCTGCCGAAAGCTGCAGCCGTGGCTGCTTGCGCCGTGGAGGGGACGCCTTTCCCTACCGCCTGCACTGCGTGATGCTGGTTTCTAGCCGCCTTAGGCCATGCGCAAGCCGCGTAGCCAGCGCTGCTTTCCTGCGTCAGATTACTGCCGAGCAGAAATCACGCCTAGAGAAGAGAGGAAAAGCGCGACGGTGAAAAAAACGTGGAAGAAGAATAGCCGCAAAACAGCAAATGTGGACTGTAGATTGATTATAGAGAAAACAGTCATCTATCCCTAAGGGGATAGGGGCCAATTTATAAACGACTCCTAATACATGAAAAGACTAATTTACCCCTAGGGTAAATTAAACTGACTCTAAAATAAATTCCAAAAATTACTAAAATATTCTTAGAAAAATCACCTGACTCAAATAAAAATATTCTAAACTTAAAAACTAAATATTAATATCCTAAAACGAATTAATCATAGGTTGTCAGTTTTGCGCCGAAACTGACAAAGCGTCCACCGTCTTCGCACTGGGTACCCGGATTGGACCGACCCAACCCCGCAGCTTCCTCTGCCCAGCCGTCGCTCACTGCCCGTGTACCTGAGTCACATGCACCTCAGACTCGGCAGGTCTTCATATCTCCCTTCCTTTGACTTCCGTTGACAATCACTCATCACATCTGGAATATCAAAACCATATTCTTCAACATGGTTTCTCAGCATGGAGGCTTACTTGCTAAGCCAAGGAAAAGCAATTTGGGAGATTGTGGACTCACAATACTCCATCCCTGAAACTCGGACCTCTTAGACAGAGAAGGATCAATATAATGCTAACTCCAAGGCTAGAAATATACTGTTCATTGGTTTGAGTCGGAGTGAGTTTGATAGGGTGCAGCACATTAGGACAGCTAGGGAGATTTGGACTACACTCACTATTTTTCATGAGGGCTCTACACAGATTAAGGCAGGCGCCAAAGCACATACAATCAACAGTATCAGCTGTTTGTGTAGGCACCTGGTGAATCTATAGATGCCATGTTTTCTTGCTTTGATGCGATAGTGAGTAACTTGCGGTCCAACGGGATGCTTGCTTATAATGATCATGATAGGGCTATCAAGCTTCTCTATGCTCTTGATCGTAGCATATGGGAAGTAAAGATATCCAGCATTGAGGAGTCCGCAGGTTATGACACATTGACCTGTGATGAGCTCTTCAGCAAGCTAAAGTCCACAGATATTGCCAAGGCATCTCTTGTAGTGCATAGGAACTCCTTGCCACAACCATTGGCATTAGTTTCTAGCACTAGCCATGGCACCCCTGCAGAATCAAGCACATCTGGCACTTGTGTTCTTGCAGGTGACTTTGCTTTGTCCTCCCTAGTCTCCATCACAAAGGAGCAGGTGGATACCCTGGATGATGAAGTGCTTGCTCTCATTGCTAGAAGGTTCACCCATTTTCATCATGAAAGACAGGATTAGAGGAGAAGTGGTTTTAGTGGTTGTTTTGAGTGTGGTGACACTTTTCACATCAAGGACAACTGTCCTAATCTCAAGAAGAGAGATGAGAGTGAGCACCCCAAATACCACAAAAAGGAGAGGAAACTCTTTGTGAAGGGCAAGCACGACAGGTGGCTAAGAGAGTAGCCAAAGTCGCTTCTAGAGCCTTTGTTGCTGCTCTCAACGACATCGACACTTCCTCAACTGAGGAGTCGAGCTCTGATGAGGAGGAGGAGTCCCCAAGGAAGGAGGAGAAAAAGGACAATAAGGGATCAGATTTCACCGGCCTTTGCTTCATGGCCGACAGCGATCACAGCGGCGATGAGCTTGACTCATCTGAGGTACATCTATCCTATGACCAGCTTTCAATTAAATTAGATGAACTGAATGAAGTAGTTCTTGGTCAGGATAGAAAAGACCTTAAACTTAGGCTAGAATCTTTTTCTACTGATTATGTCATGCTTAAGTCTAGGGTTAATGATGTTGAATGTGAATCTTGCACTGTTATCAGGGGTGAGCTTGCTCAGTTGTGTTCTGTGCATGCTCAAACTCTTTCTAAGCTTGATGGTTGATTCTAGTCCTCATGATATAATTGAATGCATGAACTGCTCCTTATTACGTGAGAGCATTGATTTACATGATAAGCATGTTCAGGATTTAGAGGCTAGATTGGAAAGGGCGGTAGTTCTAAGGATGTGCAACCTGTGTGTGACACTTGCATAACCCTTAAGGACCAGCTAGGCACTGTTAGAGAGCGAGCTGAAAACCTCATGACAGAAAATGAATACCTTCTTTCTGTGGTTAACAAATGCACTGAGGGAAAGGGTAGGATGGACTTGCTCTTGGCCAAGACCAAGATGTGTGCTGACAGGGCAGGGTTAGCTCTAGGTTTTGGTTTTGAGAGGATTCCTTCATATAGTGAGAAAAAAGCTGTTTTTACCTCACCCACTACCTTAGAGAAAGAGAGAGCTCTGTTAGACACTCCATCAGCCAAAAAACCTACACAAACTCCAAAGAAAACCACTCCTTCTACAAAGAAAATTCCTCCCAAGAAAACCACTCAGCAGAAACCCAAGGAGCATGTAAGGATTGCTCCTATGACCCATGAGAGTGCCCCTAGGAGAGTTTTTCATTGTTCCTACTGTCAGCGGGTGGGTCATCTGGTTGGGTTCTATTTTCGTTGCATCAAGGATGAGCGACGCTCTCAGGCGGTGAGTTTCCAAGGCATGCATTACCCATCTCGAGGTATGCATGAGTCTGAGTTGTACTCACGTCCTGTTTTCGAGGCTCCTCGTACTTCTCGAAGAGGTTTTGCTCCTCGAGGTGTTCACCATGTTCCATATGGTGGTATACCTCGGGCGAGTAGCTTTGTACCTCGATAGAGTAGGAGACCTCGTCATGCATTTGGGTCACATCTTGTAGGTAGACCTCGCACTTTGCATCATTCTGATTATCCTGTGCGTAGACAGTCTATTTTTACTATGCCTACTACTCGTATCACTCAGTGATGGATGCTCGTCATGTACTCACTCACCCCAGCACTGAGCGATCGAGATTTTCCTATCATATGTAGGCACCAGACCGAGGCTTGGAGGGCACATGGATCATGGACTCCGGTTGTTCGCGCCACATGACTGGAGATGCAGCATGGTTCTCCAGCCTCACCATAACCAAGCAAAAGGAACATATCACCTTCGGCAACAATAGAAGGAGTAGAGTGAAAGGTAAAGGTGTGGTAAGAATCAACTCGAATTTCACTCTCAAAGATGTTGCTTTGGTTGAAAACTTGGGATACAATTTGCTTTCTGTATCTCAATTGCTTGATGAGGGCTTTGAAGTGTGATTCCATCGTGATACTTCGCAAGTACTCAATTCTGATGACGTTGTGGTTTGTAAGATCTTTAGAGTTGGGAGAGTTTTTGGAGCTGATTTTTCTGAGTCATCTGGTTCTTCTCATTGTCTTGTTGCACATTCGACTTCTGAGCTTTGGAAGTGGCATAGGAGACTAGGGCATATGAGCTTTGAGTTGCTCGCTCGCCTGAGTGCCCTAGGTCTGATCCGAGGATTGCCCAAGCTCAAGTTTGAGAAGAATTTAGTTTGCACTCTATGTTGACATGGAAAAATGATTGCCGCTTCACACTTGCTAGTCACCATAGTGATGACTGAACAACCCGGAGAACTTCTCCACATGGACACTATAGGTTCTTCTCGGGTTAGTTCTTTAGGCGACAAGTGGTATGTGTTTGTCATTGTCGACGATTTCTCTCGCTACTCTTGGGTCTTCTTTCTTGCCAGCAAGGATGAAGTGTTTTCACACTTTTGGAGCTTGGCTTTGAGACTTATCACTGAACTCCCGGGTGCATTGAAATTCATTCGAAGTGATAATGACACTGAGTTCAAGAATAGTCTCTTTGTTGACTTTTGCATGGAGCATGGCAAAGAACATCAATTCTCTGCTCCGCGAGTTCCTCAACTGAATGGTGTTGTTCAGAGAAAGAACCGTACTTTGGTTGAGATGGCTAGGACGATGCTCGATGAGCACAGGACTCCAAGGAAATTCTGGGGTGAGGCCATGAACACTGCTTGTTACATCTCAAACCGAATCTTCTTGCGCTCAATTTTGAACTTGACATCTTATGAGCTACGTTTTGGGAGACAACCCAAATTTACTCGTCTTCGAGTTTTTGGTTGTCGTTGCTTTATCCTAAAACGTGGAAATTTGGATAAATTTGAGTCGCGTTCTTCTGACGGGATCTTTTTGGGTTAAACTACTCATGGTCATTCTTATCGTGTTTACAATTTGGAGACTACCACTGTCATCGAGTCATGTGATGTGACTTTTGATGAACCAACCCCTTCTGTTAGTTCCACTTTTGTACAGGCAAATGAACACGACATGCAGCAGACCCACTTCGAAGAAGAAGATCCCGGAGAGTTCGACGATGAACCCCTACTACCCTCGACTTCAACCCCCGAAGCCGACCCCGCTTCGACCACTTCGGCACGAGGTCTCGAAGCAACTACCTCGACATCAGTCATCTTGGACCACTCCAACGCACAAGTTGAGGAGGAGACTGCATCTCGCCGTGAGGCTCCACATCATGTTCAAATGATGCATCTTCCCGAGCAGATCATTGGTGAGCTTGATCAAAGGGTAACACGTTCTCATGCTCATTTCATTGATTCCGCTTTTGTTGCTTCTTTTGAGCCCTTAGATGTTAGTCATGCACTTTCTGATTCTAGTTGGATCAATGCCATGCATGAAGAATTTGAAAATTTTGAGAGAAACCAAGTCTAGACTTTAGTTGATCCTCCACCAAATGTTCATTTCATTGGAACAAAATGGATTTTCAAAAACAAAAAAGGGGAGGATGGGACTGTAGTTAGAAACAAGGCTAGACTTGTAGCTCAGGGTTATTCTCAATTAGAAGGGATTGATTTTACTGAAACTTTTGCACCTGTTGCTCGTCTTGAGGCTATTAGGATTTTACTTGCATTTGCGGCATCCTGTGGTTTCACACTTTATCAAATGGATGTTACAAGTGCTTTTCTTAATGGCTTCATAGGCAAAGATTTTATGTAAAACAACCCCCTGATTTTGAAAATCCCAAATACCCACATAAAGTCCTTAAACTTTATAAGGCTCTTTATGGACTCAAGCAGGCCCCTGGGGCATTGTATGATAGACTTAAGTATTTTCTACTTGAGCGGAGGTATTTGATGGGATCTATTGATAAAACCCTGTTCACTCTCAAGCATGGCAAAGATTTCCTCCTACTCTAGATTTATGTGGATGATATCATCTTTGGTGGCTCTTCTCATGCTTTGGTTGCCGAGTTTGCAGATGCCATGAGTAGGGAGTTCGAGATGTCCATGATGGGCGAACTCACATTTTTCCTTGGTTTGCAAATCAAGCAAAGCAAACAAGGTACATTCGTCCACTAGATGAAGTACACCAAGGACCTGCTCAAGAAATTCATCATGGCTGATGCGAAGCCCCTCGCCACTCCAATGGCTACATCTATAGCATTGGATCCTGATGAGGATGGAGAAGCCGTAGATCAGAAGGAGTTCCAAAGCATGATCGGCTCCCTCCTCTACTTGAATGCTACGAGGCCGGACATACACTTCGCAGTGTGTCTGTGCGCTCGTTTTCAGGCTTCACCCTGTGCTTCGCACCGCCAAGCGGTAAAGCGCATTCTCAGGTATCTCAAACATACCCTCGAATTTGGCATTTGGTATTCTGCGTCTTCCTCTTTGTGTCTTTGAGGTTATTCCGATGCGGACTTTGCTAGGTGTAGGATTGATAGGAAGAGTACCTCTGGTACTTGTCATTTTCTAGGTACTTCACTAGTTTGTTGGTCTTCCCGCAAACAGTCTAGTGTTGCACAATCAACGGTTGAGGCCGAATATCTTGCTACAGCTAGCTGTTGCTCTCAGATTTTGTGGATGGTTTCCACTTTGCGGGATTTTGGGTTAGATTATAAGAGTGTTCCACTTTTCTGTAATAACAATAGTGCTATTTGTATTGCAAACAATCCGGTTCAGCATTCCCGAACCAAACACATTGATGTGCGATATCATTTTCTCAGAGATCATAATGAGAAGGGTGATATTGAACTTCAATATATTGATACCCAACACCAGCTAGCCGATATTTTCACAAAACCCCTCGATGCTTCTCGTTTTGCCTACTTGCATGGGGAACTTGGTATTTGTCACCCTTACGGTATTTTGTGAGGGGGAGTAGATTTTGATTGTCTTGCATATGTTCATTGTGCGTGAAATTGCATTTACATATTTTGCACTTATATGCCTGGTTTTAATTCATGTAATCATGTCAGCTCAGCTCTATTTAATATGTCTGAAACATTTTATGCATGATTTTTCTTTTTGTAACACCCCAAGATTTAAAAAGAAATAAAATAAAAGAAATATATTAATAAAGGAATTTCTGGATTTTATTATTAAAGAAAACTCCTAAAAGAGCCCTGTTAAAGCCAAACAGAGATAAATATTCACAATTTGGACTTGAAAAATTTATGGAATAAAATAGTGGCCAAGACATAATTTTAGGAATTTTTACAAATTTTTATCAACAGTGATTCAACCCTTAATCAAATAAATGAATTACTGGATTTATTTTAATCAGAAAAACAGATAAAAATCTAAATGGGCCTCAACCTTGAATTAGCCTTCAGCCCAGCCAAACCCAACCTTGAGTCACTGACAAGCGGGACCCGCCTGTCGGCACACTCCCCCTCTCTACTCCCCACGCCCGCACTCCGCCTAGCCCACCCGTCAGCCTCGCTATTGAATTTCCCCGCCGCTAACAGCCCGGGCCTGTCTATCGGCCCCCTTCCTTTTTCGTTCGCTCGCTGACAGGTGGAGCCCACCTGTCAGGACCTTTGTCCCCGATGGAAGGGGATCTCTCCCCTTTCCTTCCGGCGACCCCCTTTACTTCCCTCGCCGTCAGCCGCCCCGATCCAGCTAGATCCACCCTAGGATCCCTTCCTCCGACCACTGTGACCCCCTTCCATCCATAGTTCACGCGTAATCAGGTATATGGAAGCTTATCCGAGAAGAAATGGGAACCTCGCCGGAGCTCACGGGAACCCTCGGTTCCCTTCCGTTTGGACACCGGCGACCCCTGCTATTTAAACCCCCTTCGGCCACCACCCTCTGCCCACACCGCCTTAGCGCAAGTCTGTGCGATCCAGAGCGTCGCCACCCCTTTTCGGGTTTCCCCTCTACTCCACCTCCGGCCACCGATCGCCACTGCCTCGAACCTCCTCCGCCCTCGCCGTCACCACCGTCGAGACCGCCGGAGCCCGCCCACCCTCGGCATCCACTGGGTTGGCCGTCGAACTCGCCGGAACGTCGTCGCCGTCGAGCACCTGTAAAGCCTCCACCGTCTACCCCACCGCCGGTCACCGTCCGTTGATCATCGTCGCTGCCGCAGGTACGGTTGGAACCATCGTCATCTCCTCTATCCATTTTCGCATGAAGCTAGGCCCCTAGGCCCTCGCCGACGCCATCGCCACCGCACCCGAGCCCCGCCGGAGCCGAGGACGAAGGGGTACGTGGCCCCTTACGTCCGTGCCATGCCGGATCGCATCGTGGCCGTCCGATCGCGATCGGAGGGCTACGATTAAATCCCTTCTGGATTTAATCCGGGCCCTCAGATCCGGTCAAAGCGATACCATGCAATCTGGGCCGTTGATCGCTACTTAAAAGGGTTGACTCAATCTGGTGCGTCCACGCGTACCGGTTCGATGCAATCTAATCTGGGCCGTCCATTTTCACTTAAGCCTCCCGCCTCGCGCCTGATCACCGGATCCAGATCCAACGGCTCAGGACGATCCGGTTCACCGTGGGCCTGGCTCACCGTGGACTAAAACTCATTTCCAGTTTAAATAAAATTCCAGAAATTGATTTAAACTTTGAAAATTCATAACTTGCTCATTTTGACTCCAAATTTCACCATTCCAATTTTATTAAATTCAGCATTTAATTCTCCACACATTAATGCCATAAAAACAGTATGTTACATTAGCACAAAATAATCTTAGCAATTAAATGAATAAAAACCCCTTAGGATTAAAATTATTAATTCATAAAATAAATTGGGAAAAGCCTTAAAAACTAATCTTTAATGTTTTTCACCAAACTTCAGAATAATAAAACCTTATTTCACATATTAAAACCCATAAACTTGTATGTTTATCCTTTTGTGATGTTTTATCTGTTTATTGAATGCTATGTTTATTTTTTCATATCGAGAAGATTACGAGTTCGTCGAGGAGCCGAAGTTCTATTCCGAGGTTCCCCCTTCACCCTTTGCTGATCAAGGCAAGTCATCGAACCCTCCTGTGGAAATAGTTGATCATCATTGAGCCCAGTTTTCATAACTACCGCTATAACTCATAGGATATTATTGCATTAGTCAAATATCAAGCCCTACATTATATTTATTAGATCCCCGTCCTTGTGTGCAAACCCAAGCCATGCTTATTGAGCCTTAACTCCTTGTCACTCTACTATAAAAATATTAGCTAGTGCCCAATGTACAGGCACAAATGCTATAGGATAAAAAGAATGAGTCGTAGATAGTTGGAATCTGTTATATGAATTTCCCCGTTATTCTCGTCTCTGGACTCTATTGGAGTTGGCTATGTTATAAGTATGGTGGGTTCCGGGTGCAAGCTCGGGAAGTGGTTGGTCGCACCCGGGGCACTATAAGGACCGGTCTATGGATCTGTTGCAAAGCACTTCCGTACCAACCACAAGTCTAATGGGTAAGTCCTAACTGAAAGTATGGAACAATACGACTCGATGCACCATAATGGAGGGGGCAAGGGGCAACCTACGGGTGACTTGTACCGACGTGGCTCAGGGGGGGGGGTATGGTGAGGCTCGACGCGTCGGGACACCATATGAAACCCATAAGAGGGTGCTGTCGGGTCGAGGAGGACCATATGGAAGGTTTTGGCACGAGTTCCGGTGGTATGGGTCATCTCGTTACACTTTGGTGTGAGTGATGAGTGCGTGCCTTATGGGTACAATGGTACATCTCTGATCAGAGTATTTAATCTTTTCGAAAAGCCGAGCCCACGGTCAAGGGTGGGTTGTGTAACTACTCGCAGTTAGTTTAATATTGTGTGAATGGTTGAGTTATTCATGGCATGTAAGGACTGTTGAGCGAGGTGGGGCTGACTGTACCCCTCGAGTTAGAAGATGATGATTCATACACATGTTTACATTTCAGTACTAATAAATTGATCACATTTAATTGCTTTACCAATTACGCTTTTCCGCGAAATTAGCCACTATCTCCCTTGTTATTACTCTGCATTATATTTGCATTCGGTGGCTTGCTGAGTACGTTTGTACTCACCCCCGTTGACTTCCACCACAGAGCCCGTCTACTATGAGGAGGATGAAGGTCTGGAGTAGCGACCCAGTCAAGGCGAGAGTGGAAGGAGGCATTCATCTAGGACCCTTTGATTTATTAGTTTCTCTTCATCTTTATTCACTTTTGTATTAATACGGTCTATGAACCGTGAATGATTGCTCGTATTGTACGTGGTCGCATGATGAATGTCTTGGTTTATTGATTTTCTATGGAATTTCAATAAAGGTCCTAATTTATTAAATCGGGGCGTGGCAAGATGGTATCAGAGCTGACTTGACTGTAGGAAGCCAAACAGACCTGACCCTAGGACTTATATTAACCATATTTTCTTACAAAAAATTACTTATCCTCTCATCTTCCGAGGTTTTCACAAAAAAATTTCTCTCTTTTGTAGATGCCGGTCCGTACCATGAGCAGGAACCTTCGAGATGAGGCCGGATTCATCCGCGAGCTACGCATGCTCATTGGTTTCCTCGGATTCGAGCACGAGCCGATGTTCCATGGCGTCTTCCCTGATGAGGAAGAGAGCTACTGTGAGGTCACCATTGTCATCCAGCCCTCTCCTCAAACAGCCCACACCTATCGAGGCGGAGGACCTACCTTCTTGGTAGCTAGCCAGCGCACCACCCTCCAGGCCCTCACCGAGCTCCGGATGATCTACGACAGTGAGCTCTACGACACGGATTATCGCTTTGTGCCCCTTCACACCCCAGGGAGTCCCCACAACATCTACGTCAGCACGCTCTCCCAGCGCCACTCTGCGGTTGGACACACCGTACGCCTGTTAGAGGCAATGGACGAGCTCCACTATGTGGCACTGCAGGATGCTAGTGGACAGCACAACACGATCAACTTTTACCGACACTCTTCCGAGGATCTGAACCGCGAGAACGGAGATCTTCGTCGCCGTATCCAGCAGGGACACCGATTGGCTGCCGAGGCAGAGGAGCTATGACGCCAGAATGAGCTCCTACGGCAGCGCGTCGCCAACAATCCTCAGCTCCACCATCAGATTGAGGAATTGAAGAAGGATATCGAGGAGATCGCACCCCTTCCGCCTCGCAAGCGGAAATCGCTTCGGATCCCCACCGTGAGGCCAAAGAGGATTTCCCGCAGCGCACCTCCCGACGGACCTTCCAGTTCCACCACCTCGACCATCTCCGTCGAGCCTGTGGTCGACTCGTCCCCTCAGCTGCCATAGACGCAGTATTTACGATTGATTGTTTTATTTCAATTGTTTTGAATTGTATTGCCACTCATGTCTAATATAAGGCATGAGTGAAGATTAAAATAAAAGACAACAAATGTAATCGCAAGAACG
The DNA here is from genome assembly GCA_019279435.1 of Zizania palustris. Classification (NCBI taxonomy): domain Eukaryota; kingdom Viridiplantae; phylum Streptophyta; class Magnoliopsida; order Poales; family Poaceae; genus Zizania; species Zizania palustris. Next base: position 4,966,860 of record JAAALK010000082.1, read on the forward strand.
ACATTTTGGAATAAAGCTTAGTACCAATTCCCCCTTAGAAGATGTTATCTATTTTGGAAACTTCAGGATGACTAACACTCAAGGCTCCGATGCTCCCCAAAACGGAGGGGACAACGACAACTTGCCCCAGTGAGGAGCAACCGGGCAAAGGCAAGCCCCGGTCGACAACCACCCCACCCTGGCCGAGATGATGGCCAATCAGAATCAGTTGGGGGCTGCTCTACTGAACCAAATGCAACAGCAGCAGCAGATGTAGGAGCAGCATGCTCAATTCTTCCGTCTCCGCCAACAGCCCGAACTGCCTCGCCCCGCCACTCCTGCTCTAGCCCCCGCCTCGCAACTCTTGGAGTTCCTCCGAGTCCGCCCTCCCACATTCTCAAGCACCACCAACCCCATGGAGGCTGGTGATTGGTTGAGAACCATCGGAAAGAAGCTGGACCTCCTGACTTGTACTGAGCAGGAGAGGGTGGCTTTCGCCGCCCATCAGCTCTAGGGTCCCGCCGCAGAATGGTGGGACAACCTGCGTGAGACCTTGCCCGAGGGACACGTCCACACTTGGGCGGAGTTCTCCACTGCTTTCCGCGCCGCCCATGTCCCGGACGGCATTATTGCCCAGAAACAACAAGAGTTCAGAGACCTGCAGCAGGGAAGCAGGTCCGTAACAGAGTATCTTCATGAGTTCAACAGGTTGGCCTGGTACGCACCTGAGGAGGTCCATACCGATACGGCCAGACAGTCCAAGTTCCTCCGGGGACTGAAGGATGAGCTGTCCCTTAAGCTCATTTCCGGAGATTACACCAACTTTCAAAAGTTGGTGAATAAAGCTATTATTCAGGAGACCCAGCAGAACAAGTTTGACCTGAAAAAGAAAAGAATGATCACCTTTAGGCAGAACCAAGGCATGGCACAGAGGCCCCGCTTCACACCTCCTCCACCGGCGCCACAATACCATCCCCGACCGGTGTATCATCCGGCGCCACCCGCCGCCAACGCCGGAGCCGGACAGCCTCGCCCCGCTCCCACTGCACCACCCGCCCCACCCGCCCCGGCCAAGAAGGTGGAAATTCTGCGCGACAACCATGAAAAGCCTGTGATCTGCTTCAACTACCGCCAGGAGGGGCATTACTCCCACCAGTGCCCTCACCCTAAGCGCGCTCAAGGAGTCGCAACAAACCCGGCCATCCACGCCCGCGTCAACCACGTCACCGCCGAAGAAGCCCAGGACGCAGCCGAGATCGTCATGGGTAAGTTCAAGGTACATTCGGCCCTTGCAGTGGTTTTATTTGACACTGGAGCTACGCACTCCTTCATATCAACGACTTTTGTGGAAAAGAACAATCTAAACATAAGTGAACTACCAAGAGCCGTGCTAATAGTCACCCCTGGAAAACAAACTCTAGCCCAATCCTATAGTCCAAGGGTATGGGTAGATATCCAAGGCACATTATTCTGGGCCGACCCCATCCTAATAGAATGCCAAGGCTTGGATCTCATTCTAGGAATGGATTGGCTCAATAAACACCAAGGAGTGATAAGATGTGCCCGGAGACAAGTGACTGTGACCAGTGAAGAAGGGACTGCCGTGACATTTCAGATGCCAAGCCTGAAGTTTGGAAGACCAAGGCTGCACCAGATTACTTTGGAAGAGATACCGGTAGTCTGCGAGTACCCGGACATGTTTCCAGAGGATTTACCCGGGATGCCACCCAAGAGGGACATCGAGTTCTGGATTGATTTGGTACCCGGAACCACTCCTATTTACAAGCGACCATACCGGATGGCCGCCAATGAGCTAGCTAAGATGAAGCAGCAACTGGAGGATCTTGAGAAGAAAGGCTACATCAGACCTAGCACATCTCTGTGGTGTGTCCCCGCCATCTTCGTTGAGAAGAAAGAGGACAAAGCTAAGCATATGTGTGTGGATTACCGATCCTTGAATGAGGTGACCATCAAGAACAAGTACCGTTACCCAGGATCGATGATCTTGTTGACCAGTTGAAAGGAGCTACGGTATTTTCCAAGATTGACCTGCGGTAAGGATATCATCAGCTGAGAATTCGAGAGGAGGATATACCCAAGATGGCTTTTACCTCTCGCTATGGATTATATGAGTGCACTGTTATGTCTTTTGGTTAAACCAATGCCCCAGCGTTCTTCATGAATATGATGAATAAAGTGTTCATGGAGTATTTGGACAAGTTTATCGTGGTATTTATAGATGACATTCTCATCTACTCCAAGGACCAAAAGGAGCACGAGACTCACATCCGATTGACCCTAGGAAAACTAAGGGAACACCAATTATACGCCAAGTACATCAAGTGTAAATTCTGGACGGCGGAAGTAAAGTTCCTTGGACACATCATTTCTGCGCAAGGTATCGCAGTGGACCCTGCCATCGTAGAAGAAGTTACGGATTGGCTGCCACCCACAAATGTATCTGAGATACGAAGTTTTCTGGGTTTGGCCGGGTATTATCGGAGATTTATCGAGAATTTTTCCAAGATAGCCAAGCCTATGACCAAGTTATTGTAGAAAGGAGAAAAGTTTGAATGGACTCCCGAGTGCGAGGAAAGTTTTCGCACCCTCAAGACCCGGCTGGTGTCAGCGCCCATATTGACCCTACCAGATATTAGGAAGGACTACCATGTTTATTGTGATGAATCTCGCCAAGGATTGGGATGTGTTCTTATGCAAGATGGGAAGGTTATTTCATACGCCTCTCGTCAGTTGAGACCCCATGAGTTAAACTACCTGACCCATGACTTGGAATTGGCCGCTGTTGTGCACGCCCTTAAGATATGGAGGCATTATTGGGTCGGAAATCGCTGCGAAGTCTTTACGGATCACAAGAGTTTGAAGTACATCTTCACGCAGCCGGACCTCAATCTGAGGCAAAGATGATGGTTGGAATTAATAAAGGACTACGACTTAGGTATTCACTACCACCCCAGAAAAGCAAATGTGGTAGCTGATGCATTAAGTCGTAAGGGATATTGCACCACCATCGTGATTCAGGATCATGCGCCTTTGCTCTATAAGGAGATGGAAAAGTTAACCCTTGGATTAACCACAGGAGCCTATCTAGCCACCTTGGAAACCCAACCTGTCTTGTTTGAGCAAATCCGAGAAGCTCAGTTAGAAGATCCGGATATAGCCGCCATTAAGAAGAACATGAGACAAGGTAAAGCCCCAGGATTTTCAGAAGACAAGAATGGCACTATATGGTTTGGAACCAGGATATGTGTACCGGATAAACTAGAAATAAAGACCCTTATCCTAAGGGAGGCCCATGACACTCTGTACTCCATCCATCCCGGGAGTACCAAGATTTACCAGGACCTGAAGGAACGGTATTGGTGGGTTAGCATGAAGAAAGAGATTGCTCAGTTCATCGCAGAATGTGACACCTGCAGACGAGTGAAGGCAGAACATCAGAGACCTACAGGACTATTACAACCACTCAAAGTGCCTGAATGGAAATGGGAAGAGATCGGTATGGATTTCATCACAGGACTCCCAAAGACCCAGCTTGGATATGATTCTAATTGGGTAATCATTGACCGACTAACCAAAGTAGCACATTTCATAGCCGTCAAAATGACCTTCAGTGGCCCTAAGCTCGCAGAATTGTATATGGCCCACATTGTGTGTCTTCATGGAGTGCCCAAAAGATAGTATCTGACCGAGGAAGTCAGTTTACGTCACGATTTTGGAAGAACCTTCAGGAGGAGATGGGAACGAGATTGAACTTCAGCACTGCTTACCACCCTCAGATAGACGGACAAACTGAAAGGGTGAATCAGATATTGGAAGATATGCTACGGGTATGTGTCTTGGATTTTGGAGGAACTTGGGACAAGAGTTTACCGTATGCTGAGTTTTCGTACAACAACAGTTATCAAGCCAGTCTACAGATGTCCCCGTTCGAAGCCCTATATGGACGTAAGTGTAGGACGCCTCTACTTTGGGATCAAACCGGTGAATCCCAAGTGTTTGGAACAGACATCCTTCGGGAAGCCGAAGAGAAGGTACAGATTATCAGAGACCGGCTCAAGATAGCCCAATCACGACAGAAGAGCTATGTGGACAATCGACGTCGAGATCTAGCTTTTGAAGAGGGAGACCACGTCTACCTTCGAGTCACACCTCTCCGTGGTACTCAACGGTTTAACATGAGAGGAAAGTTGGCACCTCGATATGTTGGACCTTTTCCCATTATTCGACGCCAAGGCGAAGTCGGTTATCAGTTGGAACTACCACCCTCACTGGCCGGGGTACATGACGTGTTCCATGTGTCCCAACTCAAGAAGTGTCTCCGAGTCCCAATAGAGCAAGTGGACCTACAACAGTTGGATGTTCAAGAAGATTTGACCTATGTGGAAAAGCCCGTCAAGATCTTGGAAGTAAAAGAGAGGACCACCAGAAGCCGCGTCATCTGCTTCTGTAAGGTTCAGTGGACCAATCATCCCGTAGAGGAAGCTACATGGGAAAAAGAGGAAGAACTCAAAGCCCAGCATCCAGAGTTATTCAAGGATTGATCCGAATCTCGAGGACGAGATTCTCTGTAAGGGGGATAGGATTGTAACACCTCAAGATTTAAAAATAAATAAAATAAAAGAAATATATTAATAAAGGAATTTCTGGATTTTATTATTAAAGAAAACTCCTAAAAGAGCCCTATTAAAGCCAAACAGAGATAAATATTCACAATTTGGACTTTAAAAATTTATGTATTAAAATAGAGGCCAAGACATAATTTTAGGATTTTTTACAAATTTTTATCAATAGTGATTCAACCCTTAATCAAATAAATGAATTACTGGATTTATTTTAATCAAAAAAACAAATATAAATCTAAATGGGCCTCAACCTTGAATTACCTTCAGCCCAGCCCAACCCAACCTTGAGTCACTGACAAGCGGGACCCACCTGTCGGCACACTCCCCCTCTCTCCTCCCCGCGCCCGCACTCCGCCTGGCCCACCCGTCAGCCTCGCTATTGAATTTCCCAGCAGCTGACAGCCCGGGCCCGTCTATCGGCCCCCTTCCTTTTTCGTTCACTCGCTGACAGGTGGAGCCCACCTATCAGTACCTTCGTCCCCGATGGAAGGGGATCTCTCCCCTTTCCTTCCGACGACCCCCTTTCCTTCCCTCGCCACCGGCCGCCCCGATCCGGCCAGATCCGCCCTGGGATCCCTTCTTCCGACAACCGTGACCCCCTTCCATTCATAGTTCACACGTAATTAGGTATATGGAAGCTTATCCGAGAAGAAATGGGAACCTCGCCGGAGCTCATGGGAACCCTTAGTTCCCTTCCGTTTGGACACCGGCGACCCCTCCTATTTAAAACCCTCCGGCCACCGCCCTCTGCCCACACTGCCTTAGCGCAAGTCTGTGCGATCCAGAGTGCCACCACCCCCTTTTTGGGTTTCCCCTCTGCTCCACCTCCAGCCACCGATCGCCGCTGCCTCGAACCTCCTCCGCCCTCACCGTCGCCACCGTCGAGACCGCCGGAGCCCGCCCACCCTCGGCATCCACTCGGTTGGCCGTGGAACTCACCAGAACATCGTCACCGTTGAGCACCTGTAAAGCCTCCGCCGTCTACCCCACCGCCAGTCACCGTCCGTTGATCATCATCGCCGCCGCAGGTATGGTTGGAACCGTCATCGTCCCCTCTATCCATTTTCGCATGAAGCTAGGCCCCTAGGCCCTCACCGATGCCATCGCCACCACACCCGAGCCCCGCCGGAGCCGAGGACGAAGGGGTACGTGGCCCCTTACGTCTGTGCCGTGTCGGATCGCATCGTGGCCATCCGATCGCGATCGGAGGGCTACGATTAAATCCCTTCTGGATTTAATCTGGGCCCTCGGATCCGGTCAAAGCGGTACCATGCGATCTGGGCCATTGATCGCTACTTAAAAGGGTTGACTCAATCTGGTGCGTCCATGCGTACCGGTTCGATGCAATCTAATCTGGGCCGTCCATTTTCACTTAAGCCTCCCGCCCCACGCCTGATCGCCGGATCTAGATCCAACGGCTCAGGACGATTCGGTTCACGCGCACAGTACGCCTGTCCACCGTGGGCCTGGCTCACCGTGGACTAAAACCCATTTCCAGTTTAAATAAAATTCCAGAAATTGATTTAAACTTTGAAAATTCATAACTTGCTCATTTTGACTCCAAATTTCACCATTCCAATTTTATTAAATTCAGCATTTTATTCTCCACACATTAATGCCATAAAAACCCCTTAGGATTAAAATTATTAATTCATAAAATAAATTGGGAAAAGCCTTAAAAACTAATCTTTAATGTTTTTCACCAAACTTCAGAATAATAAAACCTTATTTCACATATTAAAACCCATAAACTTGTATGTTTATCCTTTTGTGATGTTTTATCTGTTTATTGAATGCTATGTTTATTTTTCCGTATCGAGAAGATTACGAGTTCGTCGAGGAGCTGGAGTTCTACTCCGAGGTTCCCCCTTCACCCTTTGCTGATCAAGGCAAGTCATCGAACCGTCCTATGGAAATAGTTGATCATCATTGAGCCCAGTTTTCATAACTCACGCTATAACTCATAGGATATTATTGCATTAGTCAAATATCAAGCCCTACATTATATTTATTAGATCCCCGTCCTTGTGTGCAAACCCAAGCCATGCTTATTGAGCCTTAACTCCTTGTCACTCTACTATAAAAATATTAGCTAGTGCCCAATGTACAGGCACAAATGCTATAGGATAAAAAGAATGAGTCATAGATAATTGGAATCTGTTATATGAATTTCCCCGTTATTCTCGTCTCTGGACTCTTTTGGTGTTGGCTATGTTATAAGTATGGTGGGTTCCGGGTGCAAGCTCAGGAACTGGTTGGTCGCACCCGGGGCACTATAAGGACCGGTCTGCGGGATCTGTTGCAAAGCACTTCCATACCAACCACAAGTCTAATGGGTAAGTCCTAACTGAAAGTATGGAACAATCCGACTCGATGCACCATAGTGGAGGAGGCAAGGGGCAACCTGCGGGTGACTTGTACCAACATGGCTCAAGGGGGGTATGGTGAGGCTCGATGCATCGGGACACCATATGAAACCCATAAGAGGGTGCTATCGGGTCGAGGAGGACCATATGGAAGGTTTTGGCACGAGTTCCCGTGGTATGGGTCATCTCGTTACACTTTGGTGTGAGTGATGAGTGCGTGCCTTGTGGGTACAGTGGTACATCTCTGATCAGAGTATTTAATCTTTTCGAAAAGCCGAGCCCACGGTCAAGGGCAGGTTGTGTAACTACTCGCAGTTAGTTTACTATTGTGTGAATGGTTGAGTTATTCATGGCATGTAAGGACTGTTGAGCGAGGTGGGGCTGACTGTACCCCTCGAGTTAGAAGATGATGATGCATACACATGTTTACATTTCAGTACTAATAAATTGATCACATTTAATTGCTTTACCAATTACGCTTTTCCGCAAAATTAGCCACTATCTCCCTTGTTATTACTCTGCATTATATTTGCATTCGGTGGCTTGCTGAGTACGTTTGTACTCACCCCCGTTGACTTCCACCACCAGAGCCCGTCTACTACGAGGAGGATGAAGGTCTGGAGTAGCGACCCAGTCAAGGCGAGACTGGAAGGAGGCGTTCATCTAGGACCCTTTGATTTATTAGTTTCTCTTCATCTTTATTCACTTTTGTATTAATACGGTCTACGAACCGTGAATGATTGCTCGTATTATACGTGGTCACATGATGAACGTCTTGGTTTATTGATTTTCTATGAAATTTCAATAAAGGTCCTGATTTATTAAATCGGGGCGTGACACTTTCCAAATCAAATCATGCTCACTGCTTAGTCTTGAATCTAGCATGTTTAGGCAGGACTGCTTTAGCTATCTTTTATCTGATTGATAGTAAGACTCCTTTTTTCTCTGGATGCAAAGCATTGCAACTTGAAAAATTGTATTACTTACTCATGGATATTCATCAAGTGCTAAACAATTTTGTCACTTAATTAAAAATCCAAAAATCCATTATTTGCTTGCTACAAGCGAAAAGATCCAGGTGGGTTTGTTTGTCGCACTACTCTATTCTAGACTTCTTACCATTGCACATTGGTCTGAACTGGGATAGTATAGTGTATGCCAAAATCACCGCCTTAAGATTCTGATGGCTTTCGTGCCTAGGCTTGGCCTGATTGGATAGTATAAGGTAGACAAACAAACAACCCCTGGCATTGTGAAAAGAACAACAAAAAATTCTTTTTTTATCAAGTTTTGCTTTCAATGCTCCACTTGAACTGGACTTGTCTGTCTAGAGTAGAAATTGACTAGCTTTGCGTAGTCCTTGTTTTTACTTGTCTAGTTACCTTCATTGAGTGGTGATGCTTTTATTTAAAAATGATGAAATCACATGCTATCATCATATTTTCAGAGAATGTTAAATTGAGCTGAGCACATGAAAATTGGTACTAGTGTTGGCATATTTTTCTTTATATGTCTTTGCAATTCTGCCCATTTCGAAGCTTTGCATCTTTTAAATCCTCCTTGATGTTGTTGACACGAGAACGTGCCCCCGCACTTGGGTCAGTTCGACGATCCAAAAGTGTGCGGATACTTAGGGACAAGCCTAAGCGTGACGCAGCACCGGCGTCGCGTTCCGACTACCCTTATTCGTGATAAGGGGGGTGGAGTCGCCAGGCAATCAGATCACACAAAATAACCCAATTAGCCGAAAGAGATATATTAAACAGAATAAAATCAGCAAACCGGTCAGAGCCCGTATGCTTCGAAGTCCGATGCGAAGGAGTCACCGAAGTGTACCTTCGGCGTCTGGTGCGAAGTATCCTGCCGAAGGGTGCTTCGGCGTTCGGACTGATCCGGCCGAAGATGAACTCCGAACGAATTTGGACACGACGGTCACCTCCGAACGGCAGGGTTCGGTGTGAGATCTCTGATACAGCATGATGAGGACATCGCTGCCATTGATACAACCACAACAGCAGCCAACACTTCACCGCTTACACCTAAGCAAGGACCAATGACACGCGCCCGTGCACGTGAACTTAATTATCTGGTGAACTCGTTCCTAGCTATTCAAGTTAATTATTTTTCCAATGGGGTACTATTAAAGCCTTGTGATGACTTTATTATCCTTAAGTGCTTAGGAATTGAACCAGCTAGGAGTGGAGAAGGCAACAATGCAATAAATATTCGTACTCCCGAAGGGACTCTTGTAACTGCAGAAATCCAAGATTAAATGGAGCATATCTTTCAACTCCCAAGGTTGTTTAATGCAAATAAGTACTTGTTGGAAAGGTCTCTTCGTCTGCTTTCCAACGGATCATGAATCAATGGCAGAGGAGAGACGAAACGTCCAGAAACTGCCGAAGAACACTCGTGACTCCTGAGTTTCTAGTTTTTCCCTTTGAAAGCAAGTGGTAGCCACAAAAGAACTGGGGTTTTGTTTGATGTAAGTTAGCTGCTGCTACTTCCTTGTAACACGCGTGTCGGCTAGACCGCCCGATTACTTGAATCAAAACTCCAACTTCTATCATATCCATGAGTGTTTGCTTGTCATCTTGTTCTTGCTTGTTCTTCGATTGCTTGCAGGTTCAAGGCTGTTCTTGGCACGGCAAGAGCAGCAACAACCGGAGTCGGTGTAACTATCGCTAAGGCGCAATATCCTTGTGGTTGTTGTAGTCAGGTAGCACAACGTCGATCTCCACCCCCAAATCGTAGTTATCAGGAGACGGTGTACCTGTCGCTCAAGGCGCCACACCATCTTGGTTGTGGTAGTCGGGCAGCCAACGTCGGCTTCCACCAAATTCACCACATGCTCCATCTCTCATCGAAAGATCGGGCTCCATTAAGTGGTATCAGATTTCAGGTTGATTGGTGAGAGATCTCCTTCTCCTTTGTTCTTTGTTTTTCCTACAGTCCACTTTTGCCCAAAGATAAGTTTCGATCTGAAAATCCCAAAAACATTTTGTGCCTTTGCTTTGCTACTTATCTCTCGGCTTGTTGAATTCACGGTTACTTCTTTGTGTCAAGTTGCTGGTCCTATGTTTTTACCGCTAGAGTTTTGAGTTCGTGCACCTTGTTCTATCTCCATTTTCATTCTCTAGCTGAAGTTACAAAGAGAGAAAAAGGCAAGTGCAAAACAAAAGCCGCACAGATCAGCAAAAAACAAGGCACAGGCCAAAAACAAAAAAAAACAAAAAAAGGTGCACTAATTCAATTTTCTATAGAAAGATTTCAAGTACAAAAAAAAGAAAGACATTTTGTGTGACCTTTGCTTCAAAGTTTCGAAATTCAGCTTGCTGTTTTGAGTATTTTGGTGATTACGTTTGGGTGACGGCTCACGTCTCTATCACGGTTTGGACTAGGACCAGCACAGTACCATCGCGGAACGTTTATTCAACTTGCTGTGACTAACGTGGTACTAGCTGTTCCTTTGTGCAATTGTTTTAGCAGCCACCTACAGCTCCACAAAATTATCTACAACACCACCGGGTTGTGATGGCAGTCACCGTTTGTTGTTGTTCCTGCTGTTTGCTGACGCCTCCTGCATTGTGTGGTAAGAACTTGCAAGAGCTTGATTTCTTGCTAGTGAGAAAGTGTTTGTGTCCTACCATCTCCTAGCAACTGCTAGGTTTAATCTGCTTGCTTTTGTACTTCTTTTGTACTAACCATGTCAGCTGATGCGAGTGAGACGCTTCCACATTCACCACGTACGAGGGGCATCATTCAACATTTCGAACGCCAACTAAGGTTGCACACGAAAGCCCTCAATGAGAATGTTCAAGTCACCAATGAGCGCATTGGTTAATTAGAGGCAGCGCAGATTCTTACCAACAACCAGCTGACCACATTAGAGAGAACAGCTGGGGCTATTAACACCTCTCTTGCAGCAATCAATGTGCGATTACAGAGGATGGAACAAGCTGGGCTCGGAGAGAGGGAACAACGTGATGATGACGGCCATACCTCCATTGCTAGCGCCGCTAGATATGATGAGCTAGAGTATTTAGCGGATACCGAGCTTGATGATGGATCTTTCAGGTATCAACGGCAACCACGTCGCAACTATCACGGTATGGTTGGCCGAGCTCCACGACGTGAGGTACGTGACAACGATGATTCCCTACGCAGGATTAAATTCTCCATACCATCTTTTGATGGGAAATATGATCCTGATGCATATCTGACTTGGGAGCTGTCGGTAGATCAAAAATTTGCATGCCATGAATTTCCTGATGATAAAAAGGTTAGAGCTGCCACTAGTGAATTCACTGACTTTGCTTCTGTTTGGTGTCATGAGTATCAAACTAAAAATCCAGCTATTGTACCACAAACTTGGAATGCTTTAAAAAGAGTCATGCGTAGTCGTTTTGTTCCTTCCTATCATGCTCGTGATTTGTTGCATAAATTACAACAGCTTAGGCAAGGCAACAAATCGGTTAAGGAGTACTATCAAGAACTACAAATTGGCATGATGAGATGTGGTCTAGTTAAAAATGAAGAGGTTGCGATGGCTCGATTCATGGGTGGTTTAACTAGAGAAATTCATGATATATTGGCTTACAAGGAGTACACTAATGTCACTCGATTATTTCATCTTGCTTGCAAGGCTGAAAGGGAAGTGCAGGGATGCCGCACAATAAATAACACTCCTGCAGGTCGGACTACATCGTGGTAGCCCCGCGCAAGTGCCGCTGGCCCTAAACATGATTTTCATAGAGATGCTTCCAATCAGCAGTCCACAACTACATAAAAATCAGCACCTGTCCGTACTACCGAGACAACAAAAGGATCCACCCAAGCTGCAGCCAACACTTCTTCTTCCGTCGCTTCCACCAGGAGAATGAAGGACATCCAGTGCCTCCGATGCAAAGGATTTGGGCACATACAAAGGGACTGTCCAAGCAAGCGTGTGCTGATCGTACGAGAAAATGGTGAGTATTCATCAGCTAGTGATTTAGATGATGAAACATATGCCATGCTTGCTGCCCAAGATGCAGGAAAGAAGAATGATGATGAAGAACACATTGGGGCTGAACATGCTGAACACTACGAGAGTCTTGTTGTGAGGCGTATCTTGAGTGCACAAATGATTCAAGCTGAACAGAACCAGCGACACAATCTGTTCCAAACAAAGTGTGTAGTTTTGGAACGATCGTGTCGCGTTATTATTGATGGAGGAAGCTGCAACAACTTGGCGAGTGCCACCATGGTAGAAAAACTTGGGATGAAAACACTTCCACACCCACATCCCTACTACATCCAATGGTTCAATGATAGTGGTAAGCTTAAGGTAACACGTATGGTCCGAGTGGAATTTACAATTGGTTCATACAATGATTACATTGATTGTGATGTGGTACCTATGAAAGCTTGCTCTATGTTATTTGGTAGACCTTGGCAATTTGATAAGGATACATTGCATCATGGTAAATCAAATCAATATTCTTTCATGCATAATGAGAAGAAGCTTGTTTTGCACCCTATGTCCCCCGATGCTATTTTGAGGGATGAAGTTGGTAGAGCTTGCAAGGAGAAAAACAAGAAATCTGCTCAAAATGAAAGTGGTGTTGTGAACAGATCGGTTCAACCTACGAATGACAAATCTAAATCTGCTCATGTTGGAAAAAATGACATAAAATTGAAAAGTGCTTGTTTCCTTGCTTCAAAATCTGATTTACTTGAATTAAATGATGACGCCACGATCTGCTATGTGTTTGTTTGCAAAGAAGCTTTGTTCTCACTTCACGACATACCATCTACTTTGCCTCCTACTGTCACTAATCTTTTGCAGGAATATGCTGATGTGTTCCCACAAGAAGTGCCACCCGGGCTACCACCAATCAGAGGTATTGAGCATCAGATTGACCTCATCCCTAGGGCTTCCTTGCCAAATCGAGCGCCATACAGGACCAACCCGGAGGAGACCAAGGAGATTCAGCGACAAGTTCAGGAATTACTCGACAAAGGCTATGTGCGTGAGTCCCTTAGTCCTTGCTCTGTTCCTGTTCTGTTAGTTCCAAAGAAAGATGGATCATTGCGCATGTGTGTAGATTGCCGAGCAATTAATAACATTACCATCAGATATCGTCATCCTATCCCTAGGTTAGATGATATGCTTGATGAACTTAGTGGCTCGATGATTTTCTCTAAAATTGATTTGTGTAGTGGATACCACCAAATTCGCATGAAGCTAGGAGATGAATGGAAAACAGCGTTTAAAACCAAGTTCGATTTGTATGAGTGGTTGGTCATGCCTTTTGGCCTCACTAATGCACTTAGCACTTTCATGAGATTAATGAATGAAGTTTTACGTGCTTTCATTGGGAGATTTGTGGTAGTTTACTTTGATGACATCTTGATCTATAGCACATCTCTAGAAGAACATCTTGAACATTTACGTGCTGTTTTTAATGCTTTACGCAATGCACGCTTATTTGGTAACATTGACAAGTGAACCTTTTGCACAGATAGAGTCTCTTTTCTTGGCTATGTTGTGACACCACAGGGAATTGAAGTTGATCAAGCTAAGGTGGAGGCAATACACAGTTTGACGGTTCCTACCACGGTCACGCAAGTGCGAAGCTTTCTCGGGCTTGCTGGATTCAGCACCATAGCAGGCCCACTGCACGAGCTTACGAAGAAGGGTGCTCCATTCACCTGGAGGAAGGCGCAAGAGGTTGCATTTAACACTTTGAAGGATAGGTTAACTCATACACCCCTTCTCCAATTACCAGATTTCAATAAGACTTTTGAATTGGAATGTGATGCTAGTGGTATTGGGTTGGGAGGTGTCTTGTTGCAAGAAGGAAAGCCTATTGCTTATTTTAGTGAGAAACTGAATGGGCCTAGTTTGAACTATTCCACTTATGATAAAGAATTATATGCTCTAGTTCGAACTTTGGAAACATGGCAACATTATTTATGGCCTAAAGAATTTGTTATACATTTTGATCATGAATCTTTGAAGCACATTAGGAGCCAAACCAATCTGAACCGTAGGCATGCCAAGTGGGTAGAATTTATTGAGTCCTTTCCTTATGTCATCAAACATAAGAAAGGAAAAGATAATGTCATTGTGGATGCCTTGTCTCGCCGTTATACTATGTTATCCCAACTTGATTTTAAGATCTTTGGCTTGGAAACAATTAAAGAACAATATGCTTTTGATGATGATTTCAAAGATGTGTTGCTGCAATGTAAAGAAGGGAGAACATGGAACAAGTTTGTTCTCACTGATGGCTTCGTGTTTTGGGCTAACAAATTATGCATTCCAGCTAGTTCTGTGCGTCTGTTACTATTGCAGGAAGCACATGGCGGTGGGTTGATGGGGCACTTTGATGTGAAGAAAACAGAAGACATCCTAGCAAGCCATTTCTATTGGCCAAAGATGAGAAGGGACGTGGAGCGGTTTGTTGCTCGCTGCACCACCTATCAAAAAGCTAAGTCCCATCTTAATCCACATGGTTTGTACATGCCTCTCCCTGTTCCTAGTACTCCATGGGAGGATATTTCTATGGACTTTGTTTTAGGACTGCCTAGAACAAAGAAGGGGAGGGATAGTATTTTTGTTGTTGTGGACATGTTTTCTAAAATGGCACACTTCATACCATGTCACAAAACTGATGATGCTACCCATATTGCTGATTTGTTCTTTCGTGAAGTTGTTCGTTTGCATGGGGTACCAAACACTATTGTTTCAGATCGGGATGCCAAATTTCTTAGTCATTTTTGGAAAACCTTATGGGCTAAATTGGGAACTAAATTACTCTTTTCTACTACTTATCACCCTCAAACTGATGGACAAACAGAAGTTGTAAACCGTAGTTTATCTACCATGCTTAGGGCTGTTCTGAAACATAATATCAAATTGTGGGAAGAATGTTTGCCTCATATTGAATTTGCTTACAATCGTTCGCTGCATTCGACTACTAAATTATGCCCTTTTGAGATTGTGTATGGTTTTGTCCCTCATGCTCCCATTGATCTTATGGCCATTCCACCTTCAGAAAAATTGAATTTTGATGTTTCTAGCTGTGCTGAACTGATTCTTAAGATGCATGAGCAAACTAAGGCAAACATTGAGGCCATGAATGCTAAGTATCAACAAGCCGATAGCAAGGATAGATTTAGTTTGGGTTCATTTGAGAAAGGATAGATTTCCGAATTTAAGAAAATCTAAATTACTACCACGAGCTGCTGGACCCTTCAAAGTGCTTCAAAAAATAAATGATAATGCATATAAAATTGAGTTGCCTGTAGATTTTGGGGTTAGTTCCTCTTTTAACATTAAAGATTTGAAACCATACTTGCGTGAGGAGGACACGTTCGAGTCGAGGACGACTCTATTGCAAGAAGGGGAGGATGATGAGGACATCGCTGCCATTGATACAACCACAACAGCAGCCAACACTTCACCGCTTACACCTAAGCAAGGACCAATGACACGCGCCCGTGCACGTGAACTTAATTATCTGGTGAACTCGTTCCTAGCTGTTTAAGTTAATTATTTTTCCAATGGGGTACTATTAAAGCCTTGTGATGACTTTATTATCCTTAAGTGCTTAGGAATTGAACCAGCTAGGAGTGGAGAAGGCAACAATGCAATAAATATTCGTACTCCCGAAGGGACTCTTGTAACTGCAGAAATCCAAGATTAAATGGAGCATATCTTTCAACTCCCAAGGTTGTTTAATGCAAATAAGTACTTGTTGGAAAGGTCTCTTCGTCTGCTTTCCAACGGATCAAGAATCAATGGCAGAGGAGAGACGAAACGTCCAGAAATTGCCGAAGAACACTCGTGACTCCTGAGTTTCTAGTTTTTCCCTTTAAAAGCAAGTGGTAGCCACAAAAGAACTAGGGTTTTGTTTGATGTAAGTTAGCTGCTGCTACTTCCTTGTAACGCGCGTGTCGGCTAGACCGCCCAATTACTTGAATCAAAACTCCAACTTCTATCATATCCATGATGATGAGGACATCACTTCGCCTGATACACACATGGAGCCTCCACCTACAATTCAACTACAAGGACCAATCACACGCGCCCGTGCCCGTCGCTTGAACCATGAGGTTAATTCTTTCCTTAGCAACTTTGATTATATTTGTTTGGACGGGATGCTACTGAATTCTAGTGATATTTGTTGCTTAGGAACATGGGAGATGGAATAGAAGAGTTGGAGTTGAAGACGAAGTCGCACGGATGATTTGAAGTCAAGAACTCGCTGGTTCGGACTACATCGACCACCTTGCACCAAAATGGGCATAACTTCCTCATACGAAGTCCGATTGGCGCGTTCTTGAACGTTTTGGAAAGCTAAGGAGAATACGGATCTTTTGTCGTTGGTTTCGTCTCATTTGGAGTCTCGAGTCGATCTGTGTGATTAAAACAGTCCTGCGTGACAGAACTGGGCCGTGTTGGCCCATAATCCGAGTCTGTACATCTTCTAGCCCACAGCCCAAGTCTGTTCACCTTCCACAGGCTGCCCACGCCCTATATATTCACTCCAGCCGCCTTTAGGGTTAGGGTTTGCTTTGTTTGCATCTACATTGTTGTGTTTAGATCCCGCCTCTTGCACCGGACCGATTGGCTGCTGCATTGGCGTTTGTGAAACCTCACCTTATCATCGTTTGTCTGTGTTTTGGCATTCAACTTGTATCCTTCCTGTTCTTGCTTGTGTTCTTGGGTTCGCTTGCAGGAATTAGCCTTCGTGGCGAGGTCAATCGCGTTCTGCGTGGTTGATAACCAACGGAGACAGTGGTGTAACGATTGCAAGGTTTTGATCCGCCGGACCGGAGCCTTGGATTGCCAACGTCGAGATTCTCCACCAACCCAAGTTTATCCTTTACCTAGCGGAAGATCGGGACCAATCCCCCATCAGTTGGTATCAGAGCTCAGATTTCCCGTTAGGTAATCTCGATCTGCTTTTGTTTTTACCTAGAGTCCAGAAAACCGCACCAAAAAAAATCCCACCGAGAACCCCTTTGTGCCTTGCGATTTTAATTTCAGTTTTAACCTTGTTGAGTTTGTGTTCTTGGTCGAGTCTTGTTGCTGGTTTAGTAATCCCTTTGTGTCGTTTGAGTAGTAGTTGTTCTTGTGTCTCAAAAATTCCCCACCGAAAAACCCCCCTTCCGCAACCCTATTTCATTTTTCCACATCGACTCTTTGTGACCCCCCTTCAGTAAAACAGGCATAACCTTTCGCTCGTTTGGCAGAAAAATCTAAAATTGTTTGAGCGTGTTCCTGACCCAATTTGGGTGGGTACCCTAACAGGGTACCCCTGTTAGCCCTCACCAAAATCGCCAAAAAAATCAGGAAGATAAAGCAAAAAATTGGTCAAAGTTTTTGCTCGCCGGACAGTGAACTTGTTTGAATTTTTGTGAGCCACATCCCACCTCAGTTGTAGGTGCCAATTTTTGTGGTTGCCTCTCTGGTCATCCTTGTTCAAAAAAAATAGAGTGAAAAAAGAGAGATAAAAAAAGAAAAAAAAAGAAGAAACAGTAGTAACAGAATTCTCAGCGGCAGTAACAAATTCGGCAGTAACAGCATTATCGGCGGCAGTAACAGATTCTGCTTGTCCGATCTCTTGTCCGAACTCTTGTCCGATCAGCGGTAGTAACAGAGTTATCAGCGGCAGTAACAGATTCTGCTTGTCCGATCTCTTGTCCGAACTCTTGTCCGATCCGCGGTAGTAACAGAGTTATCAGCGGCAGTAACAGATCCTTTGTCCGATCCCTTGTCTGATCTCTTGTCCGATCTGCAGAGAGCTGAATTTGGCCTGTGTTGCTTCCATTTGAGTTTTGGGCACATAGTTCCCCTCTATTGCTTGAATTTTCACCGTGGGAGCACTAAGGCCAGCAACTTTGACGAGTACTAGGGAACACTTATTGAACTTGGTTTAACTGTTATTACTATTGCTAATCCTTGCTACTCACTTTGCCTTCCAAGCTACACCTTTCTCTTGGTCAGGATAGGTTCATTTCTTGCAATTGTACACCGCCCTCCACTTGGTTCATCACCTGTAGGCCGGTGACCTCACTACGACGTGGTAAGAACACTTGCAAGCATGGGTAAGGCGCTTGACGGATTGCTTCCACCACACACCCACCACCCGACCTAGCTGTTTACATAAGGATTATTCTTCGTTGTTTTGTCTTTTCACTAACATGGCAGCACTTATTGTACAACGTGACTTGAGCACTCACATGGACCAGGACGACCAGGCACAACGGAACAATATATTTCAGACCTTCTTCCTCGTCAATAACTGTCGTGCGCGTGTCATCATCGACAGCGGTAGTTTCAACAATTTGGTGAGCCTCGACGTGGTAACTAAGCTTCAACTTCCCACACGTGCACATCCACACCCTTACCACGTGCAATGGTTCAACAATAGCGGTAAGGTCATGGTAACACAAACTGCTCACATCGAATTTTCCATTGGTACATACTTCGGAGTTGCTGAATTTGATGTAGTACCAATGCAAGCATGTTCTCTATTACTTGGTAGACCTTGGGTATATGATACTGATGCTACACACCATGGTAGGAGCAATAAGTACACATTTATGTATAAAGGAAAGAAAGTTACATTGCTTCCTATGACTCCTGCTGAAATTGTGAAATTTGAACAAGAAAAACGTGCTAGGGACGCACAAAAGAGCAAACAACTTTCTGAAAATCAGCAAGTAGCTAAAACGCTTTCGAGGCAACAAAAAGATAAAGTTGTTTCTCCTTCCTCATCACAAGTTATTAATCTAAAAGGACGTGTCATGCATGCAACTAAAACTAACCTTGCAGTACGTAGTTTTCTTGGTCTTGCAGGTTTCTACCGGCGTTTTGTGAAAGATTTCAGCACCATGGCGGTCCTTTGCATGAGTTGACTAAGAAGGGAGTTACTTTTAATTGGGAGCCAGCACATGAACAAGCTTTTGCCACACTCAAAGATCGTCTTACACAAGCACCTCTACTTCAGCTACCCGACTTCAGTAAGCCTTTTGAGTTAGAATGTGATGCTAGTGGTTTTGGATTAGGAGGTGTGCTGCTACAAGGAGGTAAACCCGTGGCCTATTTTAGTGAAAAATTACATGGTCCACAGTTGAATTGTTCTACCTATGATAAGGAATTATATGCCTTAGTGCGTGTGCTTGAAACTTGGCAACATTACCTTTTGCCTAAGGAGTTTATTATTCATTCGGATCATGAAGCATTGAAGCATATACGTAGTCAAGCAAATCTGAATAAACGACATGCTAAATGGGTAGAATTTATTGAGACTTTTCCATATATCATTAAGCATAAGAAAGGGAAAGATAATGTGATCGCCGATGCTTTATCTAGACGATATACATTACTTTCTCAACTTGACTACAAGATCTTTGGTTTAGAAACATTGAAGGACATGTATGCTACTGATTTGGACTTCAAAGATGCTTTTGCAAATTGTACAAATGACCGTGCTTGGAACAAATATATGCTGAATAATGGATATCTTTTTCGTGCTAACAAGTTATGCGTGCCGGCTAGCTCTCTTCGCTTGTTGTTATTGCAGGAAGCACACGGTGGTGGTTTGATGGGTCATTTTGGATCAAAGAAAACCGAAGATGTGCTGTCCACACACTTCTATTGGCCTAGGATGAGACGAGATGTTGAGCGCTATGTGGCACGATGCACTACTTGCAATAAAGCTAAGTCCCATCTAAACCCACATGGTCTTTATATGCCTCTGCCCGTTCCTAGTGTACCTTGGGAGGATATTTCTATGGATTTTGTGTTAGGATTACCTAGAACTAGGAGGGAGAGAGATAGTATTTTTGTGGTGGTAGATCATTTCTCTAAAATGGCGCATTTTATACCTTGTCACAAGAGCGACGATGCTACAAATGTTGCTGATTTGTTTTTCAGAGAGGTCGTACGCTTGCATGGAGTTCCCAATACCATCATTTCAGACAGTGATGCTAAATTCTTAAGTCATTTTTGGAGAATGTTGTGGCATAAGTTGGGGACGAAGCTGCTGTTTTCTACTACTTGTCACCCCCAAACGGATGGACAAACGGAGGTCGTCAACCGTACATTGTCCACCATGTTGAGGGCTGTTTTGAAGACCAACTTGAAGCTTTGGGAAGAGTGTCTACCTCATATTGAGTTTGCATATAATAGGTCAGTACACTCCACTACTAAGGTAAGTCCGTTGCAAGTGGTCTATGGCTTTAATCCGCGTGCTCCTATTGATTTGCTACCATTACCACCATCTGAAAACTTGAATTTTGATGCCACTACACGTGCTGAATTATTGCTTAAGATGCATGAAACTACTAAAGCAAACATAGAGAAAATGAATGAGAAATATCGTGCTTATGGTAGTAAGGGTAGAAAAGAGATAACATTTGAACCGGGTGATCTTGTTTGGTTGCACTTGCGCAAGGATCATTTTCCTGATTTGCGAAAGTCTAAATTGATGCCCCGAGCTGATGGTCCTTTCCGTGTGCTTGAGAAGATAAATGATAATGCATATAAACTTGAGTTGCCTGCAGCTTTTGGGGTTAGTCCCACATTTAACATTTCAGATTTAAAGCCCTATTTGGGAGATGACGATGAGCTTGAGTCGAGGACGACTCCAATTCAAGAAGGGGAGGATGATGAGGACATCACTTCGCCTGATACACACATGGAGCCTCCACCTACAATTCAACTACAAGGACCAATCACACGCGCCCGTGCCCGTCGCTTGAACCATGAGGTTAATTCTTTCCTTAGCAACTTTGATTATATTTGTTTGGATGGGATTCTACTGAATTCTAGTGATATTTTGTTGCTTAGGAACATGGGAGATGGAATAGAAGAGTTGGAGTTGAAGACGAAGTCGCACGGATGATTTGAAGTCAAGAACTCGCTGGTTCGGACTACATCGACCACCTTGCACCAAAATGGGAATAACTTCGTCATACGAAGTCCGATTGGCGCGTTCTTGGACTTTTTAGAAAGCTAAGGAGAAAATGGATCTTTTGCCGTTGGTTTCGTCTCATTTGGAGTCTCGAGTCGATCTGTGTGATTAAAACAGTCCTGCGTGACAGAACTGGGTCGTGTTGGCCCATAATCCGAGTCTGTACATCTTCTAGCCCACAACCCAAGTCTGTTCACCTTCCACAGGCTGCCCACGCCCTATATATTCACTCCAGCCGCCTTTAGGGTTAGGGTTTGCTTTGTTTGCATCTACACTGTTGTGTTTAGATCCCGCCTCTTGCACCGGACCGATTGGCTGCTGCATTGGCGTTTGTGAAACCTCACCTTATCATCGTTTGTCTGTGTTTTGGCATTCGACTTGTATCCTTCCTGTTCTTGCTTGTGTTCTTGGGTTCGCTTGCAGGAATTAGCCTTCGTGGCGAGGTCAATCGTGTTCTGCGTGGTTGATAACCAACAGAGACAGTGGTGTAACGATTGCAAGGTTTTGATCCGCCGGACCGGAGCCTTGGATCGCCAACGTCGAGATTCTCCACCAACCCAAGTTTATCCTTTACCTAGCGGAAGATCGGGACCAATCCCCCATCACATGAGTGTTTGCTTGTCATCTTGTTTTTGCTTGTTCTTCGATTGCTTGCAGGTTCAAGGCTGTTCTTGGCACGGCAAGAGCAGCAACAATCGGAGTCGGTGTAACTATCGCTAAGGCGCAACATCCTTGTGGTTGTTGTAGTCGGGTAGCACAACGTCGATCTCCACCCCCAAATCGTAGTTATCAGGAGACGGTGTACCTGTCGCTTAAGGCGCCACACCATCTTGGTTGTGGTAGTCGGGCAGCCAACGTCGGCTTCCACCAAATTCACCACATCCTCCATCTCTCATCGAAAGATCGGGCTCCCCCGTACCCGTCGGGTCCATTACAGCAAACTACAGAATAATGATGCGAGGACTACGCGCGAACGTGACTTCGTCCAGTGCGGAGTATAGTCGTGGCGAAGCCCGTTGCGAAGAAGTGTGCTGGCGAAGTAACAAGGCGATAGCAATCTATTACATAGATTAACGGATACTTCACAAGCGAAGTAACAAAGGTTACCACTGTTCCATAGTGGCCGGCGGAGGGCTTCCAAGCAAACCCACGAAGAGGTACAGGAAAATAAAGGTAAAGTAAATACGATCAAACCTAGGGCTTTTGTTTGGTTTGAGTTGGGGGGGCCTCTACGCTGGCCTGGCCTCTCTACTTATAGGGGCTTAATTTTCGATCTAATCTGCTATTAACCCAGGCAGATGGAGATAAAAACTGAGCTAGAATCGCATACAACTCCATCTCTGCCGAAGTGGGCTTCGACCAGGCCCATCGAGGCCTGCTCCTCGGGCCGAAGCTCCGGTAGCGTGGGACTCCGAAGACTTCCCGGCGAAAGCCCATGGGTTGGCTAGAGGCTTTTGGAACCCATAGCTCAATGGACCTTCGGCCCTATAGGGCTTCAGACGGACCCTAGACATGTGTATTTTTCGGCCCAAATCACCAAAATCGATATTTTGACAATTTAGCCATTGATGCCATTTTTTGCTATTAACACATGCCCCCAGCCTTTTAGTGAACTGAGTGAACTAAAAGCACAACGAGCTGGAGACGATACCATCCATATCGGCTTTTCGACACTTTTTATGATGTTTGCCACACACTTGGGAAATAACTCTTCAAGTACCTACCATTCAAAGCTCTTCGACACCGCTCTCCTTGCAGGGATTTCAACACGTATGCGTTGCCGGTAGAGATTTCGGCTATCTTAAAAGGACCTTCCCAACTAGGTGACCATTTACCAAACTTGGGACTCTTCGTGCCCAAGGGTAAAATCATTTTCCACACCAAGTCTCCTATTTGAAACGATTTTGGTTTAACCTTTTTATTGTAGGCTTTAGCTACTCTCTTCTTGTCTACTTCTATGGCTTCTAAAGCCCTTAGTCTATTATCGATCACTTCCTCTAGATTATCCTTTAAAAGAGTTTCATACTCGTCGACCGATAAGCCATCTTGCTTTAACACTCTTAAGGAGCCAAGATCTACCTCTACAGGCAGAACGGCTTCTTGTCCATATACCAATTCATATGGACTGACTTTGGTAGCACTTCATGCCACCTTTTAGGAAACTCTTCAATTTTCTTCTTAATAAGCTTAATCATGGTTTTATTACTAGACTCGGCCTAACCATTGGCCCGAGCATAGTAAGGTGAAGAGTTTATCAACTTAATACCATAGTATTCGACGAAGTCCCTTACTTCTCTAGAGACAAATGAACTACCTTGATCCGTAGTAAGAGTTTGAGGAATGCCGAATCTATGTATGATGTGCTTTAAAATAAAATCATGTACCTCATTGTGAGTCATGTTCTTGAGAGGTACGGCCTCAGTCCATTTAGTGAAGTAATCCGTCGCCATCAACACGAACTGATGCCCTTTTGAGGAAGGAGGATGGATCTGGCCGATGAAGTCTAAACCCAATCCTCGAAACGACCATGGCTTGACAATAGGATTGAGCAATAAGGCAGGAGCTAACTGGATATTGCCAAACTTCTGACATGCTTCACACCCTCTATAGTACTTGAAACAATCTTCAGTCATAGTCGGCCAATAAAACCCGCTCTTTTGAGCATCCAACTCATTTTTTGGTCTGACTGATGAGTGCCGCAAAGCCCTTCATGGACTTCTCCTATAGCCACCTGGGATTGCTCATGGTCTAAACACTTCAATAGTACTTCGTCGATGGTTCGGTGATACAATGTGTCGTCTATCAACACGAATTTGAACGCTTGTCGCCAAACCTTTCGATCAACCCTTTGGCTAGGGTCTCTCAAATACTGGACGATTGGGACTCTCCAATTGCCCTTATATGTTTCAGAGGGTCTCGCTGGTCCACCTTCTGAAAAAACTTCTAAATTACTGACTTCGGGGTGCCCCCCGAGCCATTCCATCTCCTGCCGAAGCCTGGCCGGGGTGGTCGTTCGGAGTGTGCCAGGCCGAAGCCCTTTAGAGGGTTCGGACTCCGAGAAGCCTTCTCCGTGCAGGAGGCTTTGGCCTGCAGACTTCGGTGTGCCAGCTCCTTCGGTTGGCAGGGCACTCCGATCTAGGATCCTTGGTGCGCAGTGACCTTCGACGACCAGAGGGGTTCGATCCGGAGGGTGTGCCTGCCCACCATTACTGGTTTCGGCAGTGAGACCAAACAACGGCTTCTCCAATACGGAAAATTTTCCTCTCTTGACTTGGTAGCCAGATGATTGCTGAGCCAAATCATTGGCGACTGAATTGGCCTCTCTTGACACGTGAGAGAATTTGAAGTCATCAAAAGTAGCAACTATGTCTAGACATTTATCCAAGTAACTATTCAGCAAGTCATTAAAACATTGAGAACTCTTAGCTACTTGTTGCACTACTAACAAAGAATCACCGTATGCGTGAACATGTCTAGCACCTACAACTTCTAGTAATTCAAGACCTAGCAATAAAGCTTTGTATTCGACTTGGTTATTAGTAGAAGAAATTCTAGTCGGGCCAAAGTTTCAAAGTGCATACCATTAGGTGATATGAGAACCACTCCAATACCTTGGCCACTCTTGCAATCCGAACCATCAAAATAAAGTTTCCTTGACATCTATGTGGTGATCAACTATAAAGTTGGCCACGATTTGGCCTTTCATCGCTCTCAGGGGTTCGTAGGCCAAATCATACTCAATCAATGCGTAAGCCCATTTTCCGATTCTCCCACTTAGAATCGGCTTCTGTAACATGTGCTTTATAACATCAGTTTGGCAAACGACGACACATGTAGTGGGGAGAAGATAATGGCGTAATTTGGTAAGCGCGTAGTAAAGTGATAAACACAATCGTTTTACAAACGCGTACCTGGTTTCGGCGTCCAGCAAGCGGCGGCTCAAGAATGTGATGATGTACTCCTTCCCCTCTACCTCCTAGGTTAGCACGGCCCTAATTAAGCTATCTTCAGCAGCGACGTATAGCCGAAACAGAATCCCGGCTTTGGGTGCTCTCACCACTGGCGGTGATGACAAGCACTCCTTGATCTTCTCAAAAGCACTTTGCTGGCTTGCCCCCAAAGTGAATTCGGCTTCGTTTTTCAGCCGGAGTATGAGGACAAAGGCATAAATCTTGCCGGACAAGTTGGATATGAAGCGATGCAAATAGTTCATCTTGCCTAGCAACTTTTGTACATACCTTTTGCACGTCGGCGCTGTAATGTTTCTAATCTTCTCAAGTCTCTTAGGATAAATTTCTATGCCTTTATCGTGAATCATGAAACCTAAGAACTTACCTGCCGACACACCGAAAGCACACTTGAGTGGGTTCATTTTCAAACCGTATTGCCGCATCCTATCAAAAGCAACCTTCAAATCGGCTAGATGGTTTCCCATAGCGTCCGATTTGACTACAATATCATCGATGTAAAATTCTAACATAACCCCTAGCAAGTCATGAAAGATTAAGTTCATAGCACACTGGTACGTGGTGCCAACATTTTTCAAACCAAAAGTCATGATGACCCACTCAAACAAACCGACAAAACCAGGGCATCAAAAGTGAGAAACCAAGGGTTGGTTTCGGTGTTTTGTGATGAGTGATTGACAGGCTTTTTACCCTCTGTTCGAGGGGTACCTCCGAAGGGGGTTCGGAGGTTAGACCTCCGAAGGTTGTTCGGAGGTGATACCTCCGAAGGGATTTCGGAGGTAGTTTTACCGGAGGCTGTTCGGTGTTTGCTTGCTGCAGCTGTGCAGCGGAGTGTGCTCGTTGGAGGGGTCCGACAGTACGCGATGATTTGGTTCGTACCGAAGGGTTCAGTACTTTGGGCGGTACACCGGAGTGTGTGCCGGAGGTTACTAACCCGGAGAGGTCACCGGAGTACTGGAAACACTTGTTTGCTTGTCTGTGGTACGCATGGACTTCGGAGGAGACGGACAAGGTTCGCAGCAGGTGAACCTGGGTCAAGCGGGAGGCTTGATGAGAGGGGAGCGGGGAGCTCCGTCACGGTGGCTGCGAAGGTGGTCCGGGTCGGTTCTCGAGTCGAGGCGTGCCAGGTGAAGGCAGAGAGTGCGGAGCGTGGCTCCGGCTGAAGGTGCTCCGAGAAAAGTCCTCGGAGGTGAGGCACTTCGAAGGTACTCTGGATGGAGTGACTTCGGAGTTGGTAGAACAAGTCCTCTGCGGAGGCAAGGGTTCGAAGTGTGCTCCGGAGGGAGACATTCGAAGGTGCCCGACGAAGGTCTCAGAAGTCGAGGCGCATCGAAGGCATGGTCCGGGTGAGGCTCATCGAGGAGTGTGCTCGGGGAGAGACACTGCGACGAAGTGCTCATGGAATGCTTCATGCGGAGGCCTTGGACGAAGGAGGGACTTCGAAGGGTGGTACTCCGAAGGTGGGGCTTCGGAGGGTGAAAGGCTTTGGAGCAAGGCTAGCTCCGGAGGAAGGTTGACTTGAGGTGCTTCGGCCTGCATGGCTTCGGTACACGGACTGACGGAGTTCGAGCTGGGTGATGCTATGAAGTCGTGGTGGTCCACTCCGAAGGTGTTGGTGCGAAGGCCCAAGAGCTTTGACGGCTTCGGCTCAAAACCGTCACTGTATCGAAGGCCATCTTCGGCGAAGCGAAGGCCACCAGGCTCAAGGCTTCTCGCCGAAGCTACCGCACCCTCGCGTGCGAAGGGAGGATTCCAGAAGGTCAAAGACTACAAAGGCTGACACTGTCTGTTCTGTAAAAGGCTGACACTGTCCCCTCTACAAAGCTGACAGAGAAGCCTCCAGAATAAAGGTGGACTACCTTTTGTACCCCTTAGTTCTGTAGAGTCAAATCCTTTGTAAACCTTAGGGGTAAAGTAGTCATTTCCTTTGGGTGAACTGTGGGCTATAAATATGGGGGCTCGGTAGGTAACATTTAACACTTTGAGCATTTACTGTTGAGCTCCTGTAGCCTCATACCTCGCTGTATTCATCCAGGGTTCAATATATTTGTGTTCCTTGTTCAAGCGGCGAAGCCCTGCTTCTTTGTGCTTTTTGCTTGAGCTCGCGTTACATACCTCGCTAGTTTAGTGCACCGAAGCCTGTCTAGGCGAAGGTTGTGTCTGTGCGAAGTGTGTTTTCAGTGCGCATTCGTTCTGTGTAACTTGAGGCCAGTCCTCACAGTTTACTAGCGAAGCCCTGATCAAGGCCCGTTTTGCTTCTTGTGTCGAAGCCCTTAGCGAAGTCCGTGTGTGTGCGTTTAGACCTTCGTGTACGAAGCCCAGCACCAGTTGCTGTTGCCAAGTACTTGGTCGAAGTCCTCAGAGGGCTGTCCACTCTTGCGAAGGGTGAAGTGCGAAGCCTGCTCGAAGCACCCTGTGTGCGGAGCCTGCACTGACTTAGCAGAGTAGATTTTCGAGGGTTGTAAGTGGAGCGAAGTCTTCTTGGCTTCGAACTTTTGCTCCTGCGAAGCCTGTGTTCGGAGCTGTCGAAGTATCTCCGAACCAGACCTTCGAAGGTTGTGTTCGAAGCCTGTTCCGCAGAAGACAGAACTAGACCAAAGGCTAAGTTTTAGCCCGAATTTTTTAAAAAGCTCCCATTCACCCCCCCTCTGGTCGCCGTTTCCGGTCCAACAATTGGTATCAGAGCAGGTTAAGATCACCAGTTGACCTTAACCGGTTTTGTGATCTGTTGGCGACATGGATAGAGGTAGTAAAATTCCTCTGTTCGATGGGACAGATTTTGCATACTGGAAGGTGCGCATGGAGGCTTACTTGTTAAGCCAAGGAAATGCAATTTGGGAGATTGTGGACTCACAATACTCCATCCCTGAGACTCGCACCTCTCAGACTGAGAAGGATCAGTATAATGCCAATTCCAAGGCAAGAAACATACTGTTCATCGGTTTGAGTAGAAGTGAGTTCGATAGGGTGCAGCACCTTAGGACTGCTAGGGAGATTTGGACAACGCTCACTGTCTTTCATGAGGGCTCTACTCAGATTAAGGCCAGGCGCCAAAGCACCTACAATCAACAGTATCAGCTGTTTGTGCAGGCACCTGGTGAATCTATAGATGCCATGTTTTCACGTTTTGACGCGATAGTGAGTAACTTGCGATCCAACGGGACGCTTGCTTACAGTGATCATGATAGGGCTATCAAGCTTCTCTATGCTCTTGACCGTAGCATATGGGAAGTAAAGATATCCAGCATTGAGGAGTCCACAGGCTATGACACCTTGACCTGTGATGAACTCTTTAGCAAGCTGAAGTCCACAGAGATTGCCAAGGCATCTCTTGCAGTGCACAGAAGCTCTTTGCCACAGCCATTGGCATTGGTTTCTAGCACTAGCCGTGGCACCACTGCAGAACCAAGCACATCTGGCACTTGTGTTTTTGCAGATGGTTTTGCTTTGTCCTCTCTGGTCTCCGTCACAAAGGAGCAGGTGGACACTCTAGCTGATGATGAGCTTGCTCTCATAGCCCGGAGGTTCACCCATTTTCATCATGAGAGACGGGATCAGAGGAGAAGTGGTTTTGGTGGTTGTTTTGAATGCGGTGACACTTCTCACATCAAGGCTAATTGCCCCAAGCTCAAGAAGAGAGATGAGAGTGAGCGCCCCAAATACCACAAAAAGGAGAGGAAGCCCTTTGTGAAGGGCAAGCGCGGCAAGATGGCTAAGAAAGTAGCCAAGGCCGCTTCCAGAGCTTTTGTTGCTGCTCTCAGCGACATCGACATGTCCGCAACTGAGGAGTCGAGCTCTGAGGAGGAGGAGTCCCCAAGGAAGGAGGACAAGAAGGACAAGAAGGGACGAGACTTCACCGGCCTTTGCTTCATGGCCGACAGCGATCACAGCGGCGATGAGCTTGATTCATCTGAGGTAAACCTATCATCTGACCAGCTACTAATTAAATTAGATGAGCTGAATGAAGTAGTGCTTGGTCAGGATAGATTACTTGTGCAAGCCGCTAGAGAAAGAAAAGACCTTAGACTTAGGCTAGAAAATGTTTCTACTGAATATGCCATGCTTAAGTCTAAGTTTAATGATGCTGAATGTGAGTCCTGTTCTGTTGTCATGAGTGAGCTTGCTCAGTTGCGTTCTGTTCATGCTCAAACTCTTTCCGAGCTTGAGACTGCACAGAAGCAGCTTTTGGAGGTAGATTCTAGACCTCATGATGTTATTGATTGCATGAACTGCTCTTTATTACGCGAAAGCATTAATTTACGTGATAAGCATGTTCATGATTTAGAGGCTAGATTGGAGAGGGCCGGTAGTTCTAAGGATGTGCAGCCTGTGTGTGACACTTGCATCACCCTTAAGGACCAGCTAGGCACTACTAGAGAGCGAGCTGAGAACCTCATGTCAGAAAATGAATACCTCCTTTGCGTGGTTAATAAATGCACTGAGGGAAAGGGTAGGATGGATTTGCTCTTGGCCAAGACCAAGTTGTGTGCTGACAGAGCAGGGGTAGCTCTAGGTTTGGGTTTTGAGAGGATACCTTCAGACAGTAAGTCCAAAACTGTTTTCACCTCTCCCACTACCCTAGAGAAAGAGAGAGCTCTGTTAGACACCCCACCAGCCAAAAAACCTACCCATCCTCCAAAGAAAACCACTCCTCCTGCCAAGAAAAATCCTCCCAAGAAAACCACACAGAAGAAACCCAAGGAGCCTGTGAGAGTTGCTCCTGTGACCCATGAGAGTGCCCCCAGGAGAGTGTTTCATTGTTCCTATTGTCAGTGGGCGGGTCATTTGGTTGGGTTTTGTTTTCATCGCATCAAGGATGAGCGATGCTCTCAGGCGATGAGTTACCAGGACATGCATTACCCATCTTTAGGTATGCATGAGTCTGAGTCTTACTATCGTCCTGCTTTTGAGGCTCCTCGTGCTTCTCGGAGAGGTTTTGCTCCTCGAGGTCTTCACCATGTTCCTTATGGTGGTAGACCTCGGGTTAGCAGATTGGTACCTCGTCAGAGTAGGAGACCTCGACATGTTGTTCGATCACAGCATGTAGGTAGACTTCGCACTTTGCATCATTTCGATTTTCCTGTGCGTAGACCGTCTACTTTTACTGCGCCTACTACTCGTGTCACTCAGTGCTGGATGCCTCGTCATTATTTCACTCACCCCAGCACTGAGCGATCGAGATATTCTTATCGTATGTAGGCGACAGATCGAGGCTTGGAGGGCACGTGGATCATGGACTCCGGTTGTTCGCGCCACATGACCGGAGATGCAGCTTGGTTCTCCAGCCTCACCACAACCAAGCAAAGGGAACATATCACCTTCGGAAACAATCGAAGGAGTAGAGTGAAAGGTAAAGGTGTGGTAAGAATTAATTCAAACTTCACTCTCAAAGATGTTGCTTTGGTTGAAAACCTGGGATACAATTTGCTGTCTGTATCTCAGTTGCTTGATGAGGGCTTCGAAGTGCGATTTCATCGCGATACTTCGCAAGTGCTCAATTCTGATGGCGTTGTGGTTTGTAAGATCTTTAGAGTTGGGAGAGTTTTTGGAGCTGATTTTTCGGAGTCATCTGGTTCTTCTCATTGTCTTGTTGCACATTCAACTTCTGAGCCGTGGAAGTGGCATAGGAGACTAGGGCACATGAGCTTTGAGTTGCTTGCTCGTCTGAGCGCCCTAGGTCTGATCCGAGGATTGCCCAAGCTCAAGTTTGAGAAGAATTTAGTTTGCGCTCCTTGTCGACATGGAAAAATGATTGCCGCTTCGCATTCGCCAGTCACCACTGTGATGACTGAACAACCCGGAGAACTTCTCCATATGGACACTGTAGGTCCCTCTCGGGTTAGTTCTTTAGGCGGCAAGTGGTATGTTCTAGTAATTGTCGACGATTTCTCTCGCTACTCTTGGGTCTTCTTTCTTGCCAGCAAGGATGAAGTGTTTTCACACTTTCGGAGCTTGGCTTTGAGACTTTTCACTGAACTCCCCGGTGCATTGAAATTCATTCGAAGTGATAATGGCACCAAGTTCAAAAATAGTCTCTTTGTTGACTTTTGCATGGAGCATGGCATAGAACATCAATTCTCTGCTCCGCGGGTTCCTCAACAGAACGGTGTCGTTGAGAGGAAGAACCGCACTTTGGTTGAGATGGCTAGGACGATGCTTGATGAGCATAGGACTCCTAGAAAATTCTGGGCTGAGGCCATGAACACTGCTTGCTACATCTCAAACCGAATTTTCTTGCGCTCAATTTTAAATTTGACATCTTATTAGCTGCGTTTTGGGAGACAGCCCAAGGTTACTCATCTTCGAGTTTTTGGCTGTCGCTGCTTTATCCTAAAACGTGGGAACTTGGATAAATTTGAGTCGCGATCTTCTGACGGGATCTTTTTGGGTTACACTACACATGGTCATTCTTATCGTGTTTATAATTTGGAAACTAACACTGTCATCGAGTCATGTGATGTGACTTTTGATGAGTCAACCCCCTCTGTTAGTTCTGCTTTTGAACAGGCAAATGAACACGACATGGAACAAACCTTATTCGAAGAAGAAGATCCTGGAGAATTCGAGGATGAACCCCTACTACCCTCGATGTCAACCCCCGAAGCTGACCCCGCTTCAACTACTTCGGCACGAGGTCCCGGAGCGACTACCTCAACATCGGTCATCATGGACCACTCCAACGCACAAGTTGAGGGGGAGACTGCATCCCGCCGCGAGGCTCCACATCATGTTCAAAGGATGCACCCTCCCGAGCAGATCATTGGTGAGCTTGATCAAAGGGTAACTCGTTCTCATGCCCATTTCACTAATGCTGCTTTTGTTGCTTCTTTCGAGCCCTTAGATGTTAGTCATGCACTTTCTGATTCTAGTTGGATCAATGCCATGCATGAGGAACTTGAAAATTTTGAGAGAAACCAAGTCGGGACTTTAGTTGATCCTCCACCAAATGTTCATTTCATTGGAACAAAATGGATTTTCAAAAACAAACAAGGGGAGGATGGGACTATAGTTAGAAACAAGGCTAGACTTGTAGCTCAGGGCTTTTCTCAACTAGAAGGGATTGATTTTACTGAAACTTTTGCACCTGTTGCTCGCCTTGAGGCCATTAGGATTTTGCTTGCCTTTGCGACATCCCGGGGATTCAAACTCTATCAAATGGATGTCAAAAGTGCTTTTCTTAATGGCTTCATAGGTGAAGATGTTTATGTAAAACAACCCCCTGGTTTTGAAAACCCCAAGTACCCACATAAAGTCCTTAAACTTCATAAGGCTCTTTATGGACTCAAGCAGGCCCCTCGGGCTTGGTATGATAGACTTAAGTCTTTTCTGCTTGAGCGAGGGTATTTGATGGGCTCTGTTGATAAAACTTTGTTTACTCTCAAGCATGGCAAAGATTTCCTCCTAGTACAGATTTATGTGGATGATATCATCTTTGGTGGCTCTTCTCATGCTTTGGTTGCCGAGTTTGCAGATACCATGAGCAGGGAGTTTGAAATGTCAATGATGGGTGAACTCACCTTTTTCCTTGGTTTGCAAATCAAGCAAAGCAAACAAGGTACTTTTGTCCACCAGACAAAGTACACCAAGGACCTGCTCAAGAAGTTCGACATGACCGATGCGAAGCCCCTCGCCACTCCAATGGCTACATCTGTAGCATTGGACCCTGACGAAGATGGAGAAGCCGTAGATCAGAAGGAGTTCTGAAGCATGATCGGCTCCCTCCTCTACTTGACTGCCACGAGGCCGGACATACACTTTGCAGTGTGTCTGTGCGCTCGTTTTCAGGCTTCGCCACGAGCTTCGCACCGCCAAGCGGTAAAGCGCATCCTAAGGTATCTCAAACATACCCTTGAATTTGGCATATGGTATTCAGCATCTTCATCTTTATGTCTTCGAGGTTATTCCGATGCGGATTTTGCTGGGTGTTGAATTGATAGGAAGAGTACCTCTGGTACTTGTCATTTTCTGGGTACTTCACTGGTTTGCTGGTCTTCCCGCAAACAGTCTAGTGTTGCACAATCAACGGCTGAGGCTGAATATGTTGCTGCAGCTAGCTGTTGCTCTCAGATTTTGTGGATGGTTTCCACTTTGCGGGATTTCGGGTTAGATTATAAGAGTGTTCCACTTTTCTGTGATAACACTAGTGCTATTTGTATTGCAAACAACCCGGTTTAGCATTCCAGAACCAAACACATTGATGTGAGATATCATTTTCTCAGAGATCACAATGAGAAGGGTGATATTGAACTTCAATATGTTGATACCCAACACCAGCTCGCCGACATTTTTACAAAACCCCTTGATGCTTCTCGTTTTGCTTACTTGCGTGGGGAACTTGGCATTTGTCACCCTTACGGCATTTTGTGAGGGGGAGCTGTTTTAGATGGATATGCCTCTGCTAATTGTGTTGAAATTGCATTTACATCTGTTGCACTTATATGCCTGCTTTTAATTCATGAAATCGTGTCAGCTCAGCTCTTTTTAATTCATCTGGAACATTCATGTGCATGGTGTTTTATTTTCAAAATCAAATCGTCCTCACTACTTAGTCTTGAATCTAGCATGTTTAGACAGGACTGCTTTAGCTATCTTTTATCTGCTTGATAGCAAGACACATTTCTTTGGATGCTAAAAATTGCAACTTGAAAAATTGTTCTCAATTTTCATGGATATTCACAAAGTACCAAACAATTGGTATCAGAAATTCCATGATTTGCATGCTTTAAGTTAATAGATCCAGGTGGGTTTGTTTGTCGCACTACCCTATTCTAGACTGCTTACCATTGCACATTGGTCTGAACTGGAATAGTGTAGTGTATACCAAAATCTTTGCCTTAAGCTTTTTATGGCTTTCATGCCTAGGCTTGGCCTGATTGGAAAGTATAAGGTGGACAAACAAATAACCCCTGGCACTAAGAAAAGAACAACAAAAATTCATTGATTATCAAGTTTGCTCTTCATGCTCCATTTGAACTGGACTTGTCTGTCTAGAGTAGAAATTGACTAGCTTTGCGCAGTTCTTGTTTTTACTCGTCTAGTTTCCTTGACTAAGTGGTGATACTTTTATTTCAAAAATGATCAAATCACATGCTTCATCATGCTTTTAGAGAATGTTAATTTGAGCTGAGCCCATGATCATTGGTGTTATTGTTGGCATATTTTTGCTTCATATGTCTTTGCAATTCTGCTCATTTCGAAGCTTTGCATCTTTTACATGCTCCTTGATGCTTGCATTGCCAAAGGGGGAGAAATTTACTTGCTTTGTTCTCCGTCGCAAGGGGTATAATTTTCAAAGGGGGAGAACTTTTGACATAAAGGGGGAGAAGGTTCTGTATTGCCAAAAGGAAAATTTAACTCAGGGGGAGTTTTTATTGCCGAAGGGGCTTTTCACTCTTGTGAGAAAGGGGGAGGAAAATTCTTTTGTCAAGTGACATGTTTTGGCTCTTTTGTGAGTTTTTATGGTCACTTGTGTGCTGAAAGTTTTTGAATTTTCTTGAACTTGGATTTGGTTGGTTGTCAATGCACTCATCAAGGGGGAGATTGAGAAACCAAGGGTTGGTTTTGGTGTTTTGTGATGAGTGATTGACAGGCTTTTTACCCTCTGTTCGAGGGGTACCTCCGAAGGGGGTTTGGAGGTTAGACCTCCGAAGGTTGTTCGGAGGTGATACCTCCGAAGGGATTTCGGAGGTAGTTTTACCGGAGGCTGTTCGGTGTTTGCTTGCTGCAGCTGTGCAGCGGAGTGTGCTCGTACCGAAGGGTTCGGTACTTTGGGCGGTACACCGTAGTGTGTGCCGGAGGTTGCTAACCCGGAGAGGTCACCGGAGTACTGGAAACACTTGTTTGCTTGTCTGTGGTACGCAGGGACTTCGGAGGAGACGGACAAGGTTCGCAGCAAGTGAACCTGGGTCAAGCGGGAGGCTTGATGCCAGGGGAGCGGGGAGCTCCGTCACGGTGGTCGCGAAGGTGGTCCGGGTCGGTTCTCGAGTCGAGGCGTGCCAGGTGAAGGCAGAGAGTGCGGAGCGTGGCTCCGGCTGAAGGTGCTCCGAGACAAAGTCCTCGGAGGTGAGGCACTTCGAAGGTACTCCGGATGGAGTGACTTCGGAGTTGGTAGAACAAGTCCTCTGCGGAGGCAAGGGTTCAAAGTGTGCTCCGGAGGGAGACATTCGAAGGTGCCCGACGAAGGTCTCAAAAGTCGAGGCGCATCGAAGGCATGGTCCGGGTGAGGCTCGTCGAGGAGTGTGCTCGGGGAGAGACACTGCGACGAAGTGCTCATGGAATGCTTCATGCGGAGGCCTTGGACGAAGGAGGGACTTCGAAGGGTGGTACTCCGAAGGTGGGGCTTCAGAGGGTGAAAGGCTTTGGAGCAAGGCTAGCTCCGGAGGAAGGTTGACTTGAGGTGCTTCGGCCTGCATGGCTTCGGTACACGGACTGACGGAGTTCGAGCTGGGTGATGCTGCGAAGCCGTGGTGGTCCACTCCGAAGGTGTTGGTGCGAAGACCCAAGAGCTTTGACGGCTTCGGCTCAAAACCGTCACTGTATCGAAGGCCATCTTCGGCGAAGCGAAGGCCACCAGGCTCAAGGCTTCTCGCCGAAGCTACCGCACCCTCGCGTGCGAAGGGAGGATTCCAGAAGGTCAAAGACTGCAAAGGCTGACACTGTCTGTTCTGTAAAAGGCTGACACTGTCCCCTCTGCAAAGCTGACAGAGAAGCCTCCAGAATAAAGGTGGACTACCTTTTGTACCCCTTAGTTCTGTAGAGTCAAATCCTTTGTAAACCTTAGGGGTAAAGTAGTCATTTCCTTTGGGTGAACTGTGGGCTATAAATATGGGGGCTCGGTAGGTAACATTTAACACTTTGAGCATTTACTGTTGAGCTCCTGTAGCATCATACCTCGCTGTATTCATCCAGGGTTCAATATATTTGTGTTCCTTGTTCAAGCGGCGAAGCCCTGCTTCTTTGTGCTTTTTGCTTGAGCTCGCGTTACATACCTCGCTAGTTTAGTGCACCGAAGCCTGTCTAGGCGAAGGTTGTGTCTGTGCGAAGTCTGTTTTCAGTGCGCATTCGTTCTGTGTAACTTGAGGCCAGTCCTCACAGTTTACTAGCGAAGCCCTGATCAAGGCCCGTTTTGCTTCTTGTGTCGAAGCCCTTAGCGAAGTCCGTGTGTGTGCGTTTAGACCTTCGTGTACGAAGCCCAGCACCAGTTGCTGTTGCCAAGTACTTGGTCGAAGTCCTCAGAGGGCTGTCCACTCTTGCGAAGGGTGATGTGCGAAGCCTGCTCGAAGCACCCTGTGTGCGGAGCCTGCACTGACTTAGCAGAGTAGATTTTCGAGGGTTGTAAGTGGAGCGAAGTCTTCTTGGCTTCGAACTTTTGCTCCTGCGAAGCCTGTGTTCGGAGCTGTCGAAGTATCTCCGAACCAGACCTTCGAAGGTTGTGTTCGAAGCCTGTTCCGCAGAAGACAGAACTGGACCAAAGGCTAAGTTTTAGCCCGAATTTTTTTAAAAAGCTCCCATTCACCCCCCCTCGGGTCGCCGTTTCCGGTCCAACAATAAGGAAGTCTTGTAGACGTCCTCTTCGGCCATAAAGATCTGATTATAACCAGCATTGCCATCAAGAAAACTTAGTACCTTATGTCCTGAAGCATCGTTGATCAGCATGTCAGCTATCGGTATTGGATACTCGTCCTTTGGAGTGGCTCTGTTCAGATCCCTGAAATCAATACACACTCGTATCTTGTCGCTCCCTTTCTTCTCTACAGGCACAATGTTAGCAACCCATTCCGCGTACCTGCACGACCTAATAAATTCAGCCTTGAGTAGTCGCTCCACTTCTTCTTTAACTCGGTCATACACGGCCGAGTTAAAGCGGCAGGGAGGTGTAGGACCGAAAGTAGCGACCAATGGGGGGGTGAATGGGCGCTAAAAATGTCTTGCTAAACTATGATCTAATCCCAACACCCAACCAACCTTTATCAGACAAATAATATTAGCAAAGCAAATTGCAGGAATTAAATGGTTTAGCCTAAAGATGATTGGTGTCCTAATTAAAATGATATTAAAATTAACCTAAATAAAAATACTGTAGTAAATAAAACCACCTAGATAAATTACTACTTATTTATATTGCAGTATAGAAATAAACTACTAATCAAATAAATAAAGCAGGGATCATTCAAAAATTAATTCTGATATAAATCTAAAATATTTCACGTGAAAACTAGAATAAAAAATTATTTCTACTAACAAGTTTTTCTTTTCCTTTTATATGAGCAGATTAAAATACTTAGATAAAATTGTGCGAGTACTAATAATTTTCTAGCGGATAAACATTAACCACGAGATTAATAAACAAAAACAGTAGGCTAATAAAATAATAGATGTTTATCTAATTAATTGATTTACCTAGAAAATAGGAGATTAGATTGATTACCTGCGTCTGTCGTCGTCGCCGTACGCCGTAAAAATTTCTCGTCGTCACTGGCCGAATTTCTGCCGCACAGAACCAAGCCGAAAACTCCTACCGAGAGCTACTGTGCGCGCTGCGCGAGGCAATGAAACAAGCGCCTGCAGCTCTGATGCTTTCCCTTAGGAAAAGTGCACGCGAAGGAAAAAACAAATGGATCTTTCAGCTTGGAGAGCACGCCGTTTCAGCTTGGAGGAGAAAAACTCTCACGTGGGACCCAAGCGCGGCAGGGAGATTCAGCGCCGGTCGTCACAAGATGGGAACAGTGCCTTCGCGATTGTTGTAGATGTGACAACGTAGAAGCAAAATCCCTGTCGTGCCTGCTTCCGCCTGGTGTGCCAGCCGAACAACAATTTTCTTGGCTGACGAGCGCAGATGCAAGCCGTGTGTGGAACAAAGATGACGCCCAATATAATTTCAGTCGGAAACGAAAATCGAACAATAGAAATTGGACTGTAGATTGATCTCTTAGAAAACAGTCCTCTATCCCCAGGGGGATAGGGGCCTATTTATAAGCGACTCCTAATACATGAAAAGACTAATTTACCCCTAGGGTAAATTAAACTGACTCTAAAATAAATTCCGAAAATTACTAAAATATTCTTAGAAAAATCACCTCACTAAAATAAAAATATTCTAAACTTAAAAACTAAATATTAATATCCTAAAAACGAATTAATCATAAATTGTCAGTTTTGCGTCGAAACTGACAAAGCGTCCACCGTCTTCGCACCGGGTATCCGGATTGGGCCGACCCGACCCCGCAGCTTCGTCAGCCCGGCAATCGCTCGCCGCCCGTGTACCTGAGTCAAACCCAGTCAACAGACTAGTGGATCATCTGCCGCTACTAGCCATGTACCCGGATTGGGCCAACCCGACTCCGCGGCTCCTCTACCCGGTCGTCGCTCACTGCCCGTGTGCCTGAGTCACATGCGCCTCAGACTCGACAGGTCTTCATATCTCCCTTCCTTTGACTTCCTTTCACAATTACTCATCACATCTGGAATATCAAAACCATATTCTTCAACATGGTTTCTCAATCTCCCCCTTGATGAGTGCATTGTCAACACCCTCTTCAGCTCATCTTTAGAACCTACAAAACATGTGGAAACAGGAAAACAAAGACAAAAGAAAATAGAAGAAAGAAAATAAAAGTTTAACCCTAATGACCAAAAGCCAAACAGAAGCAAGAAAAATTGTCATTATGGTTAACCAAAAATAAAGACTCAAAAGCAAGTGCAAATCTCAGAATTACCAACAAGGAACTCCCCCTGAAATAAATCCCAGAGAAAGCTAAAAATATACTCCAAAATTTCTCCCCCTTGTTGACAATTGGACTCATCAAGTGAGACTAAATGCACTCTAAAAAGACATAGACACAAACTCCCCCTGAAATGCAGATCCCCCTCAAAATATGCCATGAATGCAGATGGGGTGCAGGTGGAGTATGAAAAGCATGCTTCTTAGATATGATTGACTACTAATACAACGTCTAACAAGTATAGCAAAAGATATACTGTCTAAGATACATGACATGATCAGTGCAACAAATGATATCTAAAGAGAGTCATTAGCACGCATTTTTCGATTTTTGCAAACAAAAGCATCACCACATTTTCTAGTTGACAAGCAAAGTAAAGCATGAGATGCAAAAGCTAACTGATATCTACCAAGATAAGCATTGTCCAAATCAAAGTGCTTCAGCAAAACTTGTCATCTTTTTAAATTTTTCAGACCTTTTCTTTTTCCTTTTTATTTTTCATTTTTGCCAGGGGTTATTTGCATGTCAAACCTTATGCTAACCGACCAAGTCAAGCCTAGGCCAGAACTGGACCATCATAAGCTTAAGATATTGATCTTGGCATACATTACACCGTCCTAGTTCATACCAAAGTGCTATGGTAAGCAGTCCAGAACAATGCAATGCGACAAAGCAAACCCACCTGGATCTTTTCTAATAATCACAAAAAAATGCATAAATTTTTTTTTCTGAATTTTTATCATTTTTATAGCACATTTTTCATATTTAAAGCATATAGATGTCCAAGTTGCATATCTTCATCTAAGTAAGGATCTAGCTACAAGGCATGTAAAAGATAGCGAAAGCATTCCGCCTACACATGCTAGTTACCAAAAGAAATGGTGATCATTTTTTCAATTTTAAAACATAAAAGCCATGCATATGACAAATATCATATATATCATGTGAACTGAAACAAAACATGATCATTGACAAGTAATAAAAAACATATACTAGCTAGAGAAAGTAAAGCAGATTAATCATATAACAGAAGCAAGCTCATAATGTGATTTATGATTATGCATGATATGAACGCACACAAAAAGACTCAACAAAAAATAAAGAAGAAAAGAAAAAATTAACTCAAAGTATCCTAAAAAGGATACACAACTCCCAAATCAAGATCAATAATTATGAGTGGGAGCAAACGGTCCAATGCCAGGTTTAGCGAAAGTGTTAAACCAGTGTCGAGCCATCTGCTCATATGTAGGGAAGCAAAAAGAATCATATGAGTCTAGACCGAAATGCAGATCAAAGCGCGGTCCTATGTTCTTCCTAAAATCATGGCCACGAGGTCCAAAGTCGTATCCATAACGATCTGGAACTCTGCCGGAATGGAAACCACCCTCCGGAGCACGGTCATGAAAACTGTCTCCTCTACCACCACCTACACGACGTGGCCTGGCCTCTAGCCTATCTCTACGTCGAGGGACTCTCTATCTTCCACCCTGCTGGTAGAACTGCTCCTGCCCACTTCGAGCTCTCTCTGCTCGCTCAACCCGCTTCCTCCTGAAGCAAAACTCCTCAAGATGCTCGTCTCTCTGACAAAACTCACAGTGATAGGTAGGCTTCTTGGGATGTTGTTGTGGCTTAGGGTTCTTAGGCTTGGTGGTGTTGGGTGTAGCATCTTTGGTGGGAGAGGGTCCAGGTAAAGAATCAAGAGAAGTGTGGAGAGTTTTAGGCTTCGGAACCCAGATCTGCTTCTTAGGTGGAGCTTTAGGTTGTTGTTGGATCACTCCATCCTTGGGCTGACTATCCTTAAAGGACTCAGTGGAGTGAGTCTTGGGATATCTTTGTTCAGGAGTCAGCTTACTCCACTCCACTGCTCGGCTAATAGCACTCTCAAAATCATCCTTGGTATAGGTGTAGCCTACCCCAAACCCATCCAGTCTCTTGAACTGCTGGATCATCATGCTGAGCTGTGGCTCTCTGGCACTAATCCAACTCAAGATCTGACGGAGGTAAAAGTTCTCATTCTAAACATCAGCTAGCTCCTCTCTCAAAGAAGCTAACACCTCCACCTGAGACAAGCAGATCTCACACTCTTTATCAACTTCGATAGACTTCTCAGCTTTTAGCTTGATCAACTCCATCCTAATGGACAAGCAGTTCTCAAAAACAGTGGGTGGAACTGACAAGGTATCAAGCTCTAGCTTAGTCTGATCCAACTCAGCTCTCACTCCAGCTAACTCGCTCAACTGCTCATCACTCTTGGCTCTCAGCTCAGCTATACTGGCTAAATGAGATGGGCAGTCTACACAAGGTGCGACGACAGTGGCATGAACATTTTTCAGCTCCTTCTGAGCGCTCTCAAGCTCAGTGGCCAAGGCGTCTCTCTCATCTACTCTCTCTGTGTACTTGGACTTAAGAGTCGTCATGTCACACAACAACACCTCACAGTTAGAGCACTCACCACTATCACCCAAGCAAGGGGAAGACGATAGACTCTCAATCTTGCCATTCGCTATGGCAAGCTCACTCTCAAGCTCATCTATCCTCTTCTTAGCCCCTCTAAGAAGTTTCTCCCGATACTTCAACTCCTGACTGTTCTGTTCTAGTAAATTAACAACTTCTTGTTCATAGGAAGATGCCTTCTCATCGTCGTCGTCGGAGGAGGAGTCCTTCTCTTTCTTCTCCCCAAGAACCATTGAGTAGAAGCTCTTGTGGGGTCTTCGGCTGTGACGTGAGTGACTATTCGGCTTGTCCCCGAAGGTCATGAAACAGAGGCCCGCCGGATTGTCCCTATCCTTCCCCTTCCTGATCATGATCTCTTCATCACTTGAACTTGAAGACGAGGATCTCTTGGAGTATCTTTTCTCCATCTTGGCGAAAAAGGTCTTGTCTCACTTCTTGTTCTCACGCTTGTAATCCTTTAGAGCCTTTCGAAAAAATCTTGTCTTGGGCTTGCCCTTTGTGGAGTTGTCATACTTGCCAGAGTTGTAGGAGTTCCCGCTGGTGCCCTTCTTGTAATTCTTCTGCTTGGGGCAGTCGGCGATGAAATGACCTGGGTCACCACACTCAAAGCATCCGGATTTTATGCTGTGTCTCTTAAACATTCGCTTATCATAGACACGTCACACCCGGTTGTTAAACAAGCACAGATCATCATCTCCTAAAGTATCAAGTTGTTCCTCAGAGATAGACATCAAGGAAAAGGCAGTACAACTCATGGCATTAGGATCAGCCGACGGTGTCGCAAGCGCCAGAGTCTTTGAGCCAGAATCAGTGAGATTTGATCTCAACTGAATATCGACCGCTAAGGCCTTGAGCTTACTAAAAAGCTCTGTGACGGTCAAGGTATCATAAGACGCGCTCTCAACAATAGAAGAGACCTTGATCTCCCAGATCTTAGGGTCCAAGGTATGGAGTACCTTAAGCGCCTGCTCATGATCGGAGACCAGCTGATCACGCTCGGCCTTGTTAATGCAAAGCTTGTTAATGATCTATTAAAAATGACCAAACAAAGCCTCAACCGTCTCACCCGGCTTCTGTGTGAAATTTTCATACTTACGTCGGTAGGTCTGATATAGCCTAGCCTTGACCTGAGCTGTCCCCTCATGGTGTGCCTAGAGGGTAGCCCAGATCTCTCGAGTAGTGGTGAGATGGCTAACACGCTCAAACTCACTAGGACCTAGACCAGAAAATATAATATTCACCGCCTTACTATTATTTTGATGCTGGGTAATTACATCTGCAGCAGTATCCGCAGCAATAGTCGTTATGGTGAAACTAGGATGAACACAAATCTCCCATATGTCCGAGCTCTAGCTCATAAGGTATGCTCGCATGCGAGTCTTCCAATAAGTGTTGCCAAAAGCTTTTAGGGACGGGATTTTGCCATAAGACGTCATGGTCACTACCTAGGTTTAGAATCGGTTAAGATATTAGAAAACCCTAACCTCGCTCTGATACCACTTGTAGGACCGAAAGTAGCGACCAGAGGGGGGGTGAATGGGCGCTAAAAATTTCTTGCTAAACTATGATCTAATCCCAACACCCAACCAACCTTTATCAAACAAATAATATTAGCAAAGAAAATTGCAGGAATTAAAATAATACTAGCGGATAAACATTAACCACGAGATTAATAACAAAAACAGTAGGCTAATAAAATAATAGATGTTTATCTAACCAATTGATCTACCTAGAAAATAGGAGATTAAATTGATTACATGCGTCTGTCGTCGTCGCCGTACGCCGTAAAAATTTCTCGTCATCGCCGATCGAATTGCTGCCGCACAGAACCAAGCCGAAAACTCCTGCCGAGAGCTGCTGTGCACGCTGCGCGAGGCAATGAAACAAACTCCTACAACTCTGATGCTTTGCCTCAGGAAAAGTGCACGCGAAGGAAAAAACAAATGGATCTTTCAGCTTGGAGAGCACGCCGTTTCAGCTTAGAGGAGAAAAACTCTCACGTGGGACCCACGCGTGGCAGGGAGATGCAGCGTCGGCCATCACAAGATGGGAACAGTGCCTTCGCGATTGCTGTAGACGTGACAACGCAGAAGCAAAATCCCTGTCGTGCCTGCTTCCGCCTGGTGTGCCAGCCGAACAGCAATTTTCTTGGCTGACGAGCGCAAATGCAAGCCGTGCGTGGAACAAAGATGACGCCCAATATAATTTTAGTCGAAAACGAAAATCGAACAATAGAAATTAGACTGTAGATTGATCTCTTAGAAAATAGTCCTCTATCCCCAGGGGGATAGGGGCCTATTTATAGGCGACTCCTAATAAATGAAAAGACTAATTTACCCCTAGGGTAAATTAAACTGACTCTAAAATAAATTCCAAAAATTACTAAAATATTCTTAGAAAAATCACCTGACTCAAATAAAAATATTCTAAACTTAAAAACTAAATATTAATATCCTAAAAATGAATTAATCATAAATTGTCAGTTTTGCGCCGAAATTGACAAAGCATCCACCGTCTTCGCACCGGGTACACGGATTGGGCCGACCTGACCCCGCAGCTTCCTCAGCCCGGCAATCGCTTGCCGCCCGTGTACCTGAGTCAAACCCAGTCAACAGAACAATGGATCATCTGCCGCTCCAAGCCATGTACCCGGATTGGGCCAGCCCGACTCCGCGGCTCCTCTGCCCGGCCATCACTCACTGCCCGTGTACCTGAGTCACATGCACCTCAGACTCGGCAGGTCTTCATATCTCCCTTCCTTTGACTTCCGTTGATAATCACTCATCACATCTGGAATATCAAAACCATATTCTTCAACATGGTTTCTTAGGAGGCTGCTTATAAGGCCTAAATACGGACTTGATAGGCAGCTGATGCTCCACGAGCTCGTGGCTTAGACCTGGCATCTCGCTATACTCCCATGCGAAACAATCGACATACGACCGAAGTAACTTTATTACTTCAATCTTTTCATCGGGCTGTAAATGTTGGTTTACAAAAGTCGGCCTTGGGATGCTACCATTACCTATGTCAACTTCTTCCAAGGGGTCGGCTAACGCAAAACCTTGTCCTAATTTCTCAACTTCGCTAAAGTCCCCGATGGCCTTGGCAATACCGTCTTTATTAGACCGATATTGCTCCACATGAGACTTTAGCCAATCTAGATTACTCTTGCTAGACATGACTATTAATACAAAAATAGCCGTGCTACTCCAGTTGGCTTTACAGACACTGGTACAAACCATCCTCCGGATACACTAACAAAATCGTAATCCGAAAGATCTCTACCTGACAGACATTCTACTTTGTTATGGATGGTGTCGACTGATACATCGGCCAATGCTACTTGGGCCGAAGTATCTGCAGGAATGACTTCTACATCATC
This sequence comes from Zizania palustris, assembly GCA_019279435.1. NCBI lineage: Eukaryota > Viridiplantae > Streptophyta > Magnoliopsida > Poales > Poaceae > Zizania > Zizania palustris. Next base: position 5,011,352 of record JAAALK010000082.1, read on the forward strand.
CTATCCTATTGTATCAGGCACTGGTGTAGAGTAGAGGGAACGCAACAGTTTGCATGAATCCAGTAACGCCCGAGTAGTACGCTATAGTTACCTTGTACGTCGACGACGAAAAATACTGTTGGTAACGTCTTGTTGCCCACCGTCAACTCCATAGAGAGTACTCCCTTGGCCTCGGAGCTCTCGCCGTTGAAGCCGTTGAGCATCAAGTTGGTCTTCTTCAGGTCATCCTCGTCCCTGCCAAGCTTCTTCAATAGCGAGTAAGGCATTAAGTTAATAGTGGCACCGCCGTCGACGAGCATTCGAGAAAGCGTCTTTCCATCAATGTGACCTCTGACGTAGAGAGGCTTCAGATGGCGAGCCGAGTCCTCGGGCTTCTTGAAGATGGCGTTGCGCGGGCCGAGGTTCAATTGGGCGACCTCGGCCTCATCCTGTGGGAGTGCGAACTCGGCAAGCAGCGTGATGATGTTGATGTCCATCACCTGGGGTGCGGGCCCTTTAGAGATGGGCGAGTAATCATCGTCGAGCATGTCGTCATCGTCGTCGCTCGGACTAGGAGTCGGGTTTTTTATCTCAACCGGCTTCTCCCTCCATACCTATTTTGTAGTTGGCCGAGGACAGATTTCTTCGAAGATAGCATCGCGCTCGGCCTCAGCTTTTTTTCTCGCGCATCTCCTATGCCCGTAGTCTTTGTAGGCGTCTCTTTTATGATTTGGACATGCCTGGAGGGGCCCAAGATGGCTGCGGCTTGGTGCCAGGTGCTACTGTTTGGCTTCCATTAATTCTGGCCGAAGTGGTATTGTGCCCTTCGGCCCTGTGAACCCTACGCTCGGAGGGGGCTTCGCTGCGAACCCCGACAGACGGACAGGCCTCGTTCGGCTGACCAAACCAGACTTCGGCGTAGAGCTCGGCCGAAGCATGAGACTTACCTCCATCAGACCTCGGTGACAAAGTCTTTGGGATTGGGATTTCCTGAGACCCAACTCTGATGGTTATGGCTTCGGACTCCATAACCTCGCCCTTTGCGTGCTCACACCCTTCGGCTTCACTCTGAATGGTCCGATTCGAAGGCACCACCGACAGTCTGTGGACGATGCCCCCCTCCGATGCGTCTGTTTGCCCCTGCCATCCATAATACTTTGAAGGAAAACAAGGCATAGTGTTAGGTTGCGGAAGGTACCCTGACCTGGATATGTACGGAGCCCACGAGCTCCCCGCCCAGTCATACGGCGGAGGCATCGGCGGCTCTAGTGGCCTCGCCCAATGTGAGCCGAACCCGTTACCCGGAGGGGGGTTCGACAATGTTGATGGTATCTCGGACCACACCAGCGAAGGGTCCTGCCAAGACGGAGGTACGTTCAGCTAGTGTGGGCCGAAGCCTCCCATAGGATAAGTCCAACACGGTGCGGGGTTCGGCCATTGGGGGCCAAAGTTGCTCTATAGGGGGCCCGACCACTGGGGCTCGAAGCTTTTGTACGGGGGATTCGGCCATTGTAGCTCAGAACCACCGTGAGGAGTATCAGGCCACCGTGGCCCGAAGCCTTCGTGTGGAGGGTTCACCTACTCCGGTCCGAAGCTACCCTCCGAGAGCCCCGGACCCCTCAGCTGCTTAAGCTTCTTAGTGTGCGGACCTGCTCCCTTGGCCCTTCTTTGATGCTTGTTCAACAACATGTTATATGTTACCTTTGGCCTCTTGTGAGCGTTAGCCGAAGGGGTATTAATGTTCTGTTTCCACACTCCTACCTCGGAGTTCTTTGGTATGAGCGTGCGAGTGCGTGGCTCTCCAACAATTACATCCTTTTCCTTAGCCGACTCGGCCTGTTCTGGCTGAATCAACACTTTCTTCTCGTCAAGGTCGATGGTGTTGACGGGAAAAGGATCTTTGTCCATCTTCATCTTCGGATTATGGTCTATCTTCAATCGTCCTTCTTCTATGGCCGATTGTATATGTCGTCGAAAAACATTACGGTCATTAGTATTATGTGAATGTGAATCATGCCACTTATAGTATGGATGCTTCTTTAACTCATCGGCAGGTGGAATGACTTGACCCTTAGGTAACCTGAGAAGCTGAATTTTTAAGAGAAAATCAAATATTTTATCACATTTAGTTACATCAAATGAGTACTTGACCTCACTAAGTCGATTCTTTGTGGGGGATGGTCACAACTCGGAGCAGGTGACAGGTTTATTCTTCACGTTCCACACCCATTCGGCTGCGTACATATCGGCCGAATCCTCCTCCTCTGATTCTTCCTCGTCAGAACGTTCCATGATGTGGATTTCAGCCCTAGGCTTGCTAAATGTTTTAATAAACTTTTTATCTTTGGTTCGGCCTTCCTGGACCAGAGCCTGTTGTAAAACTTGATTAAGTTCTAAAAAGTTTTGGTTATCTAACCTCTCTTTAATTTTGGAATGCAACCCGTTAAAAGCTAGTTCCACCAAGTCCCTTTCCGAAATATTAAGGCTAAAACATCGGTTTCTAGTATCCCTAAAATGCTTGATGTACTCAGAGGCGCTCTTGCTAGATTTCTGCTTAACCGATGTCAAATGTGAAAGCCTAAGTTCTGTCTCACCCGTGTAGAAATAATCATGGAATTTCTGCTATAAATCATCCCACATCTGGATGGAGTTCGGCGGGAGCGCCGAAAACCAAGTGAAAGCGGTGCCAGATAGCGAGAGAGAAAACAGTCTAACCTTTAGAGCATCTATCCCGCTAACTTCTCCGCACTGTGCCAAAAATTGACTAACGTGCTCTAGTGTAGTCTTGCTACCCTCTCCATCGATCTTAGTGAATTCAGGGATTCTATATCCGCGGGGGTAGGGTACTGTATCCAGATGGTTGGGGTATGGCTTGTGGTAAACCCTAACCCGTCCCTTGGGAACAAAGCCGACACACTCTCTAAATAGTGCGTGGACCCGCTCCTCTATGTCATCTTGGCATGTTTCTTATGCGCGCCTCTCATGCAGGGGCGCGACATGCGGTGGGATGTCGGTGTGTCGGCAATGGGCCTCTTCCCTGCGCGCTATTTGTATGACGTTTTCATGTCTGGGCGCCTGCGCATGTTGTGCGGGCAGCGCGGGTATCGGCGTAGGTGGGGGTGCATGGTACACGGTGTTAGTTTGACCGTAGGTGTAATGATTAGTCTCGACCATCAGTGTTGAGGCCGGAGACATGCCAGTTCCAGTGCTATCGTTAGTTCTGTCGTACACATGGTTCGCCAGAGGTGCACTAGCAATAGGAACCGGGGGTACGACTTCAGTAAAGCCAAACCTCCTGAGAGTCACCTCTACTTGGGAGCTGACTGCCAAATTTAAACGGTTGGCTAGCGAAGTGCTAACAGCTTGATCTACTGATGTGGCTATTTTTTGCTCAATCTCTAAAGAAGATAAACAAGGCGATACAGGTGTTACTTGGACCTGAGCGAGGTCGGGGGTGATGATGTCACGCTTGATGAAGCCCGCGCGTGTCTTGACGTAGCCCCGAGCATCATGTCTTGGAGTGCCTTTAACTTTGCCTCAATCTCTGCTCGGTCTTCTATGGGGATATCTTCAAGTGTAGGTGTCAAGATGTTGTGGTTGTCGATATCCGCGCCTCCTATTGTGTCCATCGGCGGTGTAGACGTAGTAGCTAACATAGATGTAACGGTGGCCGATGTAGATGTACTTGTCATGTTGGCGTAGCCTTCCCCAGTGGAGTCGCCAAAAAGTGTGTTGACACAAGAACGTGCCCCCGCACTTGGGTCAGTTCGACGATCCAAAAGTGTGCGGATACTTAGGGACAAGCCTAAGTGTGACGTAGCACCGACGTCGTGTTCCGACTACCCTTAGTCGTGATAAGGGGGGTGGAGTCGCCAGGCAATTAGATCACACAAAATAACCCAATTAGCCGAAAGAGATATATTAAACAAAATAAAATCAGCAGACCGGTCGGAGCCTGTCTACTTCGAAGTCCGATGCGAAGGAGTAACCGAAGTGTACCTTTGGCGTCTGGTGCGAAGTATCCCGCCGAAGGGTGCTTCGGCGTTCGGACTGATTTGGCCAAAGATGAACTCCGAACGAATCTGGATACGATGGTCACCTCCGAACAGCGGGGTTCGGCGTGAGATCTCTGATACAGCAAACTTGCTCAAACTATTGATAAGCTTGAGACTACACAGAAGCAGCTTTTGGTGGTGGAGTCTAGACCTATTTCTTCTTATGCTTGTTCAAACTGTCCTTTATTGATTGATAGCATTAATTTGAGAGACAAGCATGTTAAGGAGTTAGAGGCCAGATTGGAGAGTGCTGAGTGTTCTAAAGATGTGCAGACTGCTTGTTCCACCTGCATTAACCTTAAGGACCAACTCAGTTTTGCTAGAGGGAAAGTAGAAAAACTCATGGCTGAAAATGAATACCTTCTTTCTGTTGTGAACAAATGTACTGAGGGAAAGGGTAGGATGAATTTGCTCTTGGCCAAGTCCAAGATGTGTGCTGACAGGGCAGGGTTAGCGCTAGGATTGGGTTTTGAGATAATTCCTTCTAACAATGAGAACAAAACTGTTTTTACCTCACCCACTACCTTAGAGAAAGAAAGAGCCCAGTTAGACACTCCACAAAGAGCCAAGAAATCTACCTAGACTCCCAAGAAAACTCCACTTCCTCCACTCAAGAAAAACCCTTAGTAGAAGCCCAAGGAGCCTGTGAGGACTGCTCCTATGAACCATGTGAGTGCCCATAGGAGAGTATTCCATTGTTCTTACTATCAGCGGGTGGGTCATTTGGTTGGGTTTTGCTATCGTCGTATCAAGGATGAGCGGCGTTCTCAGACATTGAGTTTTCAGGACATGCATTACCATTCTCCAGGTATGCATGAGCCATACTTTTACTCACGTCCTGGTTTTGAGGCTCTCCATGCTTCCCGGAGAGGTTATGTCCCTCGTGGTGTTCACCATATTTCATATGGTGCTAGACCTCGTGTTAGTGGCTTTGTACCTTGATAGGTTGGGAGACCTCGTCGTGCGTCTGGGTTGCATCTTGTAGGTAGACCTCGCATTTTGCATCACTCCACTTTACATGTGCGTAGACAGTCTATTTTTACTATGCCTACTGCTCGTATCTCTCAGTGCTAGATGCCTCATCATATTTTCACTCACCCCAGCACTGAGCGATCTAGGTTTTCTCGTTTTGTGTAGGTGACAGACTGAGGCTTGGAGGGCACGTGGATCATGGACTCCGATTGTTCGCACCATATGACTGGGAATGCAGCATGGTTCTCGAGCCTCACCACAACCAAGCAAAAGGAGCAAATCACCTTCGGAAACAACCAAAGAAGCAGAGAGAAAGGTAAAGGTGTGGTAAGAATCAACTCAAATTTCACTCTCAAAGATGTTGCTTTGGTTGAAAACTTGGGATACAATTTGCTTTCTGTATCCCAGTGGCTTGATGAGGGCTTCGAAGTGCGATTTCATCGTGATACTTCGCAAGTACTCAATTTTGATGGTGTTTTGGTCTGTAAGATCTTTAGAATTGGGAGAGTTTTTGGAGCTGATTTTTCTGAGTCATCTGGTTCTTCTCACTTCTTAGTTGCACATTCGACTTCTGAGCTTTGGAAGTGGCATAGGAGACTAAGGCATATGCTCTTTGAGTTGCTCGCTCGTTTGAGTGCCCTAGGTCTGATCCGAGGATTGCCCAAGCTCAAGTTTGAGAAGAATTTGATTTGCGCTCCTTGTCGACATGGCAAAATGATTGCCACTTCGCACTCACCAGTCACTATGGTGATGACTGAACAACTCGGAGAACTTATACATATGGACATTGTAGGTCCTTCTCGAGTTAGTTCATTGGTTGGTAAGTGGAATGTGTTAGTCATTGTCGACGATTTCTCTCGCTATTCTTGGGTCTTATTTCTAGCCAGCAAGGATGAAGTGTTTTCTCACTTTCGGAGCTTGGCCTTGAGACTTTTTGCTGAACTTCCAGGTGCTTTGAAATTCATTCGAAGTGATAATGGCTCCGAGTTCAAGAATAGTCTCTTTGTTGACTTTTGCATGGAGCATGGCATAGAACATCAGTTCTCTGCTCTGCGGGTTCATCAACAGAACGGTGTTGTTGAGAGAAAGAACCACACTTTGGTTGAGATGGCTAGGACGATGCTCGATGAGCACATGACTCCTAGAAAGTTTTGGGCTGAGGCCATGAACACTGCTTGCTACATCTCAAACCGAATTTTCCTGCGCTCAATATTGAACTTAACTTCTTACGAACTACGTTTTGGGAGACAGCCCAAAGTTACTCATCTTCGAGTATTTGGATGTCGGTGTTTTATCCTAAATCATGGAAATTTGGACAAGTTTGAGTTGCATTCGTCTGACGCGGTCTTTTTGGGATACACCACCCATGGTCATTCCTATCGTGTTTCAATTTGGAAACTAACACTGTCATCGAGTCTTGTGATGTGACTTTTGATGAATCAACTCCCTGCATTAGCTCTACTTTTGAATAGGCAAGTCAACACAATATGGAGCAGACTATCTTTGAAGATGAAGATCCTAAAGACTTCGAGGATGATCCCCTACTACCCTCGACATCGACCCCCGAAGCCGACCCCACTTCAACCACGTCGGCAAGAGGCCCTGAAGCTACTACCTTGACATCGGTCATCTTCAAGCATTCTCTAGGACAAGTCGAGGTGGAGACTACATCCCACCGAGAGGCTCCTCATCACATTCAAAGGATGCATCCTCCCGAGCAGATCATTGGTGAGCTTGATCAAAGGGTAACACGTTCTCATGCTCATTTCATTGATTCTGCTTTTTTGCTTCTTTCGAGCCCTTAGATGTGAGTCATGCTTTATCTGATGCTAGTTGGATCAATGCCATGCATGAAGAACTTGAAAATTTTGAGAGAAACCAAGTCTGGACACCTGTAGATCCCCCTCCTAATGTTCATTTCATTGGAACTAAATTGATTTACAAATACAAACAAGGGGAGGATGGTTCTATAGTTAGAAACAAAGCTAGACTTGTGGCTCAGGGTTATTCTCAGTTAGAAGGGATTGATTTTACTAAAACTTTTGCTCCTGTTGCTCGTCTTGAGGCCATTAGAATTCTACTTGTATTTATGGCATCCCGTGGTTTCAAGCTTTATCAAATGGATGTCAAAAGTACTTTTCTAAATGGCTTCATAGGCGAAGACGTTTATGTAAAACAACCACCTGGTTTTGAAAACCCAAAATATCCACATAAAGTCCTTAAACTTCATAAGGCTCTTTTCAATATAATCAGGGGCTCCGACCCTCCGAAAATAAAAGTTGATTGAAATTGTACTCTTAGCTAGCATTACAATCGTTGTGCGTAACCATCTTCGCTTGAAAATTGAAGGTTCTTACCCTCAAAGAGGGGCTAGGAGATAACGAGACGATTTCAAAACATTTCAGGGTATATTACTCAATAAATTTTATTACACTAAGAAAAATCAGTGTCTAAGCCAAGGAAGAAGTGGAGACCCCTTTGATCCCCAGAACTAGATTCTGAGTTGGCTCGGCTTTGAAGGCGACTCGTCCTAGAGCTCGGATCGGAACTTTACGTTTAACTCGTTTCCTATTCTTTGAAGCTCAGAAATCTCTTTGTTCTTGCTGAAGCTCGGCCTAGGTCCGAAGTTGTTCGGGGCTACTCTTCGCTTGCTCCTTGCCAGACCACTCTTCTTCAGACCAATCAATGTCCTCTGAAGATGAAGACGCTATATTAACAACTTCTTCCCCCTTCTCCTCCTTAATATAGGTTAATACTTCTTTACATATTTTGGTATAACCTCTCCATGGTTCCCTCGAGGAATTGAAAATCAGGGACACCTGTGAGGCCTTAAGGCTTCGAAGGTAGCCCACTATTAACGAAGCTCCTCGTTAACCTCTACCACTTCAAGCTCATCCAAAAAAAGGTTGAAAAGCCTAAAAATATTTCCAAATAAGTCTTTTCGTTCAAAAGAAAACAAGAACATAAGTTTTTACATAAGTGAATCCCTAAGGAGAACTAAACCTTCGGGTCCAAAGGAGTCTTGCTGCTCGAAGGTTGCGTCCGCACTTGCTTTTGATGGAGGACTTCATCGATCCACGCCTTCACGGCTGACCGACCTTTAGATCTCCAGGATGGCTAAAAAGCCTCCCAAGCTACGACCACGTCAGGCGAAGGGGTCAACAGACGGTCACCACCAATGCTAGCGGGGGATGCTCTGGGCTCCGGTGAAACAGACAGTCCGATGTCCTCATAGTAGCGAAGCACTCTAAGGGCGGCTACTTGGCCGGAGATCTCTCTGTACCGAGTACCCATAGTCTTCATTGTCTTCGCTTCTACATGGATCATCTTCATCTTTCGCAGCAAGGAGTCATTGGCAGGTGACAAGGAAGCGCGATAAGTCTCAAAATATTCCAGAACACCCCGGAGGACATCCATGGTCTCGGAAGCCGCGCACTCCCACTTTATTTTCTCTATGGACAATTCCTTGATTGATTTAGTCATTTCGCACATTAAAGAGGAGAGCTTGGTTGTTTCTATAATAAGGACAGTTTTCTGTCCGAGCAACTTCCTCGCCTCTTCAACTAAGCCTTGCTGCTCTTCTCAGAGCTTGACAAGTTCAGCTCCCGAAGCTGTCTGCTCCTCTCGAAGCCTTTAAACTTCGGCCCAAAGCACTACCCTTTTAGCCTTGAGCTCCTTCTTTGCAGCCTCCAGCTTGGCTCTAGCATTCCGCTCTGTCGAAGCCATCTCTTCCAAGCTCAAAGATCGGTTCTCGTAGTCAGTAAGACTCCCTTGAAGAGTCATCACCTTCTCCTTGAGTCGATTGCATTCTCGCTCGTTCGACACAGCGGCTACCAGAGCTAGAATGATGTGCTGCAAAGGAAAAGAAGAGAAATGTAAGTAAATTATATATACATGTTTAGATTAAACTAATTTTTGCAGGTGCTTCGTACCTGGTAAGCCGCCCGTTCAAGAGAAGCATCAATCCAAGGCAAACCTGAAGCTGGCTTGGGTCCGATTAGACCTCTGCCTCCCTTCGGTAGAAGATATCTTCCAAAGGCCCTGACAAGGTGCGGTCCATCCCTACCTCAGCATAAAAACAACAAAGAATCCAATCGGAGTACCATTTGTCATTGATGGCCTTCACTAGGAACCGGTCATAGAACTTGTCACGGAGTTGGAAGTTGATGCTCCCGAAGGCAACCACCATCTTCTCCCCTCCAAGTCCGGTGAAGGTCTTCGGCTGGCATGAAGCTTTATGGAGGGCTGCGAAGATCTCTGCTCTCTCAGTTTATCCTTCCACCCGCATTGCCCATTCGAAGATGGCCAAGCGAGCTATCACATTGGGGAAAAGTTGGGGCAAAGTGACATGGAATAGCCTCAGTACCTCGAAGAGGAAATCCACCGTTGAAAGTCCCAATCCAGCTTCAAAGAACACCTCGAATACCACCACCTCTCCGGTGTGAGGTGCTGGGATCACCTCCTTCCCAGCTTGGCGAACTTTGACTCCGGGCCCCATCTTCTTGGCGATCGCCACAACAATCGACTTCTTGGAGCATGATGACGCCCCCAAGCTATACGATTGATCCGTATACTTGGCAGACACCGGATGGAGGTCGTGGACACCGGTTGGGCGAGGATTATCTGATGGCCCCACCACTGCAGCCGCCGCCATCGCTTGTTGCCGGGCTAAGGTTGAAGCAGGGACGGGAACTTTTTGGCTTGTCTTCGCTATCGAAGGAAAAGAGTTTTTGAGAAGATGAGATTGGGAAGAAGAAAGGTGAAATGTGAAAATATTCGGTAAAGTATTTGAGTCTTACTGTTGGACCAGAAATGGTGACCAGAGGGGGGTGAATGGGAGATTTTAAAATTTTAGGCTAAAAATAGCCTTCTGTTTTAACTTAGTCTCCTACGAAATAGGCTTCGAACACACCCATCGAAGTTCTGATTCAGAGGTATTTACAACTCCGAACACAGGCTTCGCAAGGAGCAAAAGTTCGAAGTCAAGAAGACTTCGCTCCACCCACAAAACCAAATCCTCAATTCTGCTAAGTCAGTGCAGGCTCCGCACACTAGGTGCCTTGAGCAGACTTCGCACTTCACCCTTCGCAGGAGTGGGTTACCCTCTACAGACTTCGAACTAACACTCAGCACTAGTGTTGACACGTAAACGTGCCCCCGCACTTGGGTCAGTTCGACGATCCAAAAGTGTGCGGATACTTAGGAACAGGCCTAAGCGTAACACAACACTGACGTCATGTTATGACTACCCGTAGCCATGGTAAGGGGGCCTGGAGTCGCCAGGTAATCAGATCACACAAAATAATCCAATTAGCCAAAAGAAATACATTTAAACAAAACAAATCGGCAAACCGAGTGGAGCCTGACTGATTAAAAGTATAGTGCGAAGGGTTATCGCCGAAGTGTACCTTCGGCGTTTGGTGTGAAGTGTCCTGCCGAAGGTATCTGGCCGAAGATGAACTCCGAATGGATCTGACACGACAATCACCTCTGAACAGCGGGGTTCGGTGCGAAGTCTCTGATACAGTATGATACAGAATAGTGACTTAGACACAACGCACGAGTGTTGCTTTGTCTGGAGCGGAGTACGAATGTGGCAAAGCCTGTCGTGACGAAGTCTGTTGGCGTGCGGTCGAAGCAGTAGTCTCGCCGAAGGGTGTTCTAGCAACCTCCGAAATCAATCTCTCAGCTCCGGACACCTCCGATGAAGTAGCTCCGAACAGGGAAACCTGCAACGGAGTAGATTCGAAGTACCAATTCGGCCCGAGGACCAAATTCTGCTAAGTGTTGCACTAGGAGCGAAGGTAGCAATCTGTTACGCAGATTAGCGGATACTTCACAAGTGAAGTAACAAGGTGATATCAATCTATTACATAGATTAACGGATACTTCAAAGGCAAAGTAACAAGGTGATAGCAATCTATTACGTAGATTAATGGATACTTCATAGGCGAAGTAACAAGGATTACCACTGTTCCGAAGTGGCCGTCGGAGGGCTTCCAGGCAAACCCACGAAGAGTACAGAAAAGTAAAGATAAAGTATATGCGATTCAAAGCTAGGGCTTTGTAGTTGATTTTGTTGGGGGTCTCTAAACCGGCTTTGCCCCTATACTTATAGGGGCTAGACTTCTAATCTAATATGTTATGACTTGGCTTAATCATGCGTAGAGATAAACACTTAGCCAGAATTGGGTCCAACTCTATCTCTGCCCAAAGTGGTCCTTCGGCCAGGCCTGCCGAAACCTGCTCCTCGGGCCGAAGCTTCGGCAGAGTGGGCCTTCGAAGGCCTCCGGTCCGAATGTCGTGGGCTGGCTAGAGGCTTCCGAAGCTCGTAGCCCAGTGGTCCTTCAGCCCTCTAAGGCTTCGACCTAACCCGGGACATGTGCATTTTCGGCCCAAATTACCAAAATTGATATTTTGACAATCTTAATTATTGACGTCATTTTTTGCTATCAACACATGCCCCCTACCTTTTAGTGAACTAAGCGAACTAAAAGCACAACGAGCTAAAGACGATACCTTCCATATCGGCCTTTCGACATCTTTTAAGTTGTTCGCCACACATTTGGGAAATACCTTTTCAAGTATCTACCATTCAAAGCTCTTCGAAACCATTCTCCTTGCAGAGATTCTAACACATATACATTCCCAGGAGCAATTTCGGCTATTTTGAAAGGGCCTTCCCAACTAGGTGACCATTTACCAAACTTGGGACTCTTAGTGCCTAAGGGTAAAATCGTCTTCCAAACCAAGTCACCTATATGAAAACGATTTTGGTTTAACATTCTTATTGTAGGCTTTAGCTACTCTCCTCTTGTCTATTTCTATGGCTTCTAAAGCTCTCAATCTCTTATTGGTCACTTCTTCTAGATTGTCTTTCAAAAGAGTTTCATACTCATCGACTGATAAGCCATCTTGCTTTAACACTCTTAAAGAGACAAGATCTACTTCTACAGGTAAAACGACTTCTTGTCCATATACCAACTCATATGGACTAACTTTGGTAGCACCGTGTTTTGCAATTCTACAAGCCCATAGTGCCTCGGAGAGCACTTCATGCCACCTTTTAGGGAATTCTTCAATTTTCTTCTTAATGAGATTAATCACGGTTTTATTACTAGACTCGGCCTGACCATTGGCCTGAGCATAGTAGGGCAAGGAGTTTATCAACTTAATACCATAATATTCGGCGAAGTCCCTCACTTCTTTAGAAACAAATGAACTACCTTGATCTGTAGTGAGAGTTTGAGGGATACCAAATCTATGTATAATGTGTTTCAAGATAAAGTCAAGTACCTCGGCGTGAGTCATGTTCTTGAGAGGTACGGCCTGAGTCCACTTGGTGAAGTAATCCGTCGCCATCAGCATGAACTGATGCCCCTTTGAGGAAGGAGGGTTAATTTGGCCGATGAAGTCTAAACCCCAACCTCGGAATGGCCATGGTTTGACAATAGGGTTAAGTAATGAAGCATAAGCTAATTGAATATTGCCAAACTTCTGACATGCTTCACATCCTCTATAGTACTTGAAGCAATCCTCAGTCATGGTCGGCCAGTAAAAACCCGCTCTTTTGAGCATCCAACTCATTTTCTAGTCCGATTGATGAGTGCCACTAAGTCCTTCATGTACTTCTCCCGTAGCCACATGGGATCATTCGTGGTCTAGACACTTTAACAGTACTCCATCAACGGTTCAGCGATACAGTGTGTCGTCTAGCAACACAAATTTAAACGCTTGCCACCGAACTTTCCGATCAACCCTTTGGCTAGGGTCTCTCAAATACTGGACGATTGGAGTTCTCCAATCGCCCTCATGGGGTTCGGAGGGTTTTTCTAGCTCACTCCCTGAAAAAACATCTAGGCTACTGATTTTGGGGTACCCCCTGAGCCCTTCCTGCTTCTGCCGAAGCCTGGCTGGACTGGCCGTGCGGAGTGCATCAGGTCGAAGCTCCCTACCGGAGGGTCCAGGATCCCGGAAGCCCTCACCATCCCGAGGACTTTGGCTCGCGGGCTCCGACGTGCCAAACCTTTGGTGGGCGGAGTACTCCGGCCCCGGGACCTTGGCGCACGGCAGTCGGAGGGGTCCGACCTAGAGGGTATGCCTGTCCGAACATCGGCTTCTCTCGTACAGAAAATTTTCCTCTCCTGACTTGGTAACCAGATGCTTGCTGAGCCAAATCATTTGCAATCGAATTGCCCTCTCTTGACACATGAGAAATTTTGAAGTCATCAAAAGTAGCAACTATGTCTAGGCACTTATCCAAGTACCACTAATAGGGAATCACCATACACATGAACATGTTTAATACCCATGGATTCTAACAATTCAAGCCCTAGCAGTAAAGCCTTGTATTTCGCTTGGTTTTTGGTAGAGGGAAATTCTAAACGAGCCGAGGTTTCAAAGTGCGCTCCGCTAGGTTATATGAGAACCACTCCAATACATTGGCCATTTTTGAAAGCTAAACCATCAAAGTAAAATTTCCACGACATTACCTCAATCAAAGCAACATTGTCGCTCCAACTGATGTCTATGTAACATGATCGCTTGGTTGTTGGCTACGATCTGGCCTTTCATAAGCCAAATCATATTCAATCAAAGAGTTAGCCCACTTTCCAATTCTTCCACTTAGAATCAGCTTTTGTAACATTTGTTTATAACATCGGTGTGGCAAACAACAACACATGTAGTAGGGAGAAGATCGTGGCACAATTTGGTACACGTGTAGTAAAGTGAAAAACATAAACGTTCCACAAACGTGTACCTAGTCTCGGTGTCCAGCAGGCGGCGGCTCAAGAAAGTGATGATCTACTCTTTTCCTTCTGCCTCCTAGATTAGCACGGCCCCAAACATGCTATCTTCAGCAGCGATGTATAGCCAAAACGGAATCCTGGCTTTGGGTGCTCTCCCCATGGGCGGCGATGACAAGCACTCCTTGATTTTCTCAAAGGCGCTTTGCTGGCTTGCCCCCCAAGTGAACTCGGCCTCATTCTTCAGACGAAGTATGGGGACAAAGGCATCAATCTTGCCAGACAAGTTAGATATAAAGCGACGCAAATAATTCATCTTGCCTAGCAACTTTTGCACATCTTTTTTGCATGTCGGCGCCGTAACATTTCTAATTTTCTCAAGCCTCTTAGGATCAATTTCTATGCCTCTTTCATGAATCATGAAACCTAAGAACTTACCCGTCGACATGCCAAAAGCACATTTGAGTGGGTTCATTTTTAAACCATACTGTCGCATCCTATCAAAAGCAACTTTCAAACCAGCTAGATGGTTTCCCATAGCGTCCGATTTGACTACAACATCATCAATGTAAACTTCTAACATAACTCCTAGTAAGTCATGAAAGATTAAGTTCATAGCACGCTGATATGTGGCGCCAGCATTTTTTAAACCAAAAGTCATAACGACCCACTCGAATAAACCGACAAAACCAGGGCATCGAAAGGCAGCCTTATAGACGTCCTCTTCGGCCATAAAGATTTGATTATAACCAGCATTGCCATCAAGAAAACTTAGTACCTTTTGTCCTGAAGCATCATTCATTAGCATGTCGGCTATCGGCATCGGATACTCGTCCTTCGGAGTGGCCTTGTTTAGATCCCTAAAATCAATACATACTCGTATCTTGCCGCTCCCCTTCTTCTCTACAGGCACAATGTTAGCAACCCATTCTGCATACCTGCATGGCCTAATAAATCCAGCTTTGAGCAGTCACTCTACTTCTTCTTTAACTCGGTCATAGACGGCCGAGTTAAAGCGGCGAGGAGGTTGTTTATAAGGCCTAAATCCAGACTTGATAGGTAGTCGATGCTCTACGAGCTCGCGGCTTAGCCCCGGCATCTCGCTATACTCCCATGCGAAACAATCAACATACGACCGAAGCAACTTTATTACTTTGGCCTTTTCATCAGGCTGTAAATGTTGGTTTACAAAAGTCGGCCTCAGGATGCTACCATCACCTATGTCAACTTCTTCTAAAGGATCGGCCAACGCAAAACCTTGTCCTAATTTCTCTACTTCGCTAAAGTCCCCGATGGCTTCGGCAATACTGTCTTTAGTAGACCGATACTGCTCTACACGAGACTTTATCCAATCCAGATTACTCTTGCTAGACATGACTACTAATATAAAAATAGTCATGCTACACCAGTCGACTTTATAGACATTGGTACAAAATGTCCTCCGGAGATGCTAACAAAATCGTAATCCGAAAGGTCTCTACCTGACAGACACTCTACCTTGTTGTGAACGGCGTCAACTGACACATCGGCCAATGCCACTTGGGCCGAAGTGTCTGCGGGTATGACTTCTACTTCATCGTCGTCCCACTGAATTAGGAACTAGTGCAGAGTGGAAGGAATGTAGCAGTTTGCATGAATCCAGTCGCGCCCAAGCAACACGCTATAGTTACCTTGTACATCAACGACGAAGAATGTTGTTGGCAATGTCTTGTTGCCTACTGTCAACTCCATGTAGAGCACACCCTTGGCCTCGGAACTATCGCCGTTGAAACCGTTGAGCATCAAGTTGGTCTTCTTTAGATCATCCTCATCCCTGCCAAATTTCTTCAACAGTGAGTAGGGCATTAGGTTAACAGTGGCGCCACCGTCAACAAGCATCTTGGAAATAGGCTTTCCATCAATGTGACCTCTGACGTAGAGAGGCTTCAGATGGCGAGCCAAGTCCTTGGGCTTCTCAAAAATAGCGTTGCGCGGGCCGAGGTTAAACTGAGCGACCTCGGCCTCATCCTACGGCATGGCAAACTCAGCGGGTAGCATGATGACGTTGATGTCCATCGCTTGGGGTGCGGGCCCCTCGGATACAGGCGAGTAGTCGTCGTCGAGCATGTCGTCATCATCATCGCTCGGACTAGGAGCCGGATTGGTTATCTCAATCGGCTTAACTCTCCATATCTTTCTCGTAGTTGGTCGAGGGCGGATTTCTTCAAAAATAGCATCGCGCTCGTCCTCGCCCTTCTTCTCGCGCATCTCCTATGCCCGTAGTTGTTGTAGACGCCTCTTTTGTGATTTGGACATACCTGGAGGTGCCCAAGATAGTTGTGGCTTGGTTCCAGGTGCCACTTCCTGGTTCCTGTCAACTTTAGCCGAAGTGGTACTGCCCACCTCAGCCTCGTGCACTCTATAATCGGAGGAGCCTTCACTGCGGACCCCGGTAGTCGGACTGGCCATGTTTGGCCAATCGAACCAGGCTCCGGCGCAGGATTCGGCTGAAGCAGGGGACTTACCTCTGTTAGACATCGGTGATGGGGCCTTCGGGATTGGGACTTCTTGAGACCCTACTCTGACTGTGATAGCTTCAGACTCCCTGTCCTTTGCCCCTTCGCTCCCGTACCCTTCGACTTCACTGAGCCGGCTCGGAGGTACTACAGACAGCTTGTGGATGATGTCTCTCTCCGCTGCGTCTGTTTGTCACTGCCATTCATAATACTCTAAAGGAAAACAAGGCATAGCGTTAAGTTGCGGAGGGTACTCCGGTTGTGATACATATGGAGCCCACATAGTCCCCGCCTAGTTGTACGGTGGAGGCATCGGCGGCTCCATTGGCCTCGCCCACTGTTAGCCAAACCCGTTACTTGGAGGGGGATAGGTAGAGTCGATGGTGTCTCGGACCATATCAGTGAGGGGTCCTGCCAGGCCAGAGGTACGTTCGGCCAGTGTGGGTCGAAGCCTCCTGTCGAAGGGTTTGTCCAGAGTGGTGCGGGGTCCGGCCATTGAGGGCCGAACTCGCTCCGCATGGGGTTTGGCCACTAGGGTCCGAAGCTGTTGTATGGGGGGTTCGGCCATTGAGGTCTGAAGCCACCGTACGGAGCGTTAGGCCATTGTGGCCCGAAGTCACTGTGCGGAGGGTTCGGCCATTGCAGTTCGAAACCGTCATGAGGGGGGCTCAACCATTGTGGTCCGAAGCTACCCTCCGGATGCCTTGGGCCCTTCGGCTGACTTAGTTTTTTAGAGCAGGGGCCTGCTTCCTTGGCTTATCTTTGATGCTTGTTCAACAACATCTTGTATGTTACCTTTGGATTCTTGCGAGCCTTAGCCGAAGGAAGGCTGATGTTTTGTTTCCACACTCCCACCTCGGTGTTCTTAGGTATGAGCGTGCGCGTGCGTGGTTCCCCAACAATTACCGCCATCCCTCTAATCGACTCGGCCTGTTCTGGCTGAATCAACACCTTCTTCTCACCGAGGTCGGCGGCATTGACGGGGAAGGGATCTTTCTCCAGCTTCATCTTTGGATTGTGGTCTATTTTCAATCGTCCTTCTTCTACGGCCGATTGAACCTGCCGTCGAAAAACATTGTAGTCGTTAGTATTATGTGAATGCGAGTCATGCCACTTATAGTATGGATGTTTCTTCAACTCATCGGCAGATGGAATGACTTGGCCTTTAGGCAACCTGAGAAGTTGGTTCTTTAAGAGAAAATCAAATATTTTATCACACTTAGTTATGTCAAATGAGTACTCGACCTCGCTAGGCCGATTCTTCGTGGGAGACGGTCGTAACTCGGAGCACGTGATAGGTTTACTCTTAGTGTTCCAAACCCATTCATCCGTGTACATGTCGGACGAATCCTCTTCTTCAGATTCCTCCTCATCGGAGTGTTCCATGACGTGGATTTCAGCCCTAGGCTTGTTAAACGTCTTAATAAACTTTTTATCTTTGGCTCGGCCTTCCTGGACCAGAGCCTGCTGCAAGACTTGGCTAACCTCTAAGAAGTTCTGGTTGTCTAGTCTCTCTTTAATCTCGGAACGTAACCCATTAAAAGCTAGCTCCGCCAAATCCCTTTCTGAAATATTAAGGCTGAAATATCGGTTTCTAGTATCCCTAAAATGCTTGATGTACTCAGAGACGTTCTCGTTAGATTTCTGCCTAACCGATGTCAAGTGTGAAAGCCTAAGTTCTGTCTCACCTGTGTAAAAGTAGTCATGGAATTTTTGTTCCAATCCATCCCACGTATAAATAGAGTTCGACGGGAGCGTCGAAAACCAAGTGAAAGCGATGCCAGATAGCGAGAGAGAAAATAGTCTAATATTTAGAGCGTCTGACCCGCTAGCTTCTCCACACTGTGCTAAAAGCTGACTAACATGCTCTAGTGTGGTTTTGCTACCCTCACCGTCGTATTTAGTGAATTTGGGGATTCTATAGCCGCGAGGGTAGGGTATTGTATCGAAATGATCGGGATATGGCTTCCGGTAAACCCTAGCCCGACCCCTAGGCACGAAACCAGCGCACTCCCTAAATAGTGCGTGGATTCGCTCCTCTAGGTCATCTTGGCCTGCTGCCTGCGCACGTCTCTCGTGCAGGGGCATGACACGTGGCGGGATATCGGCGTGTCGGCCATGGGCCTCTTCCATACACGCTAGTTGTACGACGTGCTCGAGCCCAGGCGCATGTGCATGTGGTGCGGGCAGCGCGGGCAGGGCTGGTACCAGCGTAGGTGGTGGTGGCACGTGGTACGTGGTGCTAGCTTGGTCGTAAGCATAATGACTAGTCTCAGCCATGGGTGTTGGGACCGGAGACGCAACGGTCTTGCGAGTGCTACCGTCAGTTCTGTTGTACACATGATTAACCAGAGGTATACTAGAAATAGGGACTGATGGTACGGCCTCAGTAAAGCCGAACCTTCTAAGTGTAGCCTCTACGTAGGAGCTAACTGCCGAATCTAAACGGTTGGCTAGCGAAGCGCTAACGGCCTGATCTACTGATGCAGCTATTTTTTTCTCAATATCTAAAGAAGATAAACGAGGCGATATGGGTGTTACCTGGATCCGAGCAAGGTTGGGGGCGATGACGTCGCGCTTGATGAAGCCTGCGTGTGTCTTGATGTAGCCCCCAAGCATCATGTCTTGGAGCGCCTTCAACTTTGCCTCGATCTCTGCTTGGTCTTATGCGTGAATATCTTTAAGAGTAGGTGTTAGGATGTTGCAGTTGTCGATATCCGTGCCTGCTATGGTGTCCATCGGCGGTGTAGATGTAATAGTCGTTGTACATGTACCGCTGGCCGATGTAGACATACCCGTAATGTTGGCGTAGCTTTTCCCCAGCGGAGTCGCCAAAAAGTGTGTTGACATGAAAATGTGCCCCTCACTTGGGTCAGTTCGATGATCCAAAAGTGTGCAGATACTTAGGAACAGGCCTAAGCATAACACAGCACTGACGTCGCGTTCCGATTACCCTTAGACGTGGTAAGGGGGATGGAGTCGCTAGGTAATCAGATCACACAAAATAATCCAATTAGCCAAAATAAATATATTTAAACAGAACAAATCAGCAAACCGAGCGGAGCCTGACTGATTCGAAGTATAGTGCGAAGGGTTATCACCGAAGTGTACCTTTGGCGTCTGGTGCAAAGTGTCCCTCCGAAGGGTACCTACGGCATTCGAACTGATCTGGCCGAAGATGAACTCCGAACGGATCTGACGCGACAATCAACTCCGAAAAATGGGGTTCGGTGCGAAGTCTCCGATACAGTACGATACATAATAGTGACTTAGATGCAACGCGCGAGTGCTGCTTCATCCAGAGTGGACTACGAACGTGGTGAAGCCTATCGTGACAAATTTTGTTGGTGTGTGGTCGAAGCAGCAGTCTCGCTGAAGGGTGTTCTGGCAAACTCCGAAACCAATCTCTCAGCTCTGGACACCTCCGATGAAGTAGCTCCGAACGTGGAAACCTGCAACAGAGTAGATTCGAAGTACCAATTCGGCCTGAGGACCGAATTCTACTAAGTGTTGCACTAGGAGCGAAGGTAGAAATCTGTTACATAGATTAGCAGATACTTCACAAGCGAAGTAACAAGGCGATAGCAATCTATTACGTAGATTAACGGATAATTCACAGGTGAAGTAACAAGGTGATAGCAATCTATTACGTAGATTAACGGATACTTCACGGGAGAAGTAACAAGGATTACCACTGTTCCGAAGTGGCTATCGGAGGGTGTAGCGCCCCGATTTACCAAAATCGAGACATTATTGAATTTCATAAGAAAAACAATAATACAAGAGGTTCATCATGCGACAACGTACATACGACAGTATTCATGGTACGCAGACCATATTTATTACATCAAAGTTTTAGTAAAAGCAGTAATAAATATAATTAAAAAGCGGCATGACGAACATCTCCTTCAGGATCTTTCTTCTCGACTGGGTCGCTACTCCAGACCGTCTTCGTAGTAAGCATCCTCTGTGGGGTCCAATGGGTATGAGTACAAAAAGTACTCAACAAGCCACCGCAAATGCAAGTAATAATGCAGGATAATAAACAAAGGAGGGTAATGGCTAACATTGCGGAAAAGTACAGTTTTCAGTTATTGCATTTAGTGTAGTCACATTTTAATCATGCGGAAAAGTAAACATGAACATCAACAACATCAACTAACTCGAGGAGTACGTTTTACCTCCTCGCACAACTGTCCTTACATGTCAATCCATCATGCACATACATATTCAAAGTAATCTAACTGGGGGATGTCACGCAACCCGCCCTTAACCGTGGGCTCGGCTTTTCGAAAATATTTAAGACTCTGATCAGAGATGTACTACTGTACCCACAAGGCACGCACTAATCCCAAACGAGATGACCCATACCACAGGAACTCGTGCCAAAACCTCGGCATGAAATGTTCCAAGCGATAACCACCCGCTCTAGATTTCACCGACGCGCCGGGCCGCATCCCGGCTAATGTCGCACTGTAGCGCCCCGATTTAACAAATCGAGACATTATTGAATTTCATAAGAAAAACAATAATACAAGAGGTTCATCATGCGACAACCGTACATACGACATTGTTCATGGTACGCAGACCATATTATTACATCATTGTTTTAATAAAACAGTAGAGTAAAATAATTAGAAAACGGCATGACGAACTTCTTGTTCAGGATCTTTCTTCTTGACTGGGTCGCTACTCCAGACCGTCTTCAAGATAAGCATCCTCTGTGGGGTCCAACGGGTATGAGTACAAAAAGTACTCAACAAGCCACCGCAGATGCAAATAATAATGCAGGATAATAAACAAGGAAGGATAATGGCTAACATTGCGGAATAAAGCAGTTGCAGTTATGGCATTTAGTGTAATCATATTTTAATCATGCGGAAAGTAAACATGAGCATCATCAACCTCAACTAACTCGAGGAGTACGTTTTACCTCCTCGCACCACGGTCCTTACATGACAAACAACATGCACATTCATATTCAAGTAAACTAACTGGGGGATGTCACGCAACCCGCCCTTGACCGTGGGCTCGGCTTTTCGAAAAGATTTAAGACTCTGATCAGAGATGTACTACTGTACCCACAAGGCACGCACTCATCTCAACGAGATGACCCATTTCACGGGAACTCGTGCCAAAACCTCAATATGAGATGTTCCAAGCGATAACCACCCGCTCTAGGTTTCGCCGGCGCGCCGGGCCGCATCCCGGCTAACGTCGCACCCCCTTTTGCGCCACATTGGTACAAGTCACCCGCAGGTGCAACTTGACCCATCTCCAAGTGGTGGCCTCGGTTTGGAACAACCCATACCTTAGTTAGGACTTACCCACTAGACTTGTGGTTAGTACGTAAGTGTATTGCAACGGATCCCTCAGACCGGTCCTTATAGTGCCCCGGGTGCGACTGACCAATGCCCTAGCTTGCACCCGGAACCCACCATGCATACACTCACAACCATGACTCATCACCAACAGAATTTCCAAAGATAAGAAGTAACGGGATCATATAACAGAACCATTTCACTACGACTCATTTTTATCCTATAGCGGCCGTGCCAATACATTGGACACTAGCTAATATCATTGATCATATGGTGACAAGGAGGTTAGGCGAGATAGCATGGCTTGGGTTGCACATCAAGGTCGGGGGATCCTAAATAAATATAATGTAAGGGTTCATTTGACTAATGCATATACATAACCTATGTGTTTTAGCGATAGTCGATTCAGACATGGGTTCAATATGCTCAAAAGAATGGTTTGGTGACTTGCCTTGTTCAGCAAAGGGAGAGGGAGGGACTTCGGGGAAGTACTCCGGCTCTTCGGCGACGTCGTAGTCTTTTTAATATAAAGTAAAATAAAAAGGAGTACCACATTCAATCAAACCATATAACATTACATTGCAAGCATATAAGTTAAAGTCGATTTGATTAAAAATAAATAAACTCAAAGGTTAAGGTTCTGACTTTTATAAATAATTTTAAAGGGATTAAAATGAAGGGTTGTCCTTTTTAGGAAACAAATGTTTAAATGGGATTATGGTCATATTAAATTCTCAAACAAGTGTGAAATGAAAAGTTCATGTCAATTTGGTGGTTTTCAGTGAATGGACAGAAAGGAAATTAATATAAACTTTTCTGAAGTTTAAACATTTTAATCCATATTTAATCCTAAAGGCTTTTGAATAATTATTTGAATAAACATGAAAATGTCCAAATAAACCTACTGTTTTATTGCCTAAACATGTAGAGAATAATTTTATGAATTTTCTAAAATTGGAATGGCAATTTTTAGAGTCCAAATGCATTAGATATGAATTTTACAAGTTTAAAAGCATTTCTGGAATTTATTTCCAAATTTTAAACCTCTCAGGTCCACGGTGAGCCAGGCCCACGGTGAACCCGCGCACTGTGCGCGTGCGCCGGCTCGATCTGGACCGTCGGATCTGGATCCGGTGGCCAGGCGCGAGGCGGGAGGGTTAAGTGACAACGGACGGCTAGGATTAAAACGCGCGAAGGGGTACCACGTGGACGCACGAGATCGCACGCCGGGTTAAATGAAAATCGACGCGCGAGATTAAAACGTAACGCTTTGACCAGATCCGACGGTGCGGATTAGATCGCGTACGTGGGCTCACGTGCGTCGTCCGATCGCGATCGCACGGTCGGGATCAGATCCGACACGGCACGGGTACTCGACCCGTGCCGGTCGTCTTCTCCGACGACGGCGAGCGGGCCAGCGGCCACGGCGAGCGACGGCGACCAAGTCTAAGGCCTAACATGGAACGAGGGTGCTACGGGGATCATGAGGGTACCTCGGCGGCGAGAAAAGGTCGACGGAGCGAGGCCGGCGACAAGCGGAGGCGGTGGAGGTGTTCGGGTTCCGGGCGGCGACGGCGATCCGGCGAGGGTTCTCGTCGACGGGGTGGTGGCCGGCGTTGGGGAGGTCCCGGTGGTCACGATGGTGGCGAAGGCACGGGCGGAGGTGGTCCGGTGCGACGGCGAGCGGTGGCCGGAGACGAACCAGAGGGAATGCGCTAAAGCTCGGAGTGAGGGCGTTCTGTGCGTTCTCGCGACGTGTAGGCATGAGGGTGAAATGCGGGTGGCCAGGGGGTTTAAATAGGGCCATCGGCGGGGGCAGAGAGAGCGTAGTCTACGGTGGCCGGGAGTTAACGCGTTTAAACGCCGGCGAGGTTCGGGCGACATGCAGGTTCATCGAACCGGGACGCAATCGGGCGGGGTTTAATGGGGGAAACGGTCGCCGGAGCGCGGGGGATTGAATGCCGGGCTCAATTTGAGGGGAGGGGGTCGGGGGCAAACGGATCCGAGGCGCGTTATTGCGTCGGCCGCGAGGGGGGGGGGATTTGGGGGCGGATCTCGCGG
This sequence comes from Zizania palustris, assembly GCA_019279435.1. Lineage (NCBI taxonomy): Eukaryota > Viridiplantae > Streptophyta > Magnoliopsida > Poales > Poaceae > Zizania > Zizania palustris. The sequence continues at coordinate 5,034,982 of JAAALK010000082.1, forward strand.
AGACGACGAATCCGACAAGTGGGGCCAAGGTGGTCAGCGGGAGCGAGTGCGCGGGAGAGGGGGCTGACGGGTGGGCCGGGTTGTCGGGTTCGCGCGCGAGGGGAGGGATTCGGCGCCGACAGGTGGGACCGGGTTGTCAGTCTAAGGCGAGCGCGGTAACGGGCTGGGCCGCCGGGAGAGAGAGAAGGGAGGGGGAGGAGCCCATTACTGTTCTATTACTTTTCTGAATAAAAATAATTCCAGAAAATAGATTAAAATATTAGGGCTACTTCCAAGGCTGGTAAAAATTTATAAAAATTCTCAAATTATATTTGGTCTTAGGAGCATATACAAAAAGTTTCACCTCCTGATTTGGTCATCTACTCTATGTTGTAGTTCAAAAGGGTATAAAAGGGATTTAAAAGTATTTCTGAAATAATAATTCCAATAAATTGAATTAATAATATTTTTATTGCTTTGAAAATTTGGGGTGTTACAAACCTATCCCCCTTACAAGAATCTCGTCCTCGAGATTGGAACGCTACTCGAATAGCTTGGGGTATTGGGCTTTCAGCTCGTCTTCTTTTTCCCAAGTGGCTTCTTCTGCGGGATGGTTGTTCCATTGGACTTTGCAGAAGCGGACGACGCGACTTCTGGTTACTCTTTCCTTGGTTTCCAAGATCTTGACGGGTCTCTCTATGTAGGTCAAGTCTTCTTGGACATTAAGTTGCTGAAGGTCGGCTTGCTCGGTGGGCACACGGAGACACTTCTTCAGCTGCGAGACATGGAACACATCATGAACGTCTGCCAAGGATGGGGGCAGTTCAAGTTGATATGCCACTTCTCCTTGTCGACGGAGGATCCGGAAAGGTCCGACGTAGCGGGGTGCTAGTTTGCCTTTCATGTTGAACCTTTGAGTGCCACGGAGGGGAGTGACTCGGAGGTAGACGTAATCGCCCTCCTCAAAGGCTAGATCTCTTCGACGGTTATCGGCGTATCTCTTTTGCCTGGATTGGGCTGCCTTCAGTCCGGTCTCTTATGATCGTAACTTTCTCTTCGGCTTCTTCTCAATAAATCTGTCCCAAACAGTTGCGATTCTCCGGTTTGATCCCAGAGCAACGGCGTTCTGCACTTACGCCCATAGAGTGCTTCGAACGGGGACATTTGCAGGCTGGCTTGATAGCTGTTGTTGTAGGAGAACTCTGCATAAGGTAAGTTCTTGTCCCACATT